>JASVEL010011394.1:0-264954 GCA_032618575.1 Nicotiana noctiflora | reverse complement strand
GTTCTTTCTGAGTTCATCTTCGCCTATGCTTTCTTCGTTACATTCGAAATGTGATGAAAACCCTAGATTTTGGGGGTTTTCCGAATATTGTGAAGTATTGTGTGTGATTGTCTGCTGCATGTTTAATTTGAAAATCCTAACTGTCTAAACTCATTTCGTGCTTCTGATTTCTTGCTAAGCTCTACGAGAACTTCTAACTCCATTTCATGCTTATGTTATTCTGCTCTCTGATTACATGAATCTTCTGCTAATTTTAGCCTCGCATGCTTGAATTTGTGCATCTCTTTTATAGTCATATTTTCCCTTTCAAATAATCCTAATTTTGGGGGTTGATTTTATGAACTTATTTGATTCTCTGACTTGGACCTATTTTTTGACTAAATTCAATACTGAGTTCGAATCCCCGATTCCTTGATTTACTATGTGATTAGTGATTATATTCTTGCCTTATTTGCTTAAAACCGTGTATCTTTCAAAACTTTATATGTATCTACCCTTTATTTTACAACTTATTCCCGATTTCTTCTTTCCAACGAGTCAAGGGAAATCAGTTCAAGTGTCGGTAATCAGGAGCCCACCTGGAGAACAAAGGGAGAAGTAGTTCAAGCATCGATAATCATGAGCCTACCTGAAGAACAAAGGGAGAAGCAATATCAAATGTTGGCAATCAGGAGCCCACCTGAAGAACAAACGGAAGCAATTCAAGTTTCGAGGAAAAGCAGCGCAAGTGTTGGATAATCAGGATCCCACCTAGAGAATAAAGGGAAACAGCAATATTCAAAGGAATTTAACAATTAGGAGCTCACCTGGAGATCAAAGTAAGCAGCAATGTTCAAAGGAAGACAGCAACAGGAGCCCACCTGGAGAACAAATGGAAGCAACAATATTCAAAGGAAGTTAGCAATTAGGAACCCACCTAGAGAACAAAAGGAAGCAATAGTGTTCAAAGGAAGATAACAATCAGGAGCCCACCTGGAGAACAAAGGAAAAGCAACAATATTCAAAGAAAGATGGTTCAAGTTCGGCAATCAGGCGCCCGCCTGGAGAATAAGGCAAGTTTCGGAGAAAAGGAAGATAATTCAAATGTTAAAAATCAAGAGCCTACATGGACAACAAAGAGAAGACAACAATGGTCAAAAGAAGATGGTTCAAGTTCGGCAATCAGGTACCCACCTGGAGAAAAGGGAAAGCACATCAGAATACAATCCAAGACAACAAAGGAATCTCACCTGTAGAGTACAAGTCAACACAGTAGCGGAAACTGCAAGATCAAGTTTGAAGAAGTGTAAATAGAATTCTTGAAGTTCATAGATCATAGTTTAGTCTAGCTTATTTCTTTATCTTAGTGTGATAAGGGGTTCAGCAAGCAGCAGCAGTGAAATCACAACTTTCCGGTAGTCCCAGCTGCCAAAATTTTCTAAACTACACTGACCAGATTCCTTTATAATCAAGCATATGCAGGCAACCTCGGAAGTAGGGTGCGGTTAAATCTTTCAAAAAATATTTTCCACGGAGTATTCAAACGGAAAAAATTGCTCTTATCTCTTCACTTTATCTTTGCAAGAAAATCTTTCGTGCCTCCGAGCAAAGAGGGGTAGCTGTGATCACGTCATTGTTGCCCCTCATGATGTACTCCTATAGAATTCCAAAGAATTATAATTTTCTTTTAATTGTTTTTTATTTTAGGAATTATTGTAGAATTTTTCTAATTATTTGTATTTTCCTGTGCATGTTTAGTTTTATTTTAATTCATAAAAATTACAAAAATACATTCTATTTGCATTTATTTTATTTTGAATTTTTAGCTTAATTAGTAATCATGTAGTTTGTTTTAGGCGCATAATTAAACTACTTATAGCTGTGTGTGAGCACGTGATTTTTGCCCCACATGAGAATTACTCCCAAAAATTCAAAATAAAATAGTTTTGTATTGGGCGTGACTTTTGTGATTTTTGCGTTATTTTTCTTTTATTTGTTTGCATGTCTGTGTGCGCGTTTCTGTTTATCTGAATTAATATAAAATATAAAGAAAACAAAAGGGGTGTTTGCATTTGCATATAAATTCATGTTGGTAATTTAGAGTAATTGAGTTTGTTTTACGAAAACGAAAAATAACAAAATAATGTATTTCCGCATTTTTGCCATTTATTGTCCAATTGTGTGATTTTATTTTACCATTGGTATCTAAATATGTGTGCTTAATCGTTATTAGAGGTTAATTAACATCTTTTGATAAGTTAATTTGGTTCTACAAATTAATCTAGGAGTTTAAAATTTGGTTTGAAATGACTTATGGAAATAAAATAAAAGAAAGGAAGAGGAAAATGGAAGAAAATCGGAACTGGGCCACTCGATTAAACCCAAAATCAGGCCCAAAACACTTACCCACACCCGATCCAAGTCAGGCCCCTTCAGGAGACGTCCAAACGATGTCGTTTTAGTCATACTTGATCTGGGCCGTCGATCTCAGATTGATCAACGACCAGGATCATATTACCCAGCCCGACCCATTCCCCTTTGAGACCGACCCAGTCTCACTTAGCGAGACGACGTCGTTTGATACCCACCAAGAGATCCAGGCCATTGATTTGGCTTGATCGAACGGTCAAGATTAAATCACCCCCTTAGTATATAAACGTGATCTCTACCCAGCCCCCCCCCGATCCAAATACCCCCTCATCGTCTCTATCAGAGACGAGGCAAATGAGCTCCGCCGTCCCCCGCCGTACTCCGCCTACCGGAAATCGCCTCACGGCGGTTCCGGTAGGCCAAACCTCTCCATCTTAACACCAAATGATCTTCCAAGCCCCCTCTACATGGATCCGTTGGCCGTTAGCCTCGAATGTTACTCAAACGTCTCGAATATTCGTTTGAAACTCGCCGGAATTTGAAGTTCTATGCCAAACCTCACCAAAATCACACCATAGCTCTTCCCCTCACCTCCCTCATACCCCCACAGGCTGTAGTTTTGTTCGAATCTTGTTGGAACTAGTCGAGCCCCAAAATCGCGGCTATGAACCCTAAATTCGTTTCTTGCCTAATTGAGGTCTAATAGACCTTAATTGGGATGTTTTCACTATTGAAAACATCTCAATTAAGGTCCATTGGCCTCAAAAATGAAGAATCCAAGTTCGAGCCACATTGATAACCGGACGAGTTAGGATTTAGCTTGAAGATTGAGGTATTTCTTCTCCTTTACGGTTCTAGTTTATTCATACTCGTTAGTTTAGTTTAATCGTCCTGTTAGTTTCATTCATTGTTGATTTCTCGGATATGCGTAAGGTGTATAAATACACTTGTAGGGTATACCCCGACGCTCAATTACCCGAAGACGGATAAAATAACGTAAGGGAAGGAGTTTTTCCAATTTAAGGACAATCGGTTCGGGATTTTATTAGAGATTAATCAGAGTCGCCACTTGGGAATGACAATGGTGTCCCAAGTCACCGGTTGATCCCGAATCCGAGGAATTTTGACTCTTTAAAATGTCTGCGAAGCAGAGGTCCGGATAAGGAATTCTGTTAACCCGGGAGAAGGTGTTAGGCACTCCCGGATTCCGTGGTTTTAGCACGGTCGCTCCACTGTCGTTCTTGACTTTTGTTTGACTCGGTTATAGATTTTAATAACACAATATGCTTTTACGTTAAATATCATTTTTAGGAATTTGCGGTATCGCGAAAACACGCCTCGAGTCATACCGCAACCAGTACGCCTATGACTTTTGGTGTATTTCAGCTTTACCGAGATTTGGATTTGAGTCGCACCAAGTGCACACTCGTTCGTAGGAAGGTATATTAAAGTCGTGCCCTAAAGTAATGTCTATCGGCTTTTAAATCTTTTGGGAGAAGCTATGGAATTGGCTATTAGCTTTCCCGAATCTATTTGTATTATATCATTACTAAATGGGGGCCCCGATTGTTATTCGGGCGAGGCTCGTCCCAATTTTCATTAAAAGATACTAGTATTTAACTATGTTTTCTATATTTGTTCTTTCCTTAATCGTATGCTATTACTATAATAATCCCAGGCCCGTATGATTTCTGTTATTTAAATGGGCCTGGTTACAATTGAAGCTTTACACATATATTACATTGTTCCAGCCCTTTAAGGCCCAGGTATTTACATGAGTTTAAGGTCGTTAGCCGAATTGGCTACTTATCAAAGTTCAGACTCACGTCTAGAATCAAATTTAGACAAAGAAATGGAATTACATTGAAAATGAACAAACAAAGATGCACGTTTTGATCAATAAGAAATTCACCAACATTTTTATTTATATCAGATTCGCATACATAGAATAACAACTCTAAAGCAGTGGTTCTCTGTACAGGCTTGATGAAACTATAAATTACTATCATTTTTACAGCTAAAAGATCATATCATTAGTTACTGGTTTAAAGCTAATACTAATTCTAAGAGGTCTGTGTGATTACATAAGAGGACTTTAGAAATGATTAAACTAATAAACTAAAAATATGAGCTAATTAACTACATGCGTGTAATTGCAATACCAATTTCAATTGCATCTTATACTTAATACTATATCCCCAGTTCTTCCTTTCAATAGCCTACTGTGATATTACTTTCTTTAACTCTTAAGATTATGTAGGTGACAATTATGCAATCTAATGATCCTATTATTCCATTTAAGATACCTATGGATGAATGAATCAGATATCTATATATGCTTACACTAATGATTTTCACGACTTATTACCAGGTTATTAACCCGTGGCTTGACCTAACACTTTTCTCTTTCAACACTTATTATTACCTAGATGCAAATCAGTGAAAATGCAATCAACTATACGATCAGATGTTTGCGAAATTAATGTGAACTTAGTGCTTATTAGTTTTGCAAGCATTATGAATTAACTTATGTTTTAAGTTTTCCTAATTAAACTAAGTGATAAGCTATCTATACTATATTACTACTATACTACTACATCATTACAACATTAGTTTCTGTTCTTCTTGGCTATATACTACAGCATACTACAAATTAAAAGTGAAACTACAGATGAATAACAAAATAATTTCAAGTCTTCATTTCAAATTCCATTACAGCTTCATTTCTGGTAGAAAAGTACCTGGAATCACAGAGAAGAAGACCAATGAGTCTAGGGGATGCAAGTAAGTAATCAGCAGTGGATTCAAGCAAAGCAATGCAACAGTGATGACTTGAAAATCAACCAAATAGAAGACCACAACAACATCAATAAGAAATCCCAAGCAAATAACCCAGCAACCCGAGGGAAAAGCCTAGAAATTCTACTATTCTATTGCTCTTCTAAACTCCGAAACTTTATGGTATAAAACTAGTAGAGAATAAATTCAGTATGAATTTCAGCTTAAGTGTTTTCAGATTATTCTCCAATGGAACCCCCATTTCAGCTCTTTTGAAGGTGTATTTATAGCTAACCTTTAGGGCTGAATACTTGGGGAAGAAGTATGGGATTAATCCCACTTCCCCCTCCTAAAATTATTCATTCTACACTTTGGTCCATATTTCAGTTACTAAAAACCCTTCCAGCATGTGCTGGAAGGTTCTAAAGATTCTCTTTTATGGCCTTTTACTAGTATGACCTTAGGGGTTTGAGATTTTTACTGATTTCCCATTTTTAGGAGACCATTATACCCCTAAATCTCTGCAAAATTGCAGAAATCAGGAGCATGAATGTCCCTATTACCCTCCTAAGTTCTTACTAGTTACTATTTTACCTTTTTAATACCCAATTATGCCCCTAAGGGCACTGCTGATTTACTAGCTTGCCTAGGGCAGATTTTCAGCTTGTTTTGAACTATTTAACTAATAGCCAGCCCTAGCATTAGTATTTAAGGGCTGGCCAGTTTCATTTTTAAGAACTATTTCAAATTTAGCCATTTTTAAGTTAATTCCAGTCAATTAAGACCCATTTATTCCTAATTAAAGCTAATTGCAGGCATAGCCTGTTTTATTGTTATGTTTAAACTATTTAAAAGTTAGCCAGGTCTCAAGTTGAGACTTAGCTTGGGCTATTAAAGCCATATACTGAACAGCTAGGCCCAAAACCTTTACAGGTTTGGCCACTTTGCTGTTCGGGGCTCAATATAGAGCCTGGGCTAGTCTGCATTTGCAGACATAGCCCTTTGCACAACCAGCCACTGTTTAACAGTGAACTGTGTGTTAGGGCTTATAGAATTGGTCAACCTTTTACAAGGTTGACCATTCTTAGGCCAATTATTTAACTAACAACCTATTTTTGTTCATTTTCAGTTTATACCTATTTAAAAACTAACCACTTTCATGAAACCTAATGCTAACAACTATAACCAATCCACCTAAGGTCTAGATGATCAATCAAACATTCATAAGAAGCCAAATCTAGCAAAACTTAAGCATTCTTAACATGAATTGCACACGGAAACACATATGATCTAAGAAGCATGCATTAACCAACTCAAATTCAGAGGGAACAGTAGATATGGTTGAATTTTAGTCAACTAACTCATCCTATCAGATTGTATGTGATGCAGTGTGAATTTGTGTCAATTCATACCTAGTTATTACTAATTCCAATCATATGAAAGTTTGATCAATTTTAGAACCTTTAGAATTCATGGCACAATTACACATATAAGCACAGGCTTTTATAGAGATGACAATTAAGATCCAATTTCAAACTCTAAACCTAGAATCATGATAACCCAATGAAACAGGAAAAGTATGAAACTAAAGCCAGACATGTGAAGAATCCTAGTCATGCTCTCAATATGAATCAGGAACTAACAGTCAATAAGTCAGACAAAGCATCATAACAGGACCTTAACATAACAGGCTAAAGATGAGCCAACTAAGAAGCTTCAAGACTAATTATCATAGCAACTTGCACAAAGATATGAAATAAACTATGGAATGATGGGAAGGTAATCAACCAGAACCAAATCATGGACAAGTGCATGGCAGATAAGATAAAAAATGAAGGAAAGAAGAGCATGGAGATGAAGAAAAGAAGGATGTGTAGAAACAGTAGAAAAACTAGACCATGAAAGCCAGAAAGAAACCCAGTTCTATGAATCATTACAGTCAAAGGCAACAAGAGTAGTTAAAATGACACAGAAAAGCTGAACTTCTCAATATTAGAGTGAAAAGCCATGTGATCAAAACAAGGCATATAACAGATAAAATCCTATCACTAACAGGCCCAAAAGGACACAGGGACACACAGGAGATGAACAAGTTAAAGAGTCAGGGTGGCCACAGAGAAATAGATAAAGACTCACAGCATGAGAAGATAAGCAGAAGGGTCCTAGACTAGCATGAGAAGCACAGGATTGAGATAACAAGAGATAAAAAATCATAAAATCAACATAACCCTATGACTAACATGTTCAAAGGAACTAATCAAGAATTTAAAAAGGAAACAGGTTAACAGATGAGGATATACAGGATCCTATACTAGTATGTGAAGCTCAAACTCGAGCTAAGAACAGAATCACCAAAAGAGAACCAAGAACAGCCTTATAACTAGCATATGAAATGCAAATCAATCAGAACATGCAAGGCAAAGATATACAGGGCATATTAAAACAAAAATGAAATAAAGAAAAAGAACAGAATATCAACAAGACTAATTGATACTTATCATGCGAAGGAACTAGAGAGATTAATATGAAAAGAAAAGAGCAAATGATAAGCAGAGAAATAGAGACCCTAGTACTAAACAGTCAAAACAATATGATCATAAACCCTTATATTAAACATGCAGTCTAATAACACAAGAAATAACATACAAAGATTAACAAGATAAAGAAGAACAGGTCTTTTAAACAGAAAAACAAACAAATAAACTAAAACTCTTCAAAGACTAATAAAAATCCTAGTTCATGTGACTAATTGATCAAAAGCATGCTAAACACAAGAAATAACAGGAAAGTAGCAAGCAAAACAAGTAAACAAAGCAAACAGAAGAGGGGAGGTACTTAGCTTGCGGGGACTGTCCCCCGAGCTTCCTATTCCCTTCACTCCTCAACCTCTCTCGAACTCTTCTAGATTCTCTGACTTCTTTTATTCCTTCTTTTTCTTTTTCTTATTCTTTTCCAGATCTCTTTTTTTGATTTTCTTTTCCGATTTTCTTCTAAGGCTTAAAGGGGAAGCCTTTTAGGATTCTAGGTTACAGGGGTGTTTTAGGAGGTGTAAAAGATGAGGTCTTGATTGGGGTTTGAACTTGGGGTCGCCGGAGTTAGGGTTCCGACGACCCTTTTTGGGATATTCGAGAAGTTCAAGGGACTTTCGAGGGGAGCCAGTGGTATGGGTGGATAGATCATGAAGAGAGGAAGAGATTGGCATTAGTTTTAGGTGGTTCTCCATACTTTGGTGGTCACCGGCGAAGATTCCGGTGACCGGGACTTCGAAGAACAGGGGGTTTTCTGGGTTTTTTGGGTGTGCTATGGCATGAAGAAGAAGGAGAAGAAGATGGGAGAGGTAAGGGAGGCCGGCGACCACCGTGGAAGGTGGTGGCCGCCATGGCCGCCTAGGGTTTTCTGGGGTTGAAGACATGAAGAAGATGAGAGATACAGGGGCGGCCGTCTCTAGGGTTAGAGAAATGGCAAAATGAGCGGCCCCCTTCAGACAAGGCCTTTAAATAGGCCAAATATCCGAGATAATCTCGACCGTCCAATTGACGGAGATCGACGGCCTACACATGCGTTACTAAAACGACGTCGTCCTATTACTTATGAGGCCAAAGTCTTAGACCCTTGGATCATATTGAATGAACGGCTGAGATTAAATCTCAGCATTAATTAAACCAAATAACTCCCCTAATATTCTCGGCCGTTAGATATACCAAAATGAACGGCCATGATCAAAACAAATAGAAGGCCAGGCGGGCCAAATTACTGGGCTAATTCACTGGGCCAACGATTTGGACCACAATTGGCCCAGATTCTATTACACTTATATATATTTTGTATTTTTCTAATATTTTAATTATTTTTATGTATTTTCTTTTATACTTTTTTTTTCTTTTCTTTTATGAAAAATTATAAATCCTAATTTACTACCTACTCTAATTTCCTAGTATTTTTTGGTAATTTTCTGCTATTTTTTCCTAATTTCTACTACTTAAGCTATTTTACTAATTTCCTAATTAACTAAACTAACAAATTACTTACTACTATTTTTTTTGATTTTTTCTAATTTCTTACTTATTCAAACACACAAAAATATAACTAATTTCAAACAAAGCAAGTAATTGCACTCAAAAACATATTTATTTTAATTTTGGAATTTAAAGGCTTAGTGCAAAAATCATGTGCTCACAGTCTTCAAGCTTAAATTACAACTTAAGGTGTTACACTAATGTCTAATTGTCTACTAGTCGAGAGGTTTGAGAACACAGGTTACTTGCCTTGCTAGACTAGATTAAATCAAAATGAATCAACTAACTATTTACAGTATCAAAGGGAAACTAAACAATCCATTCACTTCGGAAAATTTTTGGTAGCTGGGACTACCAATGAAACTGCGATTTTTTGCTGTTACTGTTGCGGTTACTGCTTGTTGACCTCCTTATTACACCGGGGGGAATGTAAAATGAAGAAGTTATTCTAAGCTATGATTCTACAATTACAATTATTCCTATCCTAGCTTTTGCTCTTCTTCCTTTTTCTTGATTTTCGGCGATGCAGACTCTCCCTTTTTTGTTGATTTTCTTTCTTGTTTTCCTCTTCTTCTTTTCAATGGTACTTCTTGCCCTCGAGCTGAACCTGCTCAAAACAAAAACAACAAACTACCTCTTTTTTTTTTTTCTGCCCCGGTGTGGGCTTTTAAATATATAAACCATGATGATGCAGAAAATATTCCCGTATTTGAAGGTGGGCGCCTAACGGAATTTAAACATGCAATGCGAATGCGAGAAATATTCCCGTATTTGAAGGTGGGCGCCTAACGTAAATTTAACGTGCAATGCAAATGCGAGAAAATATTCCCGTATTTGAAGGTGGGCGCCTAACGTAAATGAAACGTGCAATGCAAATGCGAAAATATTCCCGTATTTGAAGGTGGGCGCCTAACGGAATTTAAACATGCAATGCGAATCGAGAAAATATTCCCGTATTTGAAGGTGGGCGCCTAACGTAAATTTAAACGTGCAATGCGAATGCAGAAAATATTCCCGTATTTGAAGGTGGGCGCCTAACGAATTTAAACATGCAATGCGAATGCGGAAAATATTCCCGTATTTGAAGGTGGGCGCCTAACGAAATTAAACGTGCAATGCAAATGCGAAAAATATTCCCGTATTTGAAGGTGGGCGCCTAACAGAAATTAAACGTGCAATGCAAATGCGGAAAATATTCCCGTATTTGAAGGTGGGCGCCTAACGAAATTTAAACATGCAATGCGAATGCGGAAAATATTCCCGTATTTGAAGGTGGGCGCCTAACAGAAATTTAAACGTGCAATGCGAATGCAGAAAATATTCCCGTATTAGAAGGTGGGCGCCTAACGGAAATTAAACGTGCAATGCGAATGCGGAAAATATTCCCGTATTTGAAGGTGGGCGCCTAACGAAATTAAACGTGCAATGCGATGCGAAAAATATTCCCGTATTTGAAGGTGGGCGCCTAACGAAATTAAACGTGCAATGCGAATGCAGAAAATATTCCCGTATTTGAAGGTGGGCGCCTAACGAAAATTAAACGTGCAATGCGAATGCGAAAATATTCCCGCAGCCTGAGGACTGGGGAGTGGATTTTAAAATATGTTACCTCCTCTTTTTGGTATTTTCTTTTACCAACTTACCTCTTGCCTGTGAATTTCTCCACTTATTCGGCAGAGACTTTCTCTTTTTGGTATTTTAAATTTTCCACATTGGTCACATTCACTTTAAAGTGATTAGTGACAATTTGTTCTTGCATGAAACAAAATTTATTAGATATAAACTGCCGGCAACTGGCATCTGCCGTCCCCACTTCTTATTGCTTCCTTTGTTTTTGCTTTTTCATGTTGCATGGCTTTCAACTTCTTGTCCCTTGCAGACTCTTTTTGTATTTTCTCATTTCTCCATTTTTGTTTTGTTTTCTTTTTCTTTGGCCATGTTTGCCAAGCTTCTTTATTCCTTTCCCCAATCTTCCATTCTTTATGATCCAGTGTTATTTCAACTTCCATTATCAGGAGCTGGTAGTTAGCTCTCAAAAAGGGTAAACAATGAAATGCAGAAAAATGAAAGAAAGGTAAGGGTATTTTGGAGAGATGACAGAACTTATCTGGGTATTTGCTGGCTGATTCCGCTGACCATGCCATGTATTTAAACTCTGACCCAGTTCGTTCCAATCATTATTCTGACTCTGAATTGCCTTTGACCCAAACCAATACTCTTTTTTGTTGCCTTTTCCTCTTTTGATAGTCCTCACGATCGCCTTACGGTGCCTCGAAAGGTTTTCACCAATAAGACTCTCTCGTTTATTTTCTCAACCTCACAATCATCTCACAGTGCCGATTAAGGTTTTCACTGATGAGACTCTCTCATTTTATTTCTCTCAACCTCACAATCGTCTCACAGTGCCGGCTAAGGTTTTCACTGATGAGACTCTCTCATTTTTTTTATTTTTCCATTTTTCCTTTTTGTATTTTGTTTTCTGTTCCACGGGTATTGTCCGATACTTCGCTCCTCCTTCGTTGTATTCGTTATCATTTCAAAATCGATCAGAAGGTCTTTCTTTGGACTGTAACGTGGCTTTTGGACGGGTTAAGAAAGAAAGATATAAAGGCTCAAAATTTCAACGAGGGTTAAACATATTTACAACTCTCGGAATTATTAAAACATAACTTCTGCCCCAGTTTCAATATGTGGGGAATTTTTTTGGATTTTTCTTTATTGTGACTGAACCTCAGAGAGGCTGCCTACGTACCCTTTCGGGATCAAGTCAGACGTAGTTCATCCAACTTCATAAGTTAGATGGATTTCTTTTTGACTTTTTCCCGATTTTTGTCTTTTTCTCTTTTTTCATTTTTTTTTCATTCACTTTTTTCATTTTTTTTTTCATTTTCCATCATTTCATTTTTTATTCTGGCAATTTCGATCTTGTTGCACTAGAGCGATTCCGAGAGAGGGATATGAAAGAATTCATTCATTAAGGCTCAAAGGGGCTATCAATGGATAAAGTGTTTGGATAGAGAATAAAATGCCTTCGTCATTTCAATTCCAAAATCACAACAAAATACAAACATACAATTGAAAAGGAATCATACATAGTATCTTTTGACCGCATCTGAATTGATAGCAGTCTCTACGCACTTTCCTTCAACATCTGTTAAATATAATGCTCCATTAGACAACACCCGTGATACCACGAACGGTCCCCGCCAATTCGGTGCAAACTTGCCTTTTGCCTCTGCCCAATGTGGCAAGATACGCCTCAATACCAGTTGTCCGACTTCAAACTTTCGAGGTCGTACCTTCTTATTATATGCTCTGGCCATTCTCCGCTGATACAACTGTCCATGGCAGACCGCGGCCAATCTCTTCTCATCAATCAAATTCAACTGTTCTAACTGGGCCTTTACCCATTCATCGTCATCTATATCAGATTCGGCTATAATTCGCAATGATGGTATTTCTATTTCTGCGGGTATAACGGCCTCTGTTCCATACACCGGGGTATAAGGTGTGGTTCCGATAGAAGTACGTACCGTCGTGCGGTAACCCATGAGAGCAAAGGGTAACTTTTCATGCCACTTGCCTGGATCCCTCCACCATTTTCCGGAGAATCTTCTTGATGTTCTTATTTGCCGCTTCTACTGCACCATTTGCCTTTGGCCTGTAAGGTGTGGAATTACGGTGCGTGATCTTAAACCTTTCACAAACTTCTGCCATGAGATGACTGTTTAAATTGGCTCCATTGTCTGTGATAATCACTTTGGGGATTCCAAATCGGCATATGATATTCTCGTGCACAAAATCCACCACCGCTTTCTTCGTCACCGCCTTGAATGTCTTAGCTTCGACCCACTTGGTGAAATAATCAATTGCAACCAGGATAAACCTGTGCCCATTAGAAGCTGCTGGATCTATTGGGCCGATGACATCCATGCCCCAAGCAACAAAGGGCCATGGTGTTGACATTGTGTGCAACTCATAAGGCGGGGAGTGGATCAGATCCCCATGTACCTGGCATTGATGGCATTTCTTTACATACCTGATACAATCACGCTCCATCGTGAGCCAGTAATACCCAGCTCTCAAGATCTTCTTTGCTAAAACATATCCGCTCATGTGGGGTCCGCATACTCCAGCATGTACTTCGATCATGATTTCATTTGCTTGTTGTGCATCTACACATCGCAATAAACCCAGATCCGGTGTTCTTTTGTATACTACTCCTCCACTGAAGAAAAATCCATTGGCTAGACGCCTGATGGCTCTCTTCTGGTCTCCAGTGGCTTGCTCCGGGTATTTGCCAACTTTCAAGTATTCTCTAATATCATGATACCACGGCTCTCCATCCGACTCTTCTTCCACAACGAAGCAATAAGCATTCTGATCTCGGACTTGGATCTGGAGTGGATCTATATATGTCTTGTCCGGATGATGCAACATAGAGGACAATGTGGCCAAAGCATCTGCAATCTCATTGTGCATTCTCGGGATATGCTTGAATTCTATAGATTGGAATCTTTGAGACAACTCGTGCAAACAATACCGATATGGTATCAATTTCAAATCTCGTGTCTCCCATTCCCCCTGAATTTGGTGTACCAAGAGATCCGAGTCACCCATGACCAAAATCTCTTGAATACCCATGTCAATTGCCATCCTTAATCCCAAGATGCACGCCTCGTATTCGGCCATATTGTTGGTACAGAAAAATCGAAGCTGAGCTGTGACGGGATATTGTTGACCCGTACTTGAAATGAGCACCGCTCCGATACCAACTCCCCTGCTGTTGACAGCTCCGTCAAAATACATTTTCCATCCTGGCCTCTCCTCTTTCTCCGTCTCCTCGACAAGCATTGCCCCTTCATCCGGAAAGTATGTTTTCGGTGGTTCATATTCATCATCCACCGGATTCTCGGCTAAGTGGTCCGCAATAGCTTGTGCCTTCATTGCCGTACGAGTTACATAAACAATGTCAAATTCTGTGAGCAAAATCTGCCATTTGGCCAGTCTTCCCGTAGGCATGGGCTTCTGAAAGATATACTTGAGAGGATCCAATCGTGATATCAAGTACGTAGTGTATGCCGACAAATAATGCTTTAGCTTCTGAGCCACCCAAATCAATGCACAACAAGTTCTCTCCAGTTGGGTATACTTCACCTCGTAAGATGTAAACTTTTTGCTGAGGTAGTAGATGGCTTGTTCTTTCTTGCTTGTCTCATCATGTTGACCCAGTACACAACCGAAAGAGTTATCTAGCACCGTCAAATACAAAATCAGAGGACGCCCTGGTTCTGGAGGAACTAACACCGGAGGATTAGCCAAATATTCTTTGATCTTGTCAAAGGCCTCCCGACACTCGTCGGTCCACTTCACTGCTGCATCTTTCTTTAACAACTTGAAGATCGGCTCGCATGTTGATGTCAATTGAGCAATGAACCGACTAATGTAATTCAACCTTCCTAATAAGCTCATGACCTCCTTCTTGTTTTTCGGCGGAGGTAGACTTTGAATAGCCTTGATCTTTGATGGATCCAGTTCAATACCTCGCCGACTCACAATAAACCCCAGTAGTTTCCCTGAAGGCACTCCAAAAGCACACTTCGCCGGATTGAGTTTTAGATTGTACCTCCGGAGTCTTTGGAAAAACTTCCTCAAATCTTTCACATGATCAGGTTGTTTTCTGGACTTTATGATGACATCGTCCACATATACTTCAATTTCTCGATGCATCATATCATGAAACATCGTGGTCATTGCCCTCATGTAAGTTGCCCCGGCATTCTTCAATCCAAACGGCATTACCCTATAACAGTACGTTCCCCAAGGTGTAATGAAGGCAGTTTTCTCAGCATCTTCTTCGTCCATCAGGATCTGGTGATAGCCTGCATAACAGTCCACAAACGAACCGATTTCATGCTTGGCGCAATTGTCGATCAATATGTGGATGTTTGGCAATGGGAAGTCGTCCTTCGGACTGGCTTTGTTGAGGTCTCTATAGTCTACACACACTCTGGTTTTGCCATCTTTCTTTGGGACCGGCACAACATTTGCCAACCGGGTGGGGTATTTGGTAACTCTTATGACCTTTGCCTCAAACTGCTTATTCACCTCTTCCTTTATCTTCACGCTAATGTCCGTTTTGAATTTCCTTAGCTTTTGTTTCACTGGCCGGCATTCCGAGTAGATAGGCAACTTGTGTACCACCAGATCTGTGCTAAGCCCGGGCATGTCATCATAGGACCAGGCAAAGATGTCCTTAAATTCATGTAACAACCTTATCAATTCATCCCCGAGGGGTGCCTCCAAATGCACACTAATCTTTGTTTCTCGGACATCATCTTCGCTCCCCAAGTTTACAGATTCCGTATCACTCAGATTCGGCTTGGGTTTTTCCTCGTATTGTTTCATGTCCTTACTTATTTCCTCCAGGGCTTCCTCATCCTCACATTCTATTTCACTATCTTCCTCGATTTCTTGTATAGTAGCGTGATTGTCAGAACTGGGTCTAGAATCCTTCACGCATGACATGGCATTGGAATCAACACATGCAAAACTGTACAAAAGGAAAAATAAAGAAAAAATAAGGCAAAAGTGAAGAAAAAGGAAAAACTGCATTTCATTAATAAAGAAACGAACAATGTTCGGGATACATGGTGATTTTTTTTTCATGAGGGGAATGGGGAAATTATAAAATAACAACTTTCGGGGAAACAATGATGAAATTTTGAGCTAACTACCAAGACTCCTTCCGGATAAGGAAAGGAGTAGCTTCCCAATTGTTCAATGTGACTCCGGGCCCCACAAATTGCACGTCCATGTTGCTCGTGCCTTCCCCTGCTTCAATCGTATTCACCTCCCAGAACATTTTCCTAAAACCAAGCATTTCTTCATCAAGTTGGGTCCCAATGCACTTTGCTGCAGCAGATGGTTGATGTTTTGTACCAGGCCTGATAAAGATGTCGGATAATTTGGGTATGGGTTTGGGCAAGGTCCAGTTTCTCTTGGCTTTAGAGGCTCTTTGGATATCGGCAAAGGTGGGTTTGAACCCTAAGCCGAATGTACCTTTATTCTCCGGAAGCTGAACTGGTTGAGTGACTCCCTGCAGTGTTTTACCTAATCCTCTCCCCGGTGCAAATCCGTTTTTCAGCATTTCTCTGGCCACCATTACAGCAGTTGGTGCCAACATCGGGGTTGATAACTTTTCTCCTTCGGCAACCCTATTCACCTCAACAGCATCCGTCACTTGGTAGACCCAAGGACCCCGATCCCCATCAGTACCATCAAAAGGTGCTACCACATTACAAGCATTTTCCTCTCCGTGTACAACAATCTCTTGCTGCTCCCATTCAAACTTGACCATCCGGTGTAGAGAAGATGGTACCGCTTTGGCCACATGAATCCAGGGTCGACCTAACAGCAAGTTATATGATATGGCAATATCGAGCACACCTGGAACTCCATCGTAAAATCAACGGGACCGATGGTCACTTCCAAAATAATATCCCCCAACGTGTTCTTACCTCCGCCGTCAAACCCTCTCACATTGATTCTGTTTCTCCGGATTCTATCCGGGCTAATGTTCAGCTTCCCTAGAGTTGATAGCGGGCAGATGTTCGCGCTCGATCCATTGTCAATCAATACCCTGGTCACGACTGACTCTTCACTCTTTACCGTGAGGTACAATGCTTTATTGTGTTCAGTTCCTTCCACCGGCAATTCCCTATCAGAGAAAGTGATTCTGTTAGACTCGAAAATTTTGCTGGTAATCTTCTCCAAATGACACACTGAAATCTTCTCCGGAACATGAGCCTCATTTAGAATCTTCATAAGAGCCTTCCGGTGCTCCTCCGAATGTATCAACAAAGATAACAAAGAAATTTGGGCCGGGGTCTTTCTTAACTGTTCCACCACCGAGTACTCTTGCGACTTCATTTTCTTAAGAAATTCCTCTGCTTCCTCCTCCGACACTGGCTTTTTCAATTGACTTTCTTTCACCGCTTTCATCTTTCTCAGTTCCTCTGGAGCAAAACACCTTCCAGATCGTGTGAGTCCATGCGTTTCGTTAATTTCACCAGAGATCTCTTTTCCCTTGTAAACTACTGCTACCTTGTTATAGTTCCAAGGCACAGTCTTTGTATTCACCACTGGCATTTGCACTACCGGTTTTATGATTACTGGCTCTGCACTTGCTCCTTTCACAGTCACGATCGTCTTTGCACCTGGAACTACCACCTTTAAACCTCCCATCACTACTGGCTTTGGTTTCTCAACAATTACTTCCTCTTTCACAATTTCTTTCTCTAACTTGTCACTCGACTTTATCATCATGACGGCTTGAGATGGTTTTTGATTGCCATCACCCTGCACCAGTTCTATCATATTCGTTTCGTGGTGATTCGGCAATGGATTCTAGGTAATGTTTGGGGCCTCGGGAGCCTGCACTTCAATTCTCCTCTCATCGATAAGATCTTGAATGGCATTCTTTAATTGCCAACACTTCTCAGTATCGTGGCCCAATGTTCCCGAACAGTATTCACATCTGACAGAAGAATCAAGATTTTTCGGGGGTGGGTTTGGATTTTTTGGTGCGATTGGTCTCAGCATCCCCAATTCTTTCAACCTGTGGTAAAGACTGGTATATGATTCTTCGAGAGGAGTGAATGTCTTTCTTGCTTTGTTTCTCCAATCAGCGTCCGGCCTGGGTCTATTCTGGTTTCGGTAAGGTTTAGGGGTTGGGTATGTGTTTTGGGTATGGTACACATTGTGTGGAGCTTGAGCTCTCCACACGTGGGGTGGTGGTGGTGGATAAGCTTGGGTTTGAGGGTGATGGTAATGTGGTACGGTCGGTGGGTATGGTGGTGGTGGTGGGTTATATGGGCTCGGTGCATTGTAGGGATTTGGCGGGTAAGATGGTGGTGGTGGATTATATGGGGTTGACGGGCTTGGTGGGTGTTGGCGGTAAGGTCTGGGTGGGTTATAATGTGGGTTGCGACTCCAGGGCCTGCTTTCAACGGTTTCCACTTCTTCTTTCTTCTTCTTTCCCATCACTCCTCCGCTTCCACTCTGTATAGCTTGATTGGTGGCTTTGATAGCCGAAAAACTCATAATTTTGTTTGTCTTCAAACCCTCTTCTACAAAACTTCCCATTTTCACAACTTCGTTGAAACTTTTTCCAATTGCCGACACTAGATGGCCGTAGTATGTTGGATCCAAAGCTTGCAGAAAACAATCCACCATCTCTCCTTCTTTCATTGGTGGATCCACTCTAGCGGCCTGTTCCCTCCATCTAAAACCGTATTCTCTAAAGCTCTCTCCTGGCTTTTTCTCCAGCTTGGTAAGGGATAACCTGTCGGGTATGATCTCCAGATTGTACTGAAAATGACTAGCGAAAGCTTGTGCTAAATCATCCCAAACGAACCATCTTGTATGGTCCTGTCGGGTATACCATTCCAGCGCTGATCCACTCAAACTTTGGCTGAAATACGCCATCAACAATTCATCTCTACCTCCCGCGCCTCTCATCTTGCTACAATACCCTCTTAGATGAGCTACCGGATCCCCGTGTCCGTTGTACATGTCGAACTTGGGCAACTTAAATCCTGCAGGAAGCTGCACCTCGGGGAACAAACACAGGTCTTTGTAGGCTACACTTACTTGCCCTCCCAGCCCTTGCATATTGCGGAAAGCGTTCTCAAGACTCTTCACTTTCCGAGCCATCTCTTCCTGCCCGGCACTTGCTTCTATCATCGGAGCGTGAGACTCGTGTTGTCTGAAAGTAGGCTCCGGAGGGTAGTAGTGAGAATCCTGGATATGAAACATTGGTTCGCTAGAGGATTTGTGGATAACAGCGGGCGGAGGTGCCACATATACAGGAGCAACTTGTGGAACCTGAAGTGGTGTTTGCTTGGCTGGAGGTGGTGGTATTTGGGAGGTGGAAGCATAGTAATGAGGGTAATCGGGGTAGGTGGAGGATGAGTTCAGTGTTGGCGGCTCAGGGTTAGGATTGGCTGGAGGGACATATGCAGGGTTAGCAGGGTAGGCTGGTAGTGGTTGACCTCTCGACCAAGCCTGGTACATTTCAGCCATCTGTTGTCTTAACTTGTACATTTCTTCTTTCATCCCTTCCACATCCACGATCTCTTCTTCGTGAGCAGGGTCTACAATGGTTGCCTCGATCTCCTGGGACACAGCCTTTGTCATCTTTTTGGATCTGGTGTTGTATGAGTGGGTAGCCAGTATGCCAGTTGCCTAGAAAATCTGGACTCACAAACATCAACACTTGTTAGTTGTTAGCGCATGAATAAGATGTAACGACTTTAAAAACAAACACATTTGCTCGAGTCGTTATGCATCATCCCGGCCACTGCTCACTTCAATCATCATTTTTCTTTTTCCGCTCTTTTGTTTTCTTTCTTTCTTTTCTTCTTTTCTTTTCTTTTTTGCTTTTTCTCTTTTCTTGCTTTTCTCTCTTTTTTTTTTCTTTTCTTGCTTTTTCTTTTCTCCCCTTTTCCTTGCCGTTTTCATAATCACGCTCCTATTTATTTGCCTAGCGGATATAAAGGAAATGACATAAAGCAAAAGAATTGGTAACAACACTTTGTTTTCTCATTGATAATTCAAAACCTTGATTACAAAGTGATGTTTAAGAAAAAGAAAAATAAAAGATGATGCATGACCTAAGAGTACATTAATGCACCTAGTGCCCGCGAGGCATCGTTCGGCCTTGCCGCGGGCCTATATGCTAAACCCCTTTGAAGCCTATCCAGGTCGGCCATGACTTGTTGTACAAAAAACTTCACTGCAGAAACAAAAGTCCTCCGAGACATGTCTTCACAAAGCTGAGTCTTTCGGGTGATATACTGGGCGATGCGAACAATCTTTTCTCTGATGACCCCTTTTTCTTGCAATAGACGGCTTATTTGCTGAGCGCGAGCATCCAAGGTGTGTTGGTTGTCCTTTTGCACTTGTTGTAGCTTCAATTCCAATCTAGCCATAGTCGTGTAGCAGTGCTCTCTTTCTTCTTCAAGATCTTTGATAATCTTGTTACTTTGGACCGTGGCTGAGATCATTTTCTTTCTAAGCTGAGCTATTTCAACATCGTGCTTGTCATGTAGCTGCCGGACCAACTTGGCTCTTTCCTCGGCGTCTTTGTCCATTTGCTTCCGAGCCTTGACTAACTCTTTTTCAGCTACGTCCAAATCAAAGCTATAGTCGTTTACTTTCCGCCGGAGAATCTCAATTAACTTTTCATTGCGGGCTGAACGAACGGGGTCTCGGATGCAATTTTCATTTGAGCTATTTGAGCTATTTGAGCCTTCAACACATCATTTTCTTTCTTCAGCTGTTTCTTTTCTACTTCATCGGATGCTGCTTGTAGGCCACTTTCGAAATGAAGATTTCTCAGCTTATCTTCCAACAAACTGATTTTGGCCTTATATTCTTTCTCCTTGGCCGCCCATTTCCGATTTTCCTCGGATTGCTCTATCGGGTCTTGCAAGTGAGGTCTCTTTGAAAGACGTTCGTGTTCAACCCCTCGTCGGTACCATGTGGAGTACCCAGGTGATATCTCCCCCTTTGCTCTATTCGGCACACAAGTATCAATCTTCAAATTTTGGCACTCGTTCCAGATTTGCCGGATTTTTGCTTCCGGGAATTGCCCGTCTGGACCAATCTCCACGGCCTGCACACTGAGATCCCCATCTCTTGGAATAATCTGACACCGACCCAACTGTCGCAAGGCTCTGTAGGGTGCATAAGGTTGTATACTCTTCAAACCCATGATCAAAAATGGCGATCCCTCTGTTGGCATATAAATCACCTCGTCAAGAGGTAACCAGTCATACGTCCAATCAATTTGACCGTCAGTTAGTGATCGAAGATACACAATCCAACCTTGGACTCCCTCCGGCAACTTTACTTCTTTTGTCCTCGCATTGAACTCTTCCAAACATGTCCGATCGGCCGAACCATAGCTCGAGAATGAAGGGTGGTGACACAGATGCTCGATTAACCAAATTTGCAAGATCAAGTTACACCCCTCGAAGAAGCTAGCCCCTGCTTTGCACGCAGTCAGAGCTCGATAGATATCTGCAACAATCATTGGGGCCAAGGTACAGTTTTCTTGTACTATCAGTGTGGTAGCTACCCCGGCGACTTTTATATTGATATGGCCATCTTTCCTCGGGAATACAACAACTCCAAGAAATGCCACCAAAAATGCGAACCTCCGGTGTTCTTCCCATTTCGCCCGGTTGGACTTACAGCACAATTTGTTGGTTGGGTCGTTGAAACCCCCAACGTGTCCAAACCTGTTGTAGATGAAGCTTAAAGAACAAAATCCGTCGGCCAGATCTTCATTATGAACATTCCGGGCAATTTTTAAAGAGTCGAGGAAACGATGTACTGTCACCATTCTCGGAGATACCGGGTATTTTCCTTTCAGTGGAACCTCGGTCTTTCCAATGTAGAAGGCAATCTCTTCCAAAGTAAGGGTAAGCTCAAAATCTGGGAAATGAAATACGTTGTGTGCCGAATCCCAAAACGAGACCAACGCTCTAATCACATCACCCCGAGGAACTATTTCGAGTAACCCCGTAAGGCCCTTCAAGTACTTTTTGACCCAGTCTTGACCATCGGATCCCATGTCCTGCCACCATAACCTCAGCTCCAAAGGGATTTTATTTAGGGAAAATTGTTCATTCATCATCGTGCTCGTCCTGCACATTTATTAAGGTGATTTTATTTAGAAAAGGAAAAATCTTTTTCAATGCAAGTTTTCAATTTTTGAATGAAAGAAAAGGAAAATAATTTTCGAAGTGGCCATTTTTGCAAAAACAACCTTCCGTCGTCCTTTCGGAACATTCGGCCATTTCCAAAAATAGCAATCACCTCGATTATTTGAAAAGAAAATCTTTTTGGTCTTTTTTCTAAAAGTGTGGTTGGACCCGTTTAAGGGTTGCCTACGTATCCCACCTAATGGCGAGAATCAAACCTGCGTAGTTCGGTCAGATTATTTGACCAATTATTTCAAAAAGATGTTCCACCTATTTTTTTCAAATTTTCAAATTTTTCCAGATACCTATTTTCTACAAATCATTATTTTCCTCTCTCTCTTTTTTCCTCTTTCAACAATTTTCCAATCTCGGGATTTTAGCCGGTCCGCATAACGATCAAGGACAATAAAATGCAACACATAGCATGCTCGGTCTTTTCAATACCGGGTCACCTGTCCTAGACGGACCCAACCCCTGTGTTGAGTCCCCTAAGTCAAATATGATGCAAATAATCGTCCTAGACCTATGTTCAAAATCTTACGGTTTCATAGATTGCTAGACCGTGTACCCGAGCGGACAACTCGAATCGAGGAGGGGGCTACGTACCGGTGACCCGCGGAGTCAATCGGCTTTGTAACTTATTCGGCCTCTGTTTTCTTAATTTAAGGTGACATTTAACAGAAAGGGGAGTCTCAACCAGTAAGCACATCCCCGGGGAGAAGAGAGAAGGGTTTTCGGCACAATTTTATATACAGTCCACATAATATCAAAGCGATAAAGCACATAGCATGTTATTCAAATCATATAATGAAGTCAAATAAAAATGCGAACGGCAGTTCTGAGGAGCTCGAGTTCTTAAACCCTGAAATCCGAAATTCAGGGTTGGATCCCCAGCAGAGTCGCCAGAGCTGTCACACCTCCCTTTTTACTACCCCAACATGCGTAAGGTGTATAAATACACTTGTAGGGTATACCCCGACGCTCAATTACCCGATACGGATAAAATAACGTAAGGGAAGGAGTTTTTCCAATTTAAGGACAATCGGTTCGGGATATATTTAGAGATTAATCAGAGTCGCCACTTGGGAATGACAATGGTGTCCCAAGTCACCGGTTGATCCCGAATCCGAGGAATTTTGACTCTTTAAAATGTCTGCGAAGCAGAGGTCCGGATAAGGAACTCTGTTAACCCGGGAGAAGGTGTTAGGCACTCCCGGATTCCGTGGTTTTAGCACGGTCGCTCCACTGTCGTTCTTGACTTTTGTTTGACTCGGTTATAGATTTTAATAACACAATATGCTTTTACGTTAAATATCATTTTTAGGAATTTGCGGTATCGCGAAAACACGCCTCGAGTCATACCGCAACCAGTACGCCTATGACTTTTGGTGTATTTCAGCTTTACCGAGATTTGGATTTGAGTCGCACCAAGTGCACACTCGTTCGTAGGAAGGTATATTAAAGTCGTGCCCTAAAGTAATGTCTATCGGCTTTTAAATCTTTTGGGAGAAGCTATGGAATTGGCTATTAGCTTTCCCGAATCTATTTGTATTATATCATTACTAAATGGGGGCCCCGATTGTTATTCGGGCGAGGCTCGTCCCAATTTTCATTAAAAGATACTAGTATTTAACTATGTTTTCTATATTTGTTCTTTCCTTAATCGTATGCTATTACTATAATAATCCCAGGCCCGTATGATTTCTGTTATTTAAATGGGCCTGGTTACAATTGAAGCTTTACACATATATTACATTGTTCCAGCCCTTTAAGGCCCAGGTATTTACATGAGTTTAAGGTCGTTAGCCGAATTGGCTACTTATCAAAGTTCAGACTCACGTCTAGAATCAAATTTAGACAAAGAAATGGAATTACATTGAAAATGAACAAACAAAGATGCACGTTTTGATCAATAAGAAATTCACCAACATTTTTATTTATATCAGATTCGCATACATAGAATAACAACTCTAAAGCAGTGGTTCTCTGTACAGGCTTGATGAAACTATAAATTACTATCATTTTTACAGCTAAAAGATCATATCATTAGTTACTGGTTTAAAGCTAATACTAATTCTAAGAGGTCTGTGTGATTACATAAGAGGACTTTAGAAATGATTAAACTAATAAACTAAAAATATGAGCTAATTAACTACATGCGTGTAATTGCAATACCAATTTCAATTGCATCTTATACTTAATACTATATCCCCAGTTCTTCCTTTCAATAGCCTACTGTGATATTACTTTCTTTAACTCTTAAGATTATGTAGGTGACAATTATGCAATCTAATGATCCTATTATTCCATTTAAGATACCTATGGATGAATGAATCAGATATCTATATATGCTTACACTAATGATTTTCACGACTTATTACCAGGTTATTAACCCGTGGCTTGACCTAACACTTTTCTCTTTCAACACTTATTATTACCTAGATGCAAATCAGTGAAAATGCAATCAACTATACGATCAGATGTTTGCGAAATTAATGTGAACTTAGTGCTTATTAGTTTTGCAAGCATTATGAATTAACTTATGTTTTAAGTTTTCCTAATTAAACTAAGTGATAAGCTATCTATACTATATTACTACTATACTACTACATCATTACAGCATTAGTTTCTGTTCTTCTTGGCTATATACTACAGCATACTACAAATTAAAAGTGAAACTACAGATGAATAACAAAATAATTTCAAGTCTTCATTTCAAATTCCATTACAGCTTCATTTCTGGTAGAAAAGTACCTGGAATCACAGAGAAGAAGACCAATGAGTCTAGGGGATGCAAGTAAGTAATCAGCAGTGGATTCAAGCAAAGCAATGCAACAGTGATGACTTGAAAATCAACCAAATAGAAGACCACAGCAACAACAATAAGAAATCCCAAGCAAATAACCCAGCAATCCGAGAGAAAAGCCCAGAAATTCTACTATTCTATTGCTCTTCTAAACTCTGAAACTTTATGGTATAAAACTAGTAGAGAATAAATTCAGAATTACTAAAATTTTCGAACCCCAGATATATTTCAGATTTCTCAGATTTTTGGAACCCCCTTTTCAGCCCCTTTTAGGAGATATTTATAGCTAACCTTTAGGGCTGAATACTTGGGGAAGAAGTATGGGATTAATCCCACTTCCCCCTCCTAAAATTATTCATTCTACACTTTGGTCCATATTTCAGTTACTAAAAACCCTTCCAGCATGTGCTGGAAGGTTCTAAAGATTCTCTTTTATGGCCTTTTACTAGTATGACCTTAGGGGTTTGAGATTTTTACAGATTTCCCATTTTTAGGAGACCATTATACCCCTAAATCTCTGCAAAATTGCAGAAATCAGGAGCATGAATGTCCCTATTACCCTCCTAAGTTCTTACTAGTTACTATTTTACCTTTTTAATACCCAATTATGCCCCTAAGGGCACTGCTGATTTACTAGCTTGCCTAGGGCAGATTTTCAGCTTGTTTTGAACTATTTAACTAATAGCCGGCCCTAGCATTAGTATTTAAGGGCTGGCCAGTTTCATTTTTAAGAACTATTTCAAATTTAGCCATTTTTAAGTTAATTCCAGTCAATTAAGACCCATTTATTCCTAATTAAAGCTAATTGCAGGCATAGCCTGTTTTATTGTTATGTTTAAACTATTTAAAAGTTAGCCAGTCTCAAGTTGAGACTTAGCTTGGGCTATTAAAGCCATATACTGAACAGCTAGGCCCAAAACCTTTACAGGTTTGGCCACTTTGCTGTTCAGGGCTCAATATAGAGCCTGGGCTAGTCTGCATTTGCAGACATAGCCCCTTTGCACAACCAGCCACTGTTTAACAGTGAACTGTGTGTTAGGGCTTATAGAATTGGTCAACCTTTTACAAGGTTGACCATTCTTAGGCCAATTATTTAACTAACAACCTATTTTTGTTCATTTTCAGTTTATACCTATTTAAAAACTAACCACTTTCATGGAACCTAATGCTAACAGCTATAACCAATCCACCTAAGGTCTAGATGATCAATCAAACATTCATAAGAAGCCAAATCTAGCAAAACTTAAGCATTCTTAACATGAATTGCACACGGAAACACATATGATCTAAGAAGCATGCATTAACCAACTCAAATTCAGAGGGAACAGTAGATATGGTTGAATTTTAGTCAACTAACTCATCCTATCAGATTGTATGTGATGTAGTGTGAATTTGTGTCAATTCATACCTAGTTATTACTAATTCCAATCATATGAAAGTTTGATCAATTTCAGAACCTTTAGAATTCATGGCACAGTTACACATATAAGCACAAGCTTTTATAGAGATGACAATTAGGATCCAATTTCAAACTCTAAACCTAGAATCATGATAACCCAATGAAACAGGAAAAGTATGAAACTAAAGCCAGACATGTGAAGAATCCTAGTCATGCTCTCAATATGAATCAGGAACTAGCAGCCAATAAGTCAGACAAAGCATCATAACAGGACCTCAACATAACAGGCTAAAGATGAGCCAACTAAGAAGCTTCAAGACTAATTATCATAGCAACTTGCACAAAGATATGAAATAAACTATGGAATGATGGGAAGGTAATCAACCAGAACCAAATCATGGACAAGTGCATGGCAGATAAGATAAAAAATGAAGGAAAGAAGAGCATGGAGATGAAGAAAAGAAGGATGTGTAGAAACAGTAGAAAAACTAGACCATGAAAGCCAGAAAGAAACCCAGTTCTATGAATCATTACAGTCAAAGGCAACAAGAGTAGTTAAAATGACACAGAAAGGCTGAACTTCTCAATATTAAAGTGAAAAGCCATGTGATCAAAACAAGGCACATAAAAGATAAAATCCTATCACTAAAAGGGCCAAAAGAACACAGGGACACATAGGAGATGAACAAGCTAAGGAATCAGGGGTGGCCACAGAGAAATAGATAAAGACTCACAGCATGAGAAGATAAGCAGAAGGGTCCTAGACTAGCATGAGAAGCACAGGATTGAGATAACAAGAGATAAAAAATCATAAAATCAACATAACCCTATGACTAACATGTTCAAAGGAACTAATCAAGAATTTAAAAAGGAAACAGGTTAACAGATGAGGATATACAGGATCCTATACTAGTATGTGAAGCTCAAACTCGAGCTAAGAACAGAATCACCAAAAGAGAACCAAGAACAGCCTTATAACTAGCATATGAAATGCAAATCAATCAGAACATGCAAGGCAAAGATATACAGGGCATATTAAAACAAAAATGAAATAAAGAAAAAGAACAGAATATCAACAAGACTAATTGATACTTATCATGCGAAGGAACTAGAGAGATTAATATGAAAAGAAAAGAGCAAATGATAAGCAGAGAAATAGAGACCCTAGTACTAAACAGTCAAAACAATATGATCATAAACCCTTATATTAAACATGCAGTCTAATAACACAAGAAATAACATACAAAGATTAACAAGATAAAGAAGAACAGGTCTTTTAAACAGAAAAACAAACAAATAAACTAAAACTCTTCAAAGACTAATAAAAATCCTAGTTCATGTGACTAATTGATCAAAAGCATGCTAAACACAAGAAATAACAGGAAAGTAGCAAGCAAAACAAGTAAACAAAGCAAACAGAAGAGGGGAGGTACTTAGCTTGCGGGGACTGTCCCCCGAGCTTCCTATTCCCTTCACTCCTCAACCTCTCTCGAACTCTCTCTGACTTCTTTTATTCTTTTTTTTCTTGTTTTCTTTTTCCTTATTCGTTTCCAGATTCTTTTTTTTTTCTTTTTCCTTTTTTCTTCTAAGGCTTAAAGGGGAAGCCTTTTAGGATTCTGGGTTACAGGGGGTGTTTTAGGAGGTGTAAAAGATGAGGTCTTGATTGGGGTTTGAACTTGGGGTCGCCGGAGTTAGGGTTCCGACGACCCTTTTTGGGATATTCGAGAAGTTCAAGGGACTTTCGAGGGGAGCCAGTGTTATGGGTGGATAGATCATGAAGAGAGGAATAGATTGGCATTAGTTTTAGGTGGTTCTCCATACTTTGGTGGTCACCGACGAAGATTCCGGTGACCGGGACTTCGAAGAACAGGGGGTTTTCTGGGTTTTTTGGGTGTGCTATGGCATGAAGAAGAAGGAGAAGAAGATGGGAGAGGTAAGGGAGGCCGGCGACCACCGTGGAAGGTGGTGGCCGCCATGGCCGCCTAGGGTTTTCTGGGGTTGAAGACATGAAGAAGATGAGAGATACAGGGGCGGCCGTCTCTAGGGTTAGAGAAATGGCAAAATGAGCGGCCCCCTTCAGACAAGGCCTTTAAATAGGCCAAATATCCGAGATAATCTCGACCGTCCAATTGACGGAGATCGACGGCCTACACATGCGTTACTAAAACGACGTCGTCCTATTACTTATGAGGCCAAAGTCTTAGACCCTTGGATCATATTGAATGAACGGCTGAGATTAAATCTCAGCATTAATTAAACCAAATAACTCCCCTAATATTCTCGGCCGTTAGATACACCAAAATGAACGGCCATGATCAAAACAAATAGAAGGCCAGGCGGGCCAAATTGCTGGGCTAATTCACTGGGCCAGACACACGAATTTCAACTGGCCCAGTTTTATTAAACTTATGTTTGTATTCTCTGATTTTTATTAATTTTTATGTATTTTTCTTTTATACTTTTTTTTTCTTTTCTTTTATGAAAAATTATAAATCCTAATTTACTACCTACTCTAATTTCCTAGTATTTTTTGGTAATTTTCTGCTATTTTTTCCTAATTTCTACTACTTAAGCTATTTTACTAATTTCCTAATTAACTAAACTAACAAATTACTTACTACTATTTTTTTTGATTTTTTCTAATTTCTTACTTATTCAAACACACAAAAATATAACTAATTTCAAACAAAGCAAGTAATTGCACTCAAAAACATATTTATTTTAATTTTGGAATTTAAAGGCTTAGTGCAAAAATCATGTGCTCACACCTGTTAGTTTCATTCATTGTTGATTTCTCGGATATTCTTCCTAAATTTTCTATTTTTCTATTCTCCTACCAAAGACCTTTTATTTGGTCAATTACTCTTCTATGTTGTTCATTTGATTACATATGTGATCAAATGCGTATTCGCTTCGATTAGCGTCGTCGAATACCTAGTTTCATTTTTGCCGAGATTGTAGAATCACTGTTTTATCGATAAATTTGTTATCATTGTTATGTGTTGTAGTTGATTGAATGTCGTCGTCTAATTTCGTAGACTTTACTATACCAGATAATATTAGCACTGTTGAAATGGATTGTTCACCACCCTGTCTGCCCGTATGCAATTCACCATTAGGTTTGTTATCTGTTGGATTCTGGAATGTGGTTTAACTGAATGTAAGTATTAGGGTTGGATTAAGTCCATTTATTTAATCTCTCGCCCATAAGACAGCCTAGTGGAGCCTGCTATCACAGCAGGACACTCCACCGGGTTTTGTACTTCACATTTTAATTAATTAAAGCCCATACTTAAGCAAAACTTAGTGGCTGAAACAGAGGGAGCAATAGGACTGGCAGAGCATGGTTTGGCAGAGATAAGAGTGGGCAGGGGTAGTAGTTAATTAGGGGCAGGCCTTCAGGAGGGGTTGGAAAAAGCTATAAGTGTAGGATTGAAAAGGGGGATACACAGACATTAGACACACACAGAAAGAGAACACTGGGGGATAGACATTCACAACCTAGATATCTACATACACTCATACAAACACATTGGGATTCACTGCCTATTGGTGGGTCTGGCTTTGGCTTCTTGTTCATTCGTCACTACTGATATTTTTGAGGCTATAGTGGTGGTGTTTGTTGCGTTTGTTCTGTTGCTGTTCCATTGTTCTGCTGTCGTTAAGTGGATTGTGTTTATTTGCTGAGTATTGCATTTTGGGCTACTGCTTTGGGTCTGTTTGGGCTGTTGTTTTGTTGGCTGGGTCTTGAACTACTGCTGATTGTTGCTGAGTGTTCTACTGGTTGGGTTGTTGTTGTGGTACTTGTTGCTGTTGACCTGCTGTTACTTCGCTTGATCGATTTAGCTGATCTCCATTCTCTTACTTTGTTGATTTCCAGGTATTTCACTACTGCCTGAAGCTGTAAACGTGAATTGAAGAAATAAAGCTTAGCTTATTGATTGTCATGTCATTCTAATCCATATCGAAATTTAGTTAGATACATGTATACTCATTAAGGAGAACTTGAACATGTAATAGACTGTATGGATTGTAACTATGTGAACTTTATATTTCCATAATCTATCACAATAGAAGTGGTCTACTGGAAACATACTATGTAATGGGTATATGAATCAGTGAAATACATGTTAAACAAAAATTCAAATTATGTTAGTGGTGTTAATTTGTTCAGGTTAAGAGTGCATGATAACTAACAATCAGTGTGAAAGTAAATAGAGGCATGATGATGGTAGCTTGATCGAGAGTTATGAATTAGTAGTATCGTGTTCAATGTTCAAGTAGTTAATTGTAAAGATAAGTATGTAAATCCCGTTTTATCAATAGTTTGTTTAAAAAAGGGAATCTGGACAATTGATATATTACTTCGTTGCTACTAGATTATCAGCATACTTTGGTTCGTGTATATCTACTAGGATCTAGACCATTAACATGAAAACTGATTATCAATAATATGCAAGTAGATTAGATTAAAATCAGAAGCATGTTCAAAATTCTTTTCTTAAACAAAAATAAAAACAAATTTTATGGTAACTAATTAGCTTAACTAATTTGAATACAAATTGAAATTCAAGTAACTTGAGAGTGAAGTAAAAAGAAATTTGTCTTCTATCGGTTAATTTTGAGTCAAGGCTCTATTGAATGACCCGAATGCAGCAAGTATATGGGCCTAGTTACATAATACCTATAGTAAACCATTCTGGGCCATTGAGCCTAACACTTACACAAAATGGTCAAGTTTGTGCTTCAACTAGATCTAAATTGGACCACGGGCAGTAGTCAAGTCCGATATGAACTAAATCCCAGACTCTTATAAGTTCGTGGCCCTAAAAATATAAAACTAGTAGGTAATGATAAACAATTAACATTTCTCTTTGTTATTAGAGACAAAACAAGTAGAGAATATAGTATTTGTTAGGTATGACCTTAATAATAATGAGACGAGCCTCGCCAAACGCAAATACACAATTGCGGGGCCCTCAAATTAGCCGTTATAAAAAGACTTAGACTTGGAAGGACCGTTTAGTGAATTTCGCGGTCCTTTCCCAAAGTTAATAAAGACGTTAGACTCTTTAGGTGCGATTTATAAGTAAATTACTTTCTTGAATACGGGTGCGCATTTATGTGACCCAAATCTTCCTCTCGGCGGAACTGAAATACACTAAAGTCGCAGGCGTACTGGTTGCGGTGTGACTCGAAATGTGTTTTCGTGACGTCGCAATTCTTCTAAGAAATAAAAGCGGAGCATTAAAAATACATAGTTAAAATATATAAAGAAATCAGATAAAAGCAAAAAGTACAGTTGAGCGACCGTGCTAAAACCACGGAATCCGGGAATGCCTAACACCTTCTCCCGGGTTAACAGAATTCCTTATCCAGGTTTCTAGTTTCGCAGACTGTATTACGAAGTCATAAATTTCCTCGGTTCGGGATTAAACCGGTGACTTGGGACACCATTATTTTCCCAAGTGGCGACTCTGAATTAAATAAATAAATCCCGTTTCGATTGTCCCTTAATTGGAAAAACTCCCTCGCGCTCTCGCGGGTGTGTAAAAAGGAGGTGTGACAGCTCTGGCGACTCTGCTGGGGATGGTTCTTTTGGAACTTCGGTTCAGGGTCTAAGAATTCGAGCTCAGTTAAATTGTTGTTTTGTCTATATCTGATTTTGCTACATGTTTAATTAACATGCTACATGTCTACCGCTTTGATACTAGTTGCACTGTATATACAAACTGTTTACCGCTTTGATATTACGTGAACTGTATATAAAACTGTGCCGCAAACCCTTCACTTCTCACCCCCGGGGATGTGCTCACTGGTTGAGACTCCTTATTCTGTTAGTGTCATACCCAAAATAATGAAGAGGCTCGGAAAGTTTCTAAGCCGGTTGGCCTTTTGGTTCCCGGAAAGGAGCTCCTTCCTCAGGCCCGAGTTGTCCGCTTGGGTACACAGTCTAGATCATGCACCGAGGTTTTTAACTTAGAATAACATAACCGCATACCGGATCCCTAGTAGGAAGCGCTTATTTGCATCACGTTGCATTTGACTTAGGGGACTCAACACAGGGGTTGGGTCCGTCTAGGACAGACAACCTGAAATGAAAGACCATCCTGCTATGCCATGTTTGTTTCAAGCATTTATTCGAACTTGCATGCTGACCGGCTTTTAAATACTGAGGAGAAACGAAAAACAAAAGGAAACAGTGTGGGTAAATAGATATTTTCAGAAAAATACAAAAATGTGTCTTACCAACAAAATCAATAGTTTGTTAATAAGAGACAACGGAAGGTTGACTTTGCCGACAATGGGTTTCTTAACAAAATGTGTTTTCTTTGTCGGTCAATAAAAGAAAATGTGTTTCTTAACAAATGTGTTTTCTTTGTCGGTCAATAAAAGAAAATGTGTTTCTTAACAAAATGTGTTTTCTTTGTCGGTCAATAAAAGAAAATGTGTTTCTTAACAAAATGTGTTTTCTTTGTCGGTCAATAAAAGAAATAGTTTGTCTTGACGGACCGAACTACGCGGGTTTGATTCTCACTGGATGTGAGATACGTAGGCAACCCCCGTCGGGTCCAACTTGCCATTTTTTCAGAAAAATATACCAAATCTGTAAATTTTGAAAAAATCATTGCCAGCCAAAATGATCGTTTTCTTTAAATAAATGTGCAGGATGAGCACGATTCAAAATGAACCCTTTTCACTCATGACTAAAATTCCGGTACAAATACGGCTATGGTGGGATGATCTAGGCCAAGAAGGGCAGGATGAGGTTAAAAAGTATTTGAAAGGTCTCACAGGTCTGCTTGCAATAAAACCTCGCGGGGACATCATAAGAGCCTTAGTCACATATTGGGACTCCGCGCACAATGTCTTCCACTTCTCGGACTTCGAGCTCACCCCAACTGTGGAGGAGATGACCGGATACATTGGAAACATTGATATACCATTGGGGCATCAATATCTAATCGCCCCCAGGGTTGTCGCCATACACCGGTTTTTAGACTCACTGAAGACGGCCAGAACGGTACGTAACCCGGATCTAGCACAAGGGTTTTGTACTTTAAACTTCATCTATCAAAGGTACGGTCATGCGGGAGGTTTCGACGACCCAGAAAACAAATTATGCAGTAAGGGTAATCGCCGGAAATGGGAGGAGCACAGACGAGTCGCTTTCATGATAGCCTTTTTAGGACTCGTGGTATTCCCAAGGAAAGACGGGAACATTGATATAAAGGTAGCCGGAGTCGTCAGTACTTTGCTTGACCAAAGCGAAAGTACTCTTGCTCCTATGATACTATCGGACATATATCGAGCCCTCACAATCTGCAAAGCCGGGGGAGATTTTTTCGAAGGCTGTAATTTACTGCTACAGATGTGGATGATCGAGCACCTGTGTCGCCGCACCCAATTCTTGAGATATGGGTTGGTCGAGAAAACTTGCATAAGCGAATTCTATACAAGGATTGATAGGGCCGTCCTGCCTGAAGGAACATTGGCATGGAGGGCATACTTTCAGGCTCTCAACGCAAGTCAAATACAATGGACGTTGGGTTGGTTGCGGATAGACAAAATCGTGTACATGCCAGCGGCTAGGTCCCCCTTTCTCTTGATGGGACTTAAAAGCATTCAACCTTATGCGCCCCATCGAGTGTTGAGACAGCTCGGGAGGTGCCAGATAGTACCCAAAGAAGAAGACCTGAGTACCCAGGTTATTGAAATTGGTCCCGATGGTCAATTCCCGGAAGCGAGGGTCCGCCAGATCTGGAGCAAATGCCAATATCTAGAGGCAAACACTTGTGTGCATGATCGAGCTAGAGGAGAGGTTGTACCCAGATATCTTACTTGGTACAAAGGAGAAACATCGGGGGAAAGACCAGCCAAAAGACCTCACCTCAGGGAATTTGCTGAAGCATCACAAGAACAATGGGACTGGTTGGCTAAGGAAGAGGTTTACAGAACAAGGATCGGCAAGATAGAGCAACGGGTCCAAGATCTCCAATTTGAAAAAGATATGCAAGCCGCCGCCGACGAAGGAGATAAAAGGAAGTTGGCACAGGAAAATGACTTTTTGAGGGCTCAAATTCAGCAAATGAAAAGGGATGCTGACAGACAATTGAGGAGTCGAGCAGACGAAAAATTGATAAAGGGTTTGAGAAGCCAAGTTGCCGATGTCCAAAGAGAATTGGAAGAGTCGAAGGCCCAAACAATGAGGGTCCGAGCTAGCTGGAGAAAGGAGGCACATCAACATGCACTTCACCTGCAACGGATAGAAGAAGATTACACTGAGATCATCACTAGTCTAAGGGAAGCAAATGTTATCCTCAGGGAGCGGGTTTTCAAGCAAGCCCGAGATGCCAGGACGGACCTCGACCGTTGTCACGATCTGATGGCCCGACTACAAGAACAAGTAGATAGGCTCCTAGACCAAGTCACCAACAATGCTCGAAGATTGGGGGCGAAAAACCAGCAGATAGAGCAGCTACTCAGAGAAAGGGACATGATCAAGGATAGAATTGGAGAAATATGGCACTATGTCACTATGAAGTGTTTAGCTTGCGAACAGATGCCCCGCCCTGCCCTTTTTGCTTCGGTTATGGGCTATGTTCATCAGATCATGAGGGATTTAAGGGGACTGCACAAGGACCTCACACCGAGACCCGCGGCAAGGCCGAATGATGCCTCGCGGGCTCCCGGGAATTTTGGAGCATTAGACTTCTGATTTAAAAATGTATTTCGAAATATCGAGTCAAGTGGTTGGCATTTTATTTTTCATTTTTTTCGAGTCAAGCATTCCTCTATTTTGCCAATTATTGTAAGCCATGTTTTGTAACTTTGAGGTTTTATTTGATATAAAAGCTACTGAATTTTGCCACAATCTTGTTACCAGAACTACGCTCGGTCTGATTCACGCGGGGACGTGATACGTAGGCAATCCACATAAGATTCGACCACCACTAAAAAAGAAAGAAAAGGATACGAAGGTTAATATAACAATAAGGCTTTCAAAGATAATTGAAAAAGAGAAAAAGAAAAAAAAAAGAGAAAACAAAAAAGAAAAAAGGGGCTGGAATGACGCATGTTAAGAGTACATTTAGAAAGGGTTATTTGGTTAGGTGCATTGCATCCAACGTGCTATAACATATCTGTCAAACTCGGTAAACTAACAAGTTTGTTGCATTTCCGGAAAAGTTTAGCAGTTGGTTTGACAGAATATACTGGCCAGCCATCATTACCGTACTAGATCCAAAGGACCGATTACAGGTAAGCATGTCTAGTTCTGGTAAGAGTCTCGAGGAAGAAAAATCAGAGTTACAAATCATGAAAGAAGAGGTAGACCGGCTGAAACAGCAGATAACAGAGATGCACCTGGCCTGGGCCAGGGAACAGTCTTCACCGAACCGCCCTACTCTCGCCTCAGCTCCGGAACATCCGCCCATCGACCCTTCGACAAGCGCCCCGATCTATCCATACTTTCAGGGGGAAAACCCATATGCCACCTACATTCCGCCAGCCAAACCAAACCCTCCTCCAACCACCCCCGTTTTTGTGGCACCTCCACCTGCTCCTATGCAAAGGCCGGCCGGTGAACCGCATGTTCAGATCCATGACAACTCTTACTATCCTCCAGAGCCTACTTTTAGGGCTCCTGAACCACAATCACATACCCCTCACTGGGATAATCCGGCAGAACCGGAAAAGCACTTCCAAAGTTCAGAACATGAGGAAGTTATCAGAAAAGTTAAAAGCCTGGAGCAGTCCTTCAGGAACATGCACGGTTTGGGTAACCAGGTCAGTGTCGCTTACAAGGATCTGTGCCCGTTCCCCGATGTCCAATTACCGGCCGGGTTCAAAATGCCGAAGTTTGACCTATACGAGGGGCACGGTGATCCTGTAGCCCACCTCCGAGGGTTTTGTAGTAAAATGAGAGGAGCCGGAGGACGGGACGAGATTCTAATAGCTTACTTCGGTCAGAGTCTGGGAGGATCTGCGCTGGAGTGGTACACTAGACAGGATCCCAGTAGATGGTTTACGTGGGATGATTTGGCTCAAGCTTTTATCGGCCGGTTCCAGTACAATCTTGAAATAATCCCCGACCGCCTATCATTGCTAAAATTAGAGAAGAAGCCCGCTGAAAGCTTCAGGGAATTTGGTTTCCGTTGGAGGGAACAGGCAGCCAGGGTAGATCCGCCGATGAGAGAGAGCGAGATGGTGGATTACTTCTTGCAGACATTAGAGCCAACCTATTTCGGACATCTGGTAACGTCCGTAGGCAAATCATTCACCGAGGTGATAAAAATGGGGGGTATGATCGAGGAAGGTTTGAAGGCCAACAAGATCATGAGCTACTCAGCATTGAAAGCCACCACTCAGGCTATCCAAAGTGGTACTGGAGGAGTACTCGGGAAAAAGAGGAGAGAGGAAGTCGCGGCAGTCGAGTCCGGGGCATGGTTCAGAAATAGAGGCCCCGCACCCCAATATAGCCCGCCCCGGCCTCACCACCAAAATTACTCCCACAATCCATACAACCACCCGCAACATTACTATCCCGCACCCGACCCCCATTTTACTGTCCACCACGCACAGTCCTATTCTGCACCTCCCGTCCATGCACCATGGCGTGCACCAAACCCGCAGAACAATTATCCACCCCCAAGAGCTTACAGGAACCCCTCGGGCGCGAGTTTTCGTCCGAACCAGGCATTCAGGGGCGACAGGGCGCCAAGGCCAAAGACTTTCACTCCCTTGGGAGAGTCTTACACCAGTCTGTTCCACCGGTTGAAGCAAGTAGGGTTGCTAAATCCGGTTGAAGCTAAGCTACCAAACCCTCTTCCAAAGAACCTGGACCATTCAGTAAATTGTGCATACTGCTCAGGATGCCCAGGACACGACACGGAAAAATGTTGGAGGTTGAAAACGGCCATCCGGGAGCTCATCGACACTCGCAGGATTGAGGTTCAGACTCCAACAGAGCCCAACATCAACCAAAACCCACTTCCAACTCATCATGAGACCAACATGATCGAGTTGGTACGGGTGGAAGAAGGAAAAGAGAAAGCCTCTCAGATGGTAATGATGATCAAATCTAGCGGGGTAGGAATGAGAAAGGGGCCGAGCTTTGATGAGCCATCCATTTGCAAGAAGGACGTACCAGGAGGGTCAGAAGCGGAAAAGGGAAGTGTGAGCGGAGTACCGGTGAGGCCGGGGGAAGCAAAAATAGTTGTACCGGGGGCAGCAACCAAGCCCGTCTTGACGGTAGCAGGCGTTCGAATGGATCCTTTCATCATCAAGCCAGCAATACAGTTGCCAATAACCGATAGCCGGGCTATTCCATGGAATTATGCTCGGATTACAACAACCTACAAAGGAAAGGAAGTGAAAGAGGAAGTTTGCGAAGCGCAAGGTTTGACCCGCTCGGGGAGATGTTTTGCCCCTGCGGAATTGAGGAAGATCACTCCGGCAACATTGAAAAAGCCGGTAACCGATGAAGAGGCAGAAGAATTCCTGAAAAAGATGAAGCTGCATGACTACTCTGTCTTAGAGCAGTTGAAGAAGACTCCGGCGCAAATCTCATTGCTATCCTTGCTGATACATTCTGAAGAACACCGGCAAGCTTTGATGAAAGTTCTGAATGAGGCCCACGTACCTGATAAAATCTCAGTGAATCATTCGGAGAAGATCACCAATAGGATCTTCGAAGCGAATCGGATCACCTTCACCGATGATGAGTTGCCTGAGGAAGGCACCGAGCATAACAAGGCTTTATATCTTACGGTAAAGTGTGAGGAGTCGGTGGTTACCAAAGTCCTTGTCGATAATGGGTCCAGTGCTAACATTTGTCCTCTCTCTACACTGGACAAGTTGAAAGTAGACATCGGCAGGATACGCAAGAACAGCATATGTGTTCGAGGGTTTGATGGAGGAGGCAAGGCATCGGTTGGTGACATAGTGTTAATCTTGACAATTGGGCCGGTGGAGTTCACCATGGAATTCCAGGTGCTGGACATGGTGGTGTCATATAACCTTCTGATAGGGCGACCGTGGATCCATGCCGCAAGAGCAGTTCCATCCAGCCTACACCAACTCGTCAAGTTTGAGTGGGACCAACAGGAGATCGTCGTCCATGGAGAGAATGATCTACAATCGGGCACCATCGTCCCCTTCGTTGAGACAGAAGAAGATGTTGGGCCGTGGGTATACCAGGTCTGCGATGTGGTATCCGCCAACCGAGTTCCAGAAGGGGAATGCATTCCCAATGACGGAATAATTACTGCAGACGTCATGGTGGCGCATGAAATGTTGAGACATGGTTTCATACCCGGCAAAGGTCTAGGTGCATCTCTGCAAGGAATCATACAACCGGTATCTGTGGTCGAAAACGTGGGAACCTTCGGCTTGGGATTCAAGCCAACATCAGAGGACATCCGGCGAGCCAAAAGGAATAAGCAGAAGACATGGATGCTCCCAAAGCCCGTTCCACGCCTTTCCCAATCTTTTGTCAGGTCCGGAGTAAGAGGATATCCGACGACAAGGGTTCCCAGTCCTATGGTTAGGCCAGACGAAGAGTTCTTAAGAAAGTTCGAGGACCTATTCGCAGATGTATGCATGCTCGAGGATGGCGAAGGATCCAGCCATGCCGAGATACAGTTTGTGGGACCAAAAGCAAAATTGAATAATTGGAAGGCTACTCCTCTCCCTGTCCGGAAGGAGTCTTGGTAGTGTGCTTAAAGATTAATCAACCCAGTCTAGAAAGTCAATCGGGTTTGGAAATAATAACGCATGAAATAAGAAGTGACGAGAGTGAGTCAGAATACGGCGATGATGAAGCCGTAGAAGAAATCGGCAAAGAATTAAGTCACTTCGAGGAAAAACCCAAACCAAATCTAAATGATACTGAGGCCGTTAATCTGGGGAATGCGGATGACGTCAAAGAAACCCGAGTAAGTGTCCATATTGAACCCAACCTGAGAGAAGAGTTGATCAAAACACTCATGGAGTTTAAAGACATTTTCGCATGGTCGTACGACGACATGCCAGGGACTCAGCACTGATCTAGTGGTTCATAAATTACCCACCGATCCGGCATATCCTCCCGTCAAGCAGAAACTACGGAAATTCAAGACGGAGATGAGTGTGAAGATTAAGGAGGAAGTAACCAAGCAGTTGCAGGCGAAAGTCATTCGTGTCACTCGATACCCCGAATGGTTGGCTAACGTAGTACCGGTGCCAAAGAAAGACGGAAAAATCAGAGTATGCGTGGACTACCGTAATCTCAACAAGGCGAGTCCTAAGGATAATTTCCCACTTCCCAATATCCATATCCTGATTGATAATTGCGCCGGACGTGAAATCGGATCTTTTGTGGACTGTTATGCGGGATATCATCAGATCCTGATGGATGAAGAGGACGCAGAAAAGACGGCTTTTATCACACCGTGGGGGACTTATTGTTACCGGGTGATGCCGTTTGGTTTGAAGAATGCAGGGGCAACATACATGAGGGCGATGACTACGGTATTCCATGACATGATACACAAGGAAATTGAAGTGTACGTGGATGATGTGATCATAAAATCTAGACGTCGAGAAGACCACGTTGCCGACCTCAGAAAGTTCTTTCAAAGACTTCGAAGATATGATATCAAGCTCAATCCGGCCAAATGCACATTCGGAGTTCCATCAGGAAAGTTGCTAGGATTCATCGTCAGCCGACGGGGCATCGAGTTGGACCCATCCAAAATCAAGTCCATCCAGGAGTTACCCCCGCCAAGAAATAAAACAGAGGTAATGAGTCTGTTGGGAAGGTTAAATTACATCAGTAGGTTTATTGCTCAGCTTACAGCAACCTGCGAACCCATATTCCGTCTGTTGAAGAAAGACGCTGCGATAGAATGGACGGCAGAATGTCAGGAAGCGTTTGACCAAATCAAAGGGTATCTGTCAAACCCACCCGTACTAGTTCCGCCCGAATCGGGTAGACCCCTGATTCTTTATCTGACGGTTTTGGAGAATTCGTTCGGCTGCGTACTGGGGCAGCATGATCTTACCGGCAGGAAGGAACGGGCCATTTACTACCTCAGTAAGAAATTCACGATCCACGAGGTCAAGTACACTCATCTAGAAAAGACATGTTGCGCTTTGACTTGGGTAGCCCAAAAGTTGAAAATATTATTTGTCTTCTTACACCACTTACCTCATTTCGCGTTGGGATCCGTTGAAGTATATTTTCCAGAAACCTATTCCTACAGGGAGGTTGGCAAAATGGCAAATATTACTTACAGAGTTCGACATCATATATGTGACAAGGACGGCTATGAAAGCTCAAGCCTTGGCCGATCACTTAGCCGAAAATCCTGTTGATGACGAATACGAACCTTTGAGGACGTATTTTCCAGACGAAGAAGTATTGCAAATTGAGGGGTTAGAACTAACCAAGGATCCAGGGTGGAAGCTCTTCTTCGATGGAGCGGCGAACGCAAAAGGAGTCGGAGTAGGGGCTGTGCTCATATCTGAAACAGGACATCATTATCCTGTTACTGCTCAACTGCGTTTTCATTGTACCAATAATATGGCTGAGTACGAGGCATGTATCTTGGGGTTGCGGTTAGCGGTGGACATGGATGTACGGAACGTCTTGGTCTTGGGGGACTCGGACCTTCCGGTACATCAGATTCAGGGAGAATGGGAAACCAGAGATTTAAAGCTTATCCCATATCGTCAGTGTTTGCATGATTTGACCAAACGCTTTCGATCGGTAGAATTCAGGCACATCCCAAGGATGCATAATGAGGTTGCCGACGCGTTGGCTACTTTAGCGTCGATGCTACATCACCCGGACAAGGTTCGTGTCGATCCGTTACATATCCAGGTTCGGAATCAACATGCTTATTGTAATGTGATAGAGGAAGAGGTGGATGGTGAGCCGTGGTTTCATGATGTCAAGGAATACCTCAGGGTAGGAGTATACCCAGAGCAAGCAACTGGAGATCAAAAGCGAGCTATTCGACGATTGGCAAACGGATTTTTCCTTAGTGGAGGGGTGCTATACAAAAGAACCCCAGATTTGGGATTGTTGAGATGTATAGATGCAGAGTCAAGCCACAACAGTGATGACGGATATACACTCGGGAGTTTGTGGACCACACATGAGCGGATACGTATTGGCAAAGAAGATTCTTCGAGCAGGATATTACTGGCTCACGATGGAGCGTGATTGTATAAGTTTCGTGCGAAGATGCCATCGGTGTCAGATACACGGAGATTTGATTCATTCTCCACCAACTGAATTGCATACAATGTCAGCACCATGGCCGTTTGTTGCATGGGGTATGGATGTTATTGGACCTATTGAGCCTGCAGCTTCCAATGGTCATAGGTTCATTCTGGTAACGATTGATTATTTTACCAAGTGGGCGGAGGCCAAAACATTCAAATCAGTGACCAAGAAGGCGGTGGTGGATTTCGTACATTCCCACATCATCTGCAGGTTTGGAATTCCAAAGATAATCATCACAGATAACGGTGCCAATCTTAACAGCGGATTGATGAAGGAGGTCTGGCAACAGTTCAAGATCACACACCGAAATTCCACACCGTATCGTCCCAAAGCAAATGGTGCGGTTGAGGCAGCAAACAAGAATATAAAGAAGATATTGAGGAAGATGGTAGAAGGGTCCAGACAATGGCATGAAAAGTTACCATTCGCACTGTTAGGTTATCGCACTACCGTCCGGACTTCGGTGGGCGCAACTCCTTATTTGTTGGTGTATGGGACTGAGGCAGTAATACCAGCAGAAGTTGAAATCCCATCCCTCCGAATTGTCACCGAAGCTGAGATCGATGACGACGAGTGGGTCAAAACCCGATTAGAGCAATTGAGCTTGATCGATGAAAAGAGATTGAGAGCAGTATGTCACGGCCAATTGTATCAAAAGAGAATGGCGAGAGCATATAACAAGAAGGTACGTCCCAGGAAATTTGAAGTGGGACAGCATGTGCTGAGGAGAGTTCTACCACATCAGGCCGAAGCGAAAGGCAAGTTCGCTCCAAATTGGCAGGGGACCATTTGTGGTGACTAGAGTATTATCCAACGGCGCTCTATGCCTAACTGATGTTGAGGGAAGATGCACCGATATGGCTATCAATTCTGATGCAATCAAGAGATATTATGTGTAATTCTTTAATGCATTTGTCAACGTTTGGTTTCGTTTGTGTGTATTTGGCATTTTTCGGAGAATGAAATGACAGAGGCGATTTTTCTACTACCCAAACACTTTAACCTTTGTTTTCCCCTTTGAGCCTTAATTATTCTTTCATACACCCTCTTTCGGAATCATCAAGGAAGATGTGTAACAAAATAGAAAAAGAAACAAAGGAAAAACACAAGAAAAAGTGAACTACGTTCGACCTGATTCCTCAAGAAGGATACGTAGGCGCCACACGGCTCGGTCATAATAAAATAAAAATCAAAGATCCCCAAGCAACAAAACTGGGGCAGAAGTCATTGTTTCGTTTGAAAGATAGTGTGGATTCCGAAAGTCGTAATAAGCTAACCGCCGAGGTTAAACCCTTTTAGCCTCACGCGCAGAAACCACATTAAGAACCAGAAAGACCTCTCGATCAGTATTTGAGAAATGCCAAGTCATGTGAATGAAAGCCAAAAGTGACGTCCCGACCCTCGATTGAGTCCAGGATGCACAAGCCGAAAGGGGATAACGCTCTAGAGGGAATCTCATGGGTGATACCCCACCACAGGGAAAGAAAGCGTAAATGAGAGAGTCTTAACGGTGAAAACCCTCGCGGGCACCTTAAGGCGAAGAAAGTTGAGAGAAATAAAATGAGAGAGTCTTACGGTGAAAATCTTTACGGGCACCTTAAGGCGACGGGAGACAGAGAGAAATGAGAGAGTCTCATTAGTGAAAACCCTTTGAAGGGCACCGTGAGGTGACAGGGCGAGGTGGTTACAAGATGTCTGCATGAGACGAGGTTTGGACATCCGTTTACCTCTAGCAGAACGCGGCATCAGAAAGTGATTGACATGAATAGACCGGGTAGTTTAATCTCAAAGGCGCGGCATAACCATTGGATCAGGCACACATTCAGATAAGTTTTCCTATTTTTGAGTTCAGAAAAGTTTTTCTCTTCTTTTGTCATTTGCGGTCGGTATTCTTTTCTTTTCTTTCATTTTCGAAAATTGATTTTTCAAAGCTTACTACCAAGTCTCCCAAAGCAATATAATGAAAATAAATAGGCGTGGAACGAGGCAATAAGGCAGAAGTCGTTCCGATAGTAAGATTGGAACGACAGGTTGATTGGAAGGTTCGCAGGAATTATGGAGTATGATGGACACATGTGGCACGTCCGAAAGATGATTTCACGCAACGGATCACCGGCTAAAAAGAGTCGGATCAAACCAAAGATTGGAATAAAAGGAAAGATGAGAGGTCGTTCGTGGAAAGAGCATCGTCCCCAGCAAGCGTCAACGTCGCCCTCAAAATTCAAGAGAGGCCAAGCAGCTGAAAGAGAAAAGAAAATGGCCCCAACAAGAGTGGCACGACCACTCACTGCGTTTTGAAACTAACGATTTTTCTTTGATTTAAAGCAGGGAAAGAGGGTTCGTTGGCGGAAAAGCATACCATCCAGAAATTTATCAAACTGGGGCAGAAAATTTTCTCCTGTTGCAAAAATTTTCTTGAAAGCAAAGACTCAGAAGATAAGGGTAGAAAGCAACACAAGATTTTGGGAAATACCAGCTCCGAGCAGAATAGTTTTGAGAAAGGCCAGACGACACGATGGGGTAATCTTCGAGCTCGGTATCACCCCCAACAGTTGTTGGAAAAATAAAACAATGGCTTCGAGATTCCCCCGGCAGTATTACATTCCATAATTTGCTCGAGGAGGCAAAAGCGTGAGTCCCAGAGGAGGTATGGGAAGAAGGAAGAGAATGAGGGGTGAAGGGAACAAAGAATACTTCCTCAGCAGCATCATCCCCAGCAGGCGAGTAAACAGTTCCAAAAATATCCCCAGCAGCCAGAAGAAAAGTAATACGACCCAGGGGAAGGCAATTCCAAGACAGGATAATTCAGAAGAGAAGGTGGTCCGAGAGGCAATGCAGGAAGAAGGAAATGGTACAAAAGGCAAAGGAAGGTAATCAAGATAGGATGAAATCAGTGAGTAGTAGTTGAAGTCAGGGAGCCCGCCTGGAGAATGGAGTGGCGATTTTATTTTGAAGTAGTAGTTGAAGTCAGGGAGCCCGCCTGGAGAATGGAGTGGCGATTTTATTTTGAAGTAGTAGTTGAAGTCAGGGAGCCCGCCTGGAGAATGGAGTGGCGATTTTATTTTGAAGTAGTAGTTGAAGTCAGTGGAGCCCGCCCGGAGAATAGAGTGGCGATTTTATTTTTGAAGTAGTAGTTGAAGTCGGGGAGCCCGCCCGGAGAACGGAGTGGCGATTTTATTTTGAAGTAGTAGTTGAAGTCGGGGAGCCCGCCCGGAGAATGGAGTGGCGATTTTATTTTGAAGTAGTAGTTGAAGTCGGGGAGCCCGCCCGGAGAATGGAGTGGCGATTTTATTTTGAAGTAGTAATTGAAGTCGAGAGCCCGCCCGGAGAATGGAGTGGCGATTTTATTTTGAAGTTATAGTGGAAGTCGGGGAGCCCGCCCGGAGAATGGAGTGGCGATTTTATTTTCGAAGTAGTAGTTGAAGTCGGGGAGCCCGCCCGGAGAATGGAGTGGCGATTTAGCTTTGAAGTTATAGGTGAAGTCAGGGAGCCCGCCTGGAGAATGGAGTGGCGATTTAGTTTCAAAGTTGTAGTTGAAGTCAGGGAGCCCGCCTGGAGAATGGAGTGGCGATTTATCTTGAAGTTATAGTGGAAGTCAGGGAGCCCGCCTGAAGAATGGAGTGGCGATCTATTTTAATTTGGTTGAGGAAAGCGGTTGAATGTAACAGAAATCTCCGGCATGAATCCAAGTTTGTAAGCAGAGGGAGGCAACAAGGATCAGAAAAGACAGATTCAGATTACAAAGGAGAATAGTTCGAAGATCATAGAGAAGGAAACAATGGTTGGGGTTCGGCAATCAAGATAGGCCGAAATAACAATTGGCAGAAGAGAAGAAGCATCAGAAGGAACATCAAGTCAGACAGGATGGCAAGGAGCCTGACAAGGCCAAGTTAAAAGAGATAGATAAGAATTTGTAGTACTGTAACTTAGTCTAGCTTCTTATTTTGTTTAGCACGGTGTAATAAGGGGATCGGTTAAGCATTGGCAACAGCAGTAACAGCGGTAACAGCAATAACAGCGAGATCACAACAGTCATGGTAGTCCCAGCTACCAGAAACTTCCCGAACTACATTGACCTGATTCCCTTTTAGCCAGGGATATGTAGGAGACCTTTTGAAGCAAGGTTCGGTCAAACTTTTCCAAGAAATGCTTCATACGGAGTGCTCAAACGGGCAAAAATCGCTCGTATCCGCTCACTTATCTTTGCACGAAAACTCTTCGCGTTTTACGCGCAAAGAGGGGCAGCTGTGAGCACGTGATTTTTGCCCCACATGAGAATTACTCCCAAAAATTCAAAATAAAATAGTTTTGTATTGGGCGTGACTTTTGTGATTTTTGCGTTATTTTTCTTTTATTTGTTTGCATGTCTGTGTGCGCGTTTCTGTTTATCTGAATTAATATAAAATATAAAGAAAACAAAAGGGGTGTTTGCATTTGCATATAAATTCATGTTGGTAATTTAGAGTAATTGAGTTTGTTTTACGAAAACGAAAAATAACAAAATAATGTATTTCCGCATTTTTGCCATTTATTGTCCAATTGTGTGATTTTATTTTACCATTGGTATCTAAATATGTGTGCTTAATCGTTATTAGAGGTTAATTAACATCTTTTGATAAGTTAATTTGGTTCTACAAATTAATCTAGGAGTTTAAAATTTGGTTTGAAATGACTTATGGAAATAAAATAAAAGAAAGGAAGAGGAAAATGGAAGAAAATCGGAACTGGGCCACTCGATTAAACCCAAAATCAGGCCCAAAACACTTACCCACACCCGATCCAAGTCAGGCCCCTTCAGGAGACGTCCAAACGATGTCGTTTTAGTCATACTTGATCTGGGCCGTCGATCTCAGATTGATCAACGACCAGGATCATATTACCCAGCCCGACCCATTCCCCTTTGAGACCGACCCAGTCTCACTTAGCGAGACGACGTCGTTTGATACCCACCAAGAGATCCAGGCCATTGATTTGGCTTGATCGAACGGTCAAGATTAAATCACCCCCTTAGTATATAAACGTGATCTCTACCCAGCCCCCCCGATCCAAATACCCCATCATCGTCTCTATCAGAGACGAGGCAAATGAGCTCCGCCGTCCCCCGCCGTACTCCGCCTACCGGAAATCGCCTCACGGCGGTTCCGGTAGGCCAAACCTCTCCATCTTAACACCAAATGATCTTCCAAGCCCCCTCTACATGGATCCGTTGGCCGTTAGCCTCGAATGTTACTCAAACGTCTCGAATATTCGTTTGAAACTCGCCGGAATTTGAAGTTCTATGCCAAACCTCACCAAAATCACACCATAGCTTTCCCTCACCTCCCTCATACCCCCACAGGCTGTAGTTTTGTTCGAATCTTGTTGGAACTAGTCGAGCCCCAAAATCGCGGCTATGAACCCTAAATTCGTTTCTTGCCTAATTGAGGTCTAATAGACCTTAATTGGGATGTTTTCACTATTGAAAACATCTCAATTAAGGTCCATTGGCCTCAAAAACGAAGAACCCAAGTTCGAGCCACATTGATAACCGGACGAGTTAGGATTTAGCTTGAAGATTGAGGTATTTCTTCTCCTTTACGGTTCTAGTTTATTCATACTCGTTAGTTTAGTTTAATCGTCCTGTTAGTTTCATTCATTGTTGATTTCTCGGATATTCTTCCTAAATTTTCTATTTTTCTATTCTCCTACCAAAGACCTTTTATTTGGTCAATTACTCTTCTATGTTGTTCATTTGATTACATATGTGATCAAATGCGTATTCGCTTCGATTAGCGTCGTCGAATACCTAGTTTCATTTTTGCCGAGATTGTAGAATCACTGTTTTATCGATAAATTTGTTATCATTGTTATGTGTTGTAGTTGATTGAATGTCGTCGTCTAATTTCGTAGACTTTACTATACCAGATAATATTAGCACTGTTGAAATGGATTGTTCACCACCCTGTCTGCCCGTATGCAATTCACCATTAGGTTTGTTATCTGTTGGATTCTGGAATGTGGTTTAACTGAATGTAAGTATTAGGGTTGGATTAAGTCCATTTATTTAATCTCTCGCCCATAAGACAACCTAGTGGAGCCTGCTATCACAGCAGGACACTCCACCAGGTTTTGTACTTCACATTTTAATTAATTAAAGCCCATACTTAAGCAAAACTTAGTGGCTGAAACAGAGGGAGCAATAGGACTGGCAGAGCATGGTTTGGCAGAGATAAGAGTGGGCAAGGGTAGTAGTTAATTGGGGGCAGGCCTTCAGGAGGGGTTGGGAAAAGCTATAAGTGTAGGATTGAAAAGGGGGAGAAAGGGATTGGAGAGACACACACAGAAAGAGAACACTGGGGGATAGACATTCACAACCTAGATATCTACATACACTCATACAAACACATTGGGATTCACTGCCTATTGGTGGGTCTGGCTTTGGCTTCTTGTTCATTCGTCACTACTGATATTTTTGAGGCTATAGTGGTGGTGTTTGTTGCGTTTGTTCTGTTGCTGTTCCATTGTTCTGCTGTCGTTAAGTGGATTGTGTTTATTTGCTGAGTATTGCATTTTGGGCTACTGCTTTGGGTCTGTTTGGGCTGTTGTTTGTGCTGGCTGAGTCTTGGACTACTGCTGACTGTTGTTGCTGAGTGATTGGTTGGTTGTTGCTGTTGGTTGTTGCTGTTGGTCTGCTGTTACTTGGCTTCATCGGCTTAACTGATCTCCATTCTCTTACTTTGTTGATTTCCAGGTATTTCACTACTGCCTGAAGCTGTAAACGTGAATTGAAGAAATAAAGCTTAGCTTATTGATTGTCATGTCATTCTAATCCATATCGAAATTTAGTTAGATACATGTATACTCATTAAGGAGAACTTGAACATGTAATAGACTGTATGGATTGTAACTATGTGAACTTTATATTTCCATAATCTATCACAGTAGAAGTGGTCTACTGGAAACATACTATGTAATGGGTATATGAATCAGTGAAATACATGTTAAACAAAAATTCAAATTATGTTAGTGGTGTTAATTTGTTCAGGTTAAGAGTGCATGATAACTAACAATCAGTGTGAAAGTAAATAGAGGCATGATGATGGTAGCTTGATCGAGAGTTATGAATTAGTAGTATCGTGTTCAATGTTCAAGTAGTTAATTGTAAAGATAAGTATGTAAATCCCGTTTTATCAATAGTTTGTTTAAAAAAGGGAATCTGGACAATTGATATATTACTTCGTTGCTACTAGATTATCAGCATACTTTGGTTCGTGTATATCTACTAGGATCTAGACCATTAACATGAAAACTGATTATCAATAATATGCAAGTAGATTAGATTAAAATCAGAAGCATGTTCAAAATTCTTTTCTTAAACAAAAATAAAAACAAATTTTCTGGTAACTAATTAGCTTAACTAATTTGAATACAAATTGAAATTCAAGTAACTTGAGAGTGAAGTAAAAAGAAATTTGTCTTCTATCGGTTAATTTTGAGTCAAGGCTCTATTGAATGACCCGAATGCAGCAAGTATATGGGCCTAGTTACATAATACCTATAGTAAACCATTCTGGGCCATTGAGCCTAACACTTACACAAAATGGTCAAGTTTGTGCTTCAACTAGATCTAAATTGGACCACGGGCAGTAGTCAAGTCCGATATGAACTAAATCCCAGACTCTTATAAGTTCGCGGCCCTAAAAATATAAAACTAGTAGGTAATGATGAACAATTAACATTTCTCTTTGTTATTAGAGACAAAACAAGTAGAGAATATAGTATTTGTTAGGTATGACCTTAATAATAATGAGACGAGCCTCGCCAAACGCAAATACACAATTGCGGGGCCCTCAAATTAGCCGTTATAAAAAGACTTAGACTTGGAAGGACCGTTTAGTGAATTTCGCGGTCCTTTCCCAAAGTTAATAAAGACGTTAGACTCTTTAGGTGCGATTTATAAGTAAATTACTTTCTTGAATACGGGTGCGCATTTATGTGACCCAAATCTTCCTCTCGGCGGAACTGAAATACACTAAAGTCGCAGGCGTACTGGTTGCGATGCGGCTCGAAATGTGTTTTCGTGACGTCGCAGTTCTTCTAAGAATTAAAATGGAATATAAGAGCACACAAATAAAATATATAAAGAAATCAGATAAAAGCAAAAGTACAGTTGAGCGACCGTGCTAGAACCACGGAACTCGGGAATGCCTAACACCTTCTCCCGGGTTAACAGAATTCCTTATCCGGATTTCTGGTACGCAGACTGTAATACAGAGTCATAAATTTCCTCGGTTCGGGATTAAACCGGTGACTTGGGACACCATTATTTTCCCAAGTGGCGACTCCGAATTAATTAAATAAATCCCGTTTCGATTGTCCTTTAATTGGAAAAACTCCCTCGCTCCCTCGCGGGTGGGTAAATAAACTACTTATAACTACGAATGCGGTTCCCATGACGTGGTTGTGGCACTTGTTTTAGATAAGTAGGAATATTTTTAGTGTGCCTTCAAAAATATATATAAACCTTCCTCTTTAAAATAATCTGAGGTATGCTATACACAAATAAAATTCATAACATATTGCCCTCACATAAATTAGTATAGAATGCCTTGAACTTTCTAAGTTTGTTTTTGGCATGTTAATTGTATAATTATCATGTTTACGGGTACGATTCATGTGATGTAGTTGTGACGCCTAATTTCTAAAATCTGAGGGTACATTTATATGACCTGGTCACAATTTAATTTTGTTAATAAAAATAAATATGTTGTGGATCGTGGGTACGGTTCCCATGACATAATTCACAATATGTAATACTGATTTATTAAAAGCTGTTTAAAAGGAATAAAATGTACATAGGTTTCAAAGATGTTTTAAAATCAAATAAATAGGCCAATAATAACAGTTGAGCGACCGTGCTAAAGTCACAAAATTCGGGAATGCCTAACACCTTCTCCCGGATTAATAAAATGTCTTACCCGAATTTTTGTGTTCTCGGACTGAAAACAAAGTCAATATTTCCTTGATTCGAAATTTGAACCGGTGACTTGGTACACCATAGATTATCCCAAGTGACGACACTGAATTTCAAATAAAATAATCTCATTTTGATTGTCACTTAAATTAGAAAAAAACTCCCTTATATCCATTTCGTAGATATGTAAAAAGGAGGTGTGACAGTCACCATCCACTAACTAAGGAAGTTGTATGGTATCATGAATTACTTGCATGTTTTCCCAAAGAACTTTACGTGCATGTATATCATTTTTTGCATATATATAGTGGAAAATAACCACATATTAGGGTTAGGAGGTACCTGGACTTCAAAGAAATTACTCCCTCAGTCTAATTTGTTTGATGAGCAAAATTTTATGAGTCAAATTTATTAATATTAACCTTAAATTCAGATATAAAATCTTTAAATCTAGTGAAATAAAATTTATATATTTAAAAATTACATAAATCTTATTATGGTCACAGAAAAACTCATTAAGTGTCAAAATCCAAACTATATTAAACATATTGGACGAGGGAATACTTAAGAGGGCCCTGATACGTATGGTTTGTATTTGTTTCCTTTCTTTCTTTCGTCTTACCTTTTGTTTTTTTGTTTTTGTTTTTTTGTGTGTATTTTTGGTGCAGGGAGATATGAGGTGGTTTTATTACATTAATTATTTTTCCACAAGCTATGCAGCTATTAATGAATCTTTTGTTAATATTTTTTTGGATTCCAAATATTAGTAGTTGTTTTAGTATATTGAGTTGTTGCAAATTATTTGATGTTCTAAAAAACAAGAATATGCATTTGCTTTCTTTCAAATTCGCCATTAGTACTCCAACTAATGGAATGTTAGTTTAGTGAAATATTTAAAATAGAGATGAAGAGTAAGTTAGAAAAAAAATCTAATGACTATGCCTATTAAATATCTTTTCTAAGGAATATACAAGAACTTTGATAGACAAATAGTATGAATCGCACTAATTAGTATGTTTGCTGCGTACTGAAAAATGAGGTGAAGCTAAATGCAGCCTTTAAGTATTGGTGAAATATTTGCGAAAAAAATGCAACCTTAAATATTGGAGCACGCCAAATTTAGCCAAACATTTGTTCTTTCCCGTAGTTATTTTCTCTTCTTTTTGACCGAAGCAAAATTCAGGATCTGAAATTTGGCGTTTTAGCAATTAGAGTTTCCAAAATTTTCTGACTTGTGGGAGTGGTCTTTCTTTTCTTTAATTAGTGGGAGATAGGCTATACATAATTAAATAGCTGAAAACCAAGTCCAACCAACTTTATCTCCAAGTATGGAGGAAAAATGGGTACTCTGGACCCACTCCTATTAACTACTATCCTCACTGTATTAATTTTGTTTAGATCTGCAACACTAACCTACTTTTGAGTAATTCATTTTAGTGGTGTGTGCCAAATTTGTGAGGAAATGCATACTTTCAAACAGAAAAATTGCGTCGTCACTAATGATATGATATATGAGATTTTTTTTTTTTTGTTTTACTTTCTTGAGCCAAGAATTCATTGAAAACTGTTTCTCTGCTTCATCAGATTAAAGGTAAGGTCTTTATATACATTATCCTCCTCAAACCTTATTTAGTGGGACTTTAGTGAGTCGTTGTTGTTGTTTATCCAAAAGCTCCATAAATACAATGATCACAATAGATGAGGATCAAAACTTGCTTCTACCAAACTAGTGTTCTCGTATCTTCCTTGTTGGCTTTCATATCAAACGGTGAAAGCACGACTCATGATTGAAACAAAAAAAGTATGTATACTTTTTGAAATGTTCAACTAATTTATTAATATTAGTCTTCGTCGTCATATCATTCTTTATTATCACTTGTGCAGATTTTACTGATTTCGTTCATGCACGTCAATTACAAACCTCTTATATCATTTTATTCGCTTGGGGCCGGCTTTTCTTTTCTTCTTTATTTGCCAAATACTTGGTATGTTTATGAAATACCGCACGGTCGTTCTTTTCTTTTCCCTACCAAATTAAATCTACTCTTATTTGGGATTTAGGGTTTATGGTATTCTATCTTTCTTTTTCAGATTTATATTTATTGTTTATTCATTGAGTTCAAAAATTATGCACAAGTGTTTTCTTGGTTAGAAGATCTTTTAAAAATGTGGTATAGAGATTTTTTTGAATATATTTCATAAAAAATAACAACCCCCCACACCCTCCCCGGGCCACAAAGAAAAATTATACTTTTTCTTTTTAAACACTCTTTCTGATCTTTTTCCTGACTAGTCAAAACTAAGGCTATTATTTACTGTAGTAATTTGTAGTGGTCTCATGCGACCATACTAGAAGCCTGGAGGCCGGTCATCAATTAAAGCCTTAGCTTATCAGACTGACAAAACAAATAAAATTATTATCCAAACTAATGAATCTATTCGCGCTTCCCGCGATAATATAAAATATCATTAAAGTCATAATTTTGTTACATATATTTTCCATACCATTTAAATTTCTATAAATATAAACCCAATGCAATACAGCAAATATATGTAGTGTATCATTAATTTGTTTTCGTAATAATTCTCATAATCTAATTTTAATAACTTAATATTGACGCTTTCTGTTAGCACATATATTGAAACCTAAATAGAATTAATTAATTTTTTTTTCAAGAATATCACTTATAAAATAATAATTCCCAAAAAAAAATGTAGTATAAAGTTTCGTTGAAATATAGCCAATGCAAAAGATGAACTCTACATATTCTTAATGAAAAGAGAATTGAAGAAGAAGAAGCAATATGAATGGTAAGGGAAGAAACTTGCAGATAGAAAAGCCATTACAACAGTAGAAATTCTTTATTCTTTATCGACAATATACTAAAAATATATTTAAAATATACTAAAAATATTTTGGTACCCAAATTGTTTATATAACATTTACATCTATAAATAATCAACTCTTTTTTTTTTAAAGAAATGTGTACTCCTTCGTTTTACTACATGTCACTAAATTGGGCATTTACAAAACATGAGAAACCTATTGCATTGGATAGAAAAAGCAATGTAAATTAATCTTTTACGTCACTACACAATTGCAACATTTTTGTTGCTTCTGCTTTTCCATGGTGAAATTCAAAAGGAATTACCGAATTACTTGCCATAACTATAAAGTCAATTACCAAATTATTTTTAAAAAAATAACGACATTCTTGGTATTATTCCACCAATTTCTGGCCAACCATAGTCTCTTGTTCTCCATTTTTATTTTCACTCTTAGAGAGGGAAGTTGTCACAACCCAAAATTTACTAAGGGTCGTGGTGGAGCCGGATACCTCTGTTAGGCCAGCCAACTAAATTATCAATTAAATTCTTTTTTAATACTTTTGAAAATCTAAGATTTCTCTTTCCATTTTTCAAAATTAAAAAATAATCTTTACTTCAATTCAAATTAAAGAATAAATGATTAGTACAAATCTTTCGAAAACCATCCCAGAACTCGGTGTCACAAGTGCATGAGCAACTACTGATAAGGAAATTAAAATACAACATATGTCCGAAATACAATGGATAGGGAATAATATACAAATGCTGAAAGGAATTACACTAGCTGCAGGTCGCCTCGAACAATGCAGCTCACATAATCCCAAAATCATCCGCGCTGCCACGCCTTGTAGGCTGCTAGAGATATATATACATGTGCAACAAAAATGCACAGAAGTGTAATATGAGTACGTAATCAACGTGTATTCAATGAGTATCCTGCAAAATCACGAAGAAGTAGAGAGGGGATGGCCAACTTCGATACTCACTAGAGGTCAATTGATAATATTCTAGAAGTGCGAAGAAAATCATGGATTTATATAGTAGTTCAAATTCACGAATCCAGAAAATAGGTAAACACCTTCAACAATTAAGCAATGGCTTCCAAGGTTTATTCTTTATTATCTTATCAATTTATATCAAGCCACGAAAGGCCAAATCCACATTTAAAATTTTCAAGCGACAAATAACATGCGCAAATTAATCTGAGGAAATGCCCCGATCCAACAGGAATGTAAAGTGTGCACTGCCGAGGGTCGAACGGCCCGAACCAATAGATGCATCTATTTAATCTGCCGAGGCAATCGACCCGTTCCATAAATAAACACATACCCTGCTCGCGAATCACACATGCGACGTAGGTACATATAAAATACATGCTCAAGTAGCTAAATAAGAATTTATCGGGGATATTTATCCAAATAAGGCAATTTCTCTTTTTAACAATTCAGGAAAAATGATGTTTAATCACTTTTTAAATTCATTTACTAATCCAAAGTGATTTAGACAATTCAAGCTATCAATGGGTTCTTAAATAATTCAAGTATAACATACTTATGAGTCCTAACTACCCGGACAATAGCATAATAGTAGCTACGCACGAACTCCCGTCACCTTGTGCGCACGTAACCCCCACATATAGGAGCACATAATCAATTATTTCGCCTATGGGGACAATTTCCTCTTATAAGGTTAGAAAGGAGACTCACCTTGCTCCGAAGATTCACAACCCGCATTCTACATTCTTCCGAAGGCTTGAACCGACGCACAATACACCAAAACTAGCCAATTAACGATAAACTAATGAGAACATACTCAAATACTTGTTAACAATTTAAATTATACAAATTCCCAACTCCGCTTAGTGAAATACCAAAATGCCCTCAGGTCCACGTGCCCGAATTCTGAAATTTCTCGAAAATATACGAAACCCATAACTTCACTAGCTCTAATATATAATTTACTCCTAATTTCATGCTCAAATTCGTGGTAAAATCTAATTTATCAAGTTTTCTAGGTTTTCTTCTACAATGTTTCATGTTTAATTCCATGGTATAATCTTGTATTTAACTTGGAAATGAGTAGGAGTATCTTACCTTAACATAGACGACGAAATACCTCTTTGAAGCTCTCCAAAAATTGCCCCAAGCCATTAAAAATGGGTGAAATGAGCCAAAACCCCGATTTAAAACAAGCTCTCTTCCTCCAGCCCTTTTTCTGCTTCTGCAGAATTATTCCCGCCTATGCGGTCAAAAATGTCGCTTCTGCGGTCCTGGGCTCCAGCCCAATTTCCCCTTCTACGGATGGCCCATTGTATATGCGGTTCCGCTTTTGCGGATCATGGGCCACTTCTGCGGTCCTAGGATGCTCCCCTTCATCCGCTTCTACGACGTCCTTTCCGTAGATGCGGTCCTGCTTCTAAAGAACTTTGACCGCATATGTGGTCCTCGAGCTTCAGACCAAATCCGCTTCAGCGGTTTCCTTTATCGCTTCTGCAGGGCCGCTTCTACGGTCCCATTTTTGCAGAAGCGGAAATACCAGCAACCAACAGACTTTAGCCTTCTCAAAAATCCATTTTCGATCCATTAACCACCCAGAATCCACCCGAGGCCCCCGGGACCTCAACCAAAACTATCAAATAATCCCAAAATACATTGCGTACTTGCTCGAGGCTTCAAATCATATCAAACAACACTAAAACCATGAATTACACTCCAATTCGAGCTTTATGAACTTTGAACTTTTTAACTTCTACTTCCGATGTTTAAACCTATCAAATCATGTTCGATTGACCTCAAAATTTGCACACAAGTCATATTTGATATTACATACCTACTCTAACTTCTGGAATTGGATTTGGACCCTGATATCTAAAAGTCCACTTCCGGTCAAACTTCTAAAAAACCTTCAAATTTCTATCTTTAGCCAAATGCCTTCAAAATGACTTATGGACCTCCGAATTCCCTTTCGATCGCGCTCCCAATTCCAGAATCACCATACGGAGCTACTCCCAGTCTCAGATTTTCCAAAAGAACATTGATAACACTAAAATGAACTTCAAACCAAACTTATGAAATTTCTTCCAAAATGCTAACTTCTACAATATGCGCCAAAATGCTCCCGGGTCATCCAAAATCCGATCCGGACATACGCCCAAGTCCGAAATTATCATATGAACCTGCTGGAACCTTCAAATCCCGATTCTGAGGTCGTTACTTAAAATTCCAACCCTAGTTGATTCTTTCAACTTTAAGCTTTCAAAATGAGAATTCTCTTCCTAAATCAACCTCGAACTTCCTGAAATTCAATTCCGAACACACGTACAAGTTACAATACCTGAAATAAGGCTGCTTATGGCCTCAAACTGCTGAATGATGCGCTAGGGCTCAAAAAGACCGATCAGGTTGTTACATTCTCTCCCAATTAAACATACGTTCATCCTCGAACGTGCTGACAACTATACAGAAGTAATATGAAATCATTGTTTATCACCTCATGCACTTTCCCATGCTACCACGACTTAGTTGAGCACATTAGCTCGATCAATTCTGAAGATATTCTCTTTTATTCAAGCAGATACGCCTCAAAGTCCAATTCTAACATCTGGGACTCAATGCTAGGCATGTTTCCAACATACGATCCCCATATTAATCACTACACGCTATGCTCAAACACGACAGGATAACTTTGTTGAATTCACACTGTGCATCACTTACTCATAGGACCATAATGGCCCTTCTGACCGAATTAATTGAAATTCCACAGATCCAATGCTCCCATTGCACCTCATGACCTACATGGTTCTTTCTCTAACCTTTACAACACCGACATGACGGAAGAGATATGCCGAAATGCATAACTAACTACTGAATCAACAAATAATTAGGTATATACCCCTGACAAGGGTCATTACCTCTTCCTGAACCATCTAATGGTCTTAACCCCTTAATACCCTTCATATAATCCAAATGCATTGGTCTTATATCCAAAAATCTCGTCTCACCTAATACGAACTGCTCAGGAAATAAGTCACTCCGAATGTGATCAAAAGTCTCATATGACGCCACAATGTGACAATATGCCACTAATTAGAATGCGACGCAAAAATAAAAGTGGGCTCTGAAAGGAATTTCTAATTGCCCCGCTAGCGAATCATACATGCGACGCGGGCACACAACTAATATGAGTTTCCTTCAGAAAATAGGAAACACAATAAAATAAACCAATATGGGGAATTGTACTGAACATCGCGCTATTGCGGTGTGCAACCTGATCCTAACAACATAACCATGGCGGCGTGCCACCCGATCCAAATAACATACACATGGCGGCATGCCAACCGATCCACACATAGAACTCACGTAAGGAGATATACATCGAGCTAAATTGCCCATTACGACAAGATATTGAATTTGGCACCCGCGGGGGCGCAAGGGAGTTTTTCCAATTAAAGGACAATCGAAACGGGATTTATTTATTTAGTTCGGAGTCGCCACTTGGAAAAATAATGGTGTTCCAAGTCACCGGTTTAATCCCGAACCGAGGAAATTTATGACTCTGTAATACAGTCTGCGAAACTAGAAATCTGGATAAGGAATTCTGTTAACCCGGGAGAAGGTGTTAGGCACTCCCGGATTCCGTGGTTTTAGCAAGGTCGCTCAATTGCAATTTTTGTTTTTATCTGATTCTTTTACATATTTTTGACTATGTGCTTTTAATGCTCCGCTCTTATTTTTTAGAAGAATTGCGACGTTACGAAAACACATTTCGAGCCGCACCGTAACCAGTACGCCTGCGACTCTAATGTATTTCAGTTTCGCCGAGAGTAAGATTTGGGTTACATAAATGCACACCCGTATTCAGGAAAGTAATTTTATTTCAAGTCGTGCCTAAAGAGTCTATCGTCTATATTAACTTCAGAAAAGACCGTGAAATCAACTAAACGGTCTTTCCAAGGCTAAGCTTTCATGACAACTGATTAGAGGGCCCCGCGATTGTGTATTTGCGTTTGGCGAGGCTCATCTCGTTATTATTAAGGCCGATCCTAGGATGAACTATATTCTCTACTTGATTCATCTCTAACAAAGAAAATGTTAATCGTTTATCATTACCTACTAGTTTGATATTTTTTTCCACTCGGGCTATTCAATAGAGCCCCGACTCAAAATTAAACGCCAGAAGACAATTTCCTCTTTACTATGCTCTTAAATTACTTAAACTTCGATTTGCATTCAAATTAGCTAAGCTAATTAGTTAACAGAAAGACTTTTGTTTTATTTAAGAAAAGAATATTGAACATGCTTCTGATTTTAATCTAATCTAATTGATAATCAGTTTTCGTGTAAAGGATCTAGATCATAGTAAATATACACGAAATAAAATGTACGGATAATCAAATGGCAATGAAGTGATATATCAATCGTCCTGATCCCCTTTTTAAACAAACTATGGATAAAACGGGATTTACATGCTTATTGTTACAATTAACTACTTGAACATTGAACATGGTACTTACTAATTCATAACTTTCGACCAAGCTACCATCATTATGCCTCTATTTACTTCTACACTGGGTGTTAGTTATTATACACTTTTAACTTGAACAAATTAACACCTATGACAATATGTATTTCACTGATTCACCTGTCTATTACATAATGTGTTTCCAGTAGACCATTTCTACTATAACAGGCTAGGGAAATATGAAGTTAATACAGTGACAACCCATACAGTCTACTACATGTTCAGGCTCTTCTTAATGGGTACACATGTATCTAACTAAGTTTTGATATGAGTTAAAAGGACATGATAATCAATAAGCATAAATTTTATTGCTTCCATTCATGTCTACAGCTTCAGGCAGTAATGAAATACCTGGAAATCGACAAAGCAAGAGAATGGAGATCAGTTAAGCCGATGAAACCAAGTAAACAGCAAAGACAAGAAAAGCCTCAAGATGCTCCTTGTTTTCCTTGTGGGAGGAAGAACAACAATAATCAAAAGGCTTTCATATATGAACACAAAAATACCTGAATAACTTTAGGATTTTCACCATCCTTAATGCCCCCAGCAACTTGGCACAAGTACCACAAACCAGAATTAGTCACATCCTAACAATGGACCAACAGCAGCAACACAATACCCAAGCCAGCACCAAACTTAACACAGCAGCAAACAAAACACTCAAACAGCAGGAGCAGGCAACAGGAGACCAGCAACACCAACACAAGAAAAACAGGGAACCAAATGACCAAACACTCTGCCACTCCCCACTAAAACACACGAAAACAGTAAGAAAAGCCAATGAAACAGTCTTTCCAGTCTATATTTCCCAGCTCTCTCTATCTATATTCTTGTGTGTATTCTCAAGAATGGACCTTTGCTCCTTATATTTCTCTAATTACTCTCCAGTTATGACTGTGTTTGCTCCCCAGGTATTCCTGTTATCACTGTCTCTAATGTTTCTCCCTGTTAGCCTCTCTCAGACTGCTCCTCTTTTTGAATCCCCCTTTCCCCTAAATGTGTCCCTTATACTTATAGTTAAAAGAACTCCTCCAAGCCAAAAGAATCAGAAACTCTAAAATACAATAATCAGCAGACCCACCCTGCCCATACTCTTCTCTGCCAGCCCAGTAGATTCCCCTGGGCAGACCCATCCCTCTGCCTAGCCCATGCTCTGCCAGCCCACTAACAAGTGCCTTATACCATTATTTAATCAACCAATGCACTGGCAGTCATGACATTAACATTCAGGCGTGCCCTCCCTTAGTGATATTGTGCCCATGTGATTCCTACTTAACTGCCAGTGTTTTGCACAGTCATCTGCCCTCATTAATCTATCACTTTACTTAGTTCACAACATGCCTATCAGCTTAATGCTTTGCAGAAACTACCAGGAGTACAATTCATGGTCCTATTTTAATTCAAACAAATCAAACCAATTCAATTCCTATTTCATAATGACCAATCAATCAAACAACCAATTTAACTCCTAACGGCTATTCAATCAATGCTAATAAACAAGACCTACGAAACTACTCGACCACATTGATTAGTCGACGACAACATACACAATTGATAACAAATGAGCAACCTACAGTTTGATTCAATATGCTTCAAGCAGAATCAAGGAACCAAATCGAATACGAATTAAATGCTTGACGACCTTAATCGAACTGAATATACGATTCATTTTAACTACTGAACACAGAAGGAATCGACCAAATAAAAGGTCCATAAGTGTAGAACATAAAGCTAAATAGAAATGGGAAAACTGGAAAATATCATATGAACGGATACAACATAGAACTTAGACGAGACCAGAATAAGGAAAAAGAATACCTTTGAAGCAATGAATCCGGAATTTGAACGAATCGCGAATCACTCACCCTTGAATCATTGAAGCAAAGCGGGCCTTAATCTGGGTGTTCTCGGCTGAGAACACCTAGATTAAAGTCCACTATACCTCAATCTCCTAACAATTTCGAACGAAGAACCCGTTTTGGATTTCTAGGGTTCATGTGAGTGGGATTTGGGGTTTTTCCAACTCCGGCTAGATTCGAATCGAACCAAGGTTAGTGGGGGTATATGGGAGGTGTGGGGAGTTTATGGTGCGATTTTGAAGTGGTTTGGGACGGATTTTCAAATTCCGATGAACTTCGAACGGATATTCGAAGCGTTCGAGTAATGTTTGAAGCTAACTGACGCCGGATTCATGTAGAGGGGGTGTGGGAGATTGTTTGGTGTTAATTTGGGGTGGTTTGGGGTGGTGCCGCCGGCGGAGACGATTTCCGGCCGGCGGTTTGTGGTGGTGTGAGGCGGCAGTTTATTTGCTCTCTGAAGAGAGGCGAAATGAACGGGAGTTAGGGTTTGGGAGGGGTTTGGGTAATTAAAAGGGGTGTTTAATCTTAGCCGTTGGATCATGTGAATCCAACGGTTCAGAATAGAGAGATGGTGGGCCGGTTCGGGCGATGGGGCGGGGCTGGACCGGGTAGGGACGATTTGGGCTAAATTTTTGGGTATATTTGGGTAGCCCAGTTCCATTTCTTTTCCTTCTCAATTTTCTTCTTTTCTTTTATTTATTTATTAATTCCTAATTTATTGAAACACAAAATTCTAAAATACATTACAAAGTCAAATTAATTTATAGAACTAATTATGCTCGAATACCAATTCGCACATTAAACATCAATTAAACTACACAACTTTAACTACAATGCAAAACACGATGTATATATTTTGTATCTTACTAATTTAAATAAATAAACACGCACACACAAACGTGCAAATGTAAGATAAAAATAACACAAAAATCACAAAAATCATGCTCAACATAAAAACTATTTTATTTTTGAATTTTCTGGGAGTGATTCTCATGTAGGGCAAAAATCACGTGCTCACAGCTGCCCCTCTTTGCGCGTAAACATGAAGAGTTTTCGTGCAAAGATAAATGAGCGGATATAAGCGATTTTTGCCCATTCGAGCACTCCGTATGAAGCATTTTGGAAAAGTTTTGACCGAACCTTGCTTCAAAGGTCTCCTACATATCCCTGGCTAAAAGGGAATCAGGTCAATGTAGTTCGGGAAGTTCTGGTAGCTGGGACTACCACGACTGTTGCGATCTCGCTGTTACTGCTGTTACTGTTGTTACTGCTGTTACTGCTGCTACCACCGCTTAGCCGATCTCCTTGTTACACCGTACTAAGCAACAAAAACAAAAAGCTAGACTAAGTTACAGTACTACAAGTTCTTGTCTATCTTTGTAACTTGATCTTGTCGCGCTCCTTGCCATCCTGTCTGACTTGGTGTTTCTTCTGACGCTTCTTCTCTTCTGCCAATTGTTATTTCGGCCTATCTCGATTGCCGAACTCCGACCATTGCTTCCTTCTTTACGATCTTTGAACTATTCTCCTTCGCAATCTGAGTCTATCTGTTCTGGTCCTTGTTGCCTCCCTTTGCTTACGAACTTGGATTCATGCCGGGGATTTCTGTTACATTCTACCGCTTTCCTCTACCAACTCAAAACAGCTTGCCACTCCATTCTCCATGCGGGCTCCCTGACTTCAACTACTACTTCGAAATAAAATCGCCACTCCATTCTCCAGGCGGGCTCCCTGACTTCAAATACAACTTCAAAATTAAATCGCCACTCCATTCTCCAGGCGGGCTCCCTGACTTCAACTACTACTTCAAAATTAAATCGCCACTCCATTCTCCAGGCGGGCTCCCTGACTTCAACTACAACTTCAACATTAAATCGCCACTCCATTCTCCAGGCGGGCTCCCTGACTTCAACTACAACTTCGACATTAAATCGCCACTCCATTCTCCAGGCGGGCTCCCTGACTTCAACTACTACTTCAAAATTAAATCGCCACTCCATTCTCCAGGCGGGCTTCCCGACTTCAACTACTACTTCAAAATTAAATCGCCACTCCATTCTCCAGGCGGGCTTCCTGACTTCAACTACTACTTCAAAATTAAAATCGCCACTCCATTCTCCAGGCGGGCTTCCCGACTTCAACTACTACTTCAAAATTAAATCGCCACTCCATTCTCCAGGCGGGCTTCCCGACTTCAACTACTACTTCAAAATTAAATCGCCACTCCATTCTCCGGGCGGGCTTCCTGACTTCAACTACAACTTCAAAAATTAAATCGCCACTCCATTCTCCAGGGCGGGCTCCCCGACTTCAACTACTACTTCAAAATTAAATCGCCACTCCATTCTCCAGAGATCGGCTTCCCGACTTCAACTACTACTTCAACATTAAATCGCCACTCCATTCTCCGAGCGTGCTTCCTGACTTCAACTACAACTTCAAAAATTAAATCGCCACTCCATTCTCCAGGGCGGGCTTCCCGACTTCAACTACTACTTCAAAATTAAATCGCCACTCCATTCTCCAGAGATCTTCCCGACTTCAACTACTACTTCAACATTAAATCGCCACTCCATTCTCCGAGCGGGCTTCCTGACTTCAACTACAACTTCAAAAATTAAATCGCCACTCCATTCTCCAGGGCGGGCTTCCCGACTTCAACTACTACTTCAAAATTAAATCGCCACTCCATTCTCCAGGGCGGGCTTCCCGACTTCAACTACTACTTCAACATTAAATCGCCACTCCATTCTCCAAGCGCTTCCCGACTTCAACTACTACTTCAACATTAAATCGCCACTCCATTCTCCGGGCGTGCTTCCTGACTTCAACTACAACTTCAAAAATTAAATCGCCACTCCATTCTCCAGGGCGGGCTTCCCGACTTCAACTACTACTTCAAAATTAAATCGCCACTCCATTCTCCAGGGCGGGCTTCCCGACTTCAACTACTACTTCAACATTAAATCGCCACTCCATTCTCCGAGCGGGCTTCCCGACTTCAACTACTACTTCAACATTAAATCTCCACTCCATTCTCCAGGCGGGCTTCCCGACTTCAACTACAACTTCAAAAATTAAATCGCCACTCCATTCTCCAGACGGGCTTCCCGACTTCAACTACTACTTCAAAATTAAATCGCCACTCCATTCTCCAGGCGGGCTTCCCGACTTCAACTACTACTTCAACATTAAATCGCCACTCCATTCTCCAGGCGGGCTTCCTAACTTCAACTACAACTTCAAAAATTAAATCGCCACTCCATTCTCCAGGCGGCTTCCTGACTTCAACTACAACTTCAAAAATTAAATCGCCACTCCATTCTCCAGAGGCGGGCTTCCCGACTTCAACTACTACTTCAAAATTAAATCGCCACTCCATTCTCCGGGCGGGCTTCCCGACTTCAACTACTACTTCAAAATTAAATCGCCACTCCATTCTCCAGGCGGGCTCCCCGACTTCAACTACAACTTCAACATTAAATCGCCACTCCATTCTCCAGGCGGGCTCCCTGACTTCAATTACAACTACACTGATTTCATCCTATCTTGATTACCTTCCTTTGCCTCTTGTACCGTTTTCTTCCTCCTGCGTTGCCTCTCGGGCCACCTTCTCTTCTGAATTGTCTTGTCTGGGAATTGCCTTCCCCTGGGTCGTATTACTTTGTCTTCTGGCTGCTGGGGATATTTTTGGAACTGTTTACTCGCCTGCTGGGGATGATGCTGCTGAGGAAGTATTCTTTGTTTCCTTCACCCCTCATTCTCTTCCTTCTTCCCATACCTCCTCTGGGACTCACGCTTTTGCCTCCTCGAACAAATTATGGGATGTAATAATGCTAGGCAAATCTCGAAGCCATTGTTTTATTTTCCCCACAACTGCTGGGAGGTGATACCAAGCTCAAATATTACCCCATCGTGTCGTCTGGCCTTTCTCAAACTATTCCGCTCGGAGCTGGTACTCCCCGAAATCTTGTGTTGCTTTCTATCCTCATCCTCTGAGTCTTGCTTTCCAGAAAATTTTCGCAACAGGAGAAAATTTTCTGCCCCAGTTTGATAAACTTCTGGACGGTATGCTTTTCTGCCAACGAACCCTCTTTTCCTGCTTTTAAATCAAAGAAAAATTGTTAGTTTCAAAATGCGGTGAGTGGTCGTGCCACTCTTGTTGGGGCCATTTTCTTTTCTCTTTCAGCTTCTTGGCCTCTCTCGAACTTTGCGGGCGACGTTGACGCTTGCTGGGGACGATGCTCTTTCCACGAACGACCTCTCATCTTTCCTTTTATCCCAATCTTTGGTTTGATCCGACTCTTTTTAGCCGGTGATCTGTTGCGTGAAATCATCTTTCGGACATGCCACATGTGTCCATCATACTCCATAACTCTTGCGAACCTTCCACTCAGCCTGTCATCCCAATCTTACTATCGTAACGACTTCTGTCTTATTGTCTCGTTCCACGCCTATATACTGCTTTGGGAGACTTGGTAGTAAGCTTTGAAGAATCAATTTTCGAAAATGAAAGAAAAGAAAAGACTACTGACCGCAAATGACAAAAGAAGAGAAAAACTTTTCTGAACTCAAAATAGGAAAACTTATCTGAATGTGTGCCTGATCCAATGGTTATGCCGCGCCTTTGAGATTAAACTACCCAGTCTATTCATATCAATCACTTTCTGATGCCGCGTTCTGCTAGAGGTAAACGGATGTCCAAACCTTGTCTCATGCAGACATCTTGCAACTATCTCGTCCTGTCACCTCACAGTGCCCTTCAAAGGGTTTTCACCAGTGAGATTCTCTCATTTCTCTCTATCTCCCGTCGCCTTAAGGTGCCCGTAAAGGTTTTCACCGTAAGACTCTCTCATTTTACTTCTCTCAACTTCCTTCGCCTTAAGGTGCCCGCGAGGGTTTTCACCGCTAAGACTCTCTCATTTATGCTTTCTCTCAACTGCGGCGGGGTATCACCCCTGAGATTCCTTCTAGAGCATTATCCCCCTTCGGCTTGCATCCTGGATTCAATCGAGGGTCGGGATGTCACTCTTGGCTTTCATCCACATGACTTGGCACTTCTCAAACACTGATCGAGAGGTCTTTCTGGTTCTTGACATGGTTTCTGCGCGTGAGGCTGAAGAAAGGGGTTTAGCCTCAACGGTTAGCTTATTACAACTTTCGGAATCCATACTATCTTTCAAACGAAATAATGACTTCTGCCCCAGTTTTGTTGCTTGGGGGATTTTTTGATTTTTATTTTATTATGACCGAGCCGTGTGGCGCCTACGTATCCTTCTTGAGGAATCAGGTCGAACGTAGTTCACTTTTTCTTGTATTACTTCTTTGTTTCTTTTCTTTTCTGTTACGCATCTTTCTTGATGATTCCGAAAGAGGGTATATGAAAGAATAGTTAAGGCTCAAATGGGGAAGCAAAGGTTAAAGTGTTTGGGTAGTAGAAAAATTGCCTCTGTCATTTCATTCTCCGAAAAATGCCAAATACACACAAACGAAACCAAACGTTGACAAATGCATTAAAGAATTACACATAATATCTCTTGACTGCATCGGAATTGATAGCCATATCGGTGCATCTTCCCTCGACGTCAGTCAGACATAGAGCGCCGTTGGATAATACTCTAGTCACCACAAACGGTCCCTGCCAATTTGGAGCGAACTTGCCTTTCGCCTCGGCCTGATGTGGTAGAACTCTCTTCAGCACATGCTGTCCCACTTCAAATCTCCCGGGACGTACCTTCTTGTTATATGCTCTCGCCATTCTCTTTTGATACAATTGGCCGTGACATACTGCTGTCAATCTCTTTTCATCGATCAAGCTCAATTGCTCTAATCGGGTTTCGACCCACTCGTCGTCATCAATCTCAGCTTCAGCGACGATTCGGAGGGATGGAATCTCAACTTCTGCGGGTATTACTGCTTCGGTCCCGTATACCAACAAGTAAGGAGTTGCACCTACCGAAGTCCGGACGGTAGTGCGATAACCCAACAGCGCAAATGGTAACTTTTCATGCCACTGCCTAGACCCTTCTATCATCTTCCTCAATATCTTCTTTATGTTCTTGTTTGCCGCCTCGACCGCACCGTTTGCTTTTGGGCGATACGGTGTGGAATTTCGGTGTGTAATCTTGAACTGTTGACATACCTCTTTCATCAATCCACTGTTAAGATTTGCACCGTTATCCGTAATGATCATCTTTGGAATTCCAAACCTACAAATGATGTGGGAGTGTACGAAGTCCACTACCGCCTTCTTGGTCACCGATTTGAATGTTTTGGCCTCCACCCACTTGGTAAAATAATCAATCGTTACCAGAATGAACCTATGACCATTGGAAGCCGCAGGCTCAATAGGTCCAATAACATCCATACCCCATGCAACAAACGGCCATGGTGCTGACATTGTATGCAATTCAGTCGGCGGAGAATGAATCAAATCTCCGTGTATCTGACACTGATGGCATCTTCGCACGAAACTTATACAATCACGCTCCATCGTGAGCCAGTAATATCCTGCTCGAAGAATCTTCTTTGCCAATACGTATCCGCTCATGTGTGGTCCGCAAACTCCCGAGTGTATATCTGTCATCACTGTTGTGGCTTGATTTGCATCTATACATCTCAACAATCCCAAGTCCGGGGTTCTTTTGTACAGCACCCCTCCACTAAGGAAAAATCCGTTCGCCAACCGCCGAATAGCTCGCTTTTGATCTCCAGCTGCTTGCTCTGGGTATACTCCTAACCTGAGGTATTCCTTGACATCATGAAACCACGGCTCACCATCCACCTCTTCCTCTATCACATTACAATAAGCATGTTGATTCCGGATCTGGATATGTAACGGATCGACACGAACCTTGTCCGGGTGATGTAGCATTGACGCTAAAGTAGCCAACGCGTCGGCAACCTCATTATGCATCCTTGGGATATGTCTGAATTCTACCGACCGGAAACGCTTAGTCAGATCATGCAAACACTGACGATACGGGATAAGCTTTAAATCTCTGGTTTCCCATTCTCCCTGAATCTGATGTACCATAAGGTCCGAGTCCCCCAAGACCAAGACGTCCTGTACATCCATGTCCACCGCTAATCGCAACCCCAAGATACATGCCTCGTACTCAGCCATATTATTGGTACAGTGAAAACGCAATTGAGCAGTAACAGGATAATGATGTCCTGTTTCAGATATGAGCACAGCCCCTACTCCGACTCCTTTTGCGTTCGCCGCTCCGTCGAAGAAGAGCTTCCACCCCGGATCCTTGGTTAGTTCTAACCCCTCAATTTGCAACACCTCCTCATCCGGAAAATACGTCCTCAAAGGTTCGTATTCGTCATCAACAGGATTTTCAGCTAAGTGATCGGCCAGGGCTTGAGCTTTCATAGCCGTCCTTGTCACGTATATGATGTCGAACTCTGTAAGTAAGATTTGCCACTTTGCTAACCTCCCCGTAGGCATAGGTTTCTGGAAAATATACTTCAACGGATCCAAACGCGAAATGAGGTAAGTGGTGTAAGAAGACAAATAGTGTTTCAGCTTTTGGGCTACCCAAGTCAGGGCGCAACATGTCTTTTCTAGATGAGTGTACTTGACCTCGTGGACCGTAAACTTCTTACTGAGGTAGTAAATGGCCCGTTCCTTCCTGCCAGCTGTTATGTTGCCCCAGTATGCATACAAAAGAATTCTCCAGTACCGATAGAGAATCAGTGGTCTTCCTGATTCAGGTGGAACCAATACCGGTGGATTTGATAGATACCCCTTGATTTGTTCAAATGCTTCCTGACATTCCGTCGTCCATTCTACCGCAGTGTCTTTCTTCAACAGCCGAAATATGGGCTCATAGGTTGCCGTAAGCTGGGCAATAAACCTACTGATGTAATTCAACCTTCCCAACAGACTCATTACCTCTGTTTTATTCTTCGGCGGGGGTAACTCCTGAATGGACTTGATTTTGGAGGGGTCCAACTCAATGCCCCGTCGGCTGACGATGAATCCTAGCAGCTTTCCTGATGGAACTCCGAATGCGCATTTGGCCGGATTAAGCTTGATGTCGTACCTTCGGAGTCTTTGAAAGAACTTCCTGAGGTCAACAACATGGTCTTCTTGACGTCTGGATTTCACGATCACATCATCCACGTACACTTCAATTTCCTTGTGTATCATGTCATGGAATACCGTAGTCATCGCCCTCATATATGTTGCTCCCGCATTCTTCAAACCAAACGGCATCACTCGGTAGCAATAAGTCCCCCACGGTGTGATAAAAGCCGTCTTTTCTGCGTCCTCTTCATCCATCAAGATTTGATGATATCCCACGTAGCAGTCCACAAAGGATCCGATCTCACGTCCGGCGCAATTATCAATCAAGATATGGATATCGGGAAGCGGGAAATTATCCTTAGGGCTCGCCTTGTTGAGATTGCGGTAGTCCATGCATACTCTGATCTTCTCGTCTTTCTTTGGCACCGGTACTACGTTAGCCAACCATTCATGGTATCGAGTGACACGAATGACTTTCGCCTGCAACTGCTTGGTTACCTCCTCCTTGATCTTCACACTCATCTCCGTCTTGAATTTCCGCAGTTTTTGCTTGACGGGAGGATATGCCGGATCAGTGGGTAATCTATGAACCACTAGATCAGTGCTGAGTCCCGGCATGTCGTCGTACGACCATGCGAAAATATCTTTAAACTCCATGAGTGTTTTGATCAATTCTTCTCTCAGATTGGGTTCAATATGGACACTTATCCGGGTTTCTTTGACGTCATCCGCATTCCCTAGATTAACTGCCTCAGTATCATTTAAATTCGGTTTGGGTTTTTCCTCGAAGTGACTTAATTCTTCACCGATTTCTTCCACGGCTTCATCATCGCCGTACTCCGACTCACTCTCGTCACTTCTTATTTCATGCGTTATTATTTCCAAACCCGATTGACTTTCTAGACTGGGTTGATTAATCTTTAAGCACGCCATATCATTAAGATCAGTTGCAAGAAGGCTGTTCAGAAAAGTAAAAAGAAAGAAAAAGATAAACAAAATTAGACACAAAGGAACCAAATTTCATTAATGTGAATTGTACAAAGGGAAAACAGACTGTAAACTTAAATCAGAAATGAACTAAAACAACGGGATTTTACTCCGGGGACAAACCCCCCAACACAAAATTTCGAAAGAAAAACAATCCAAGACAAACTACCAAGACTCCTTCCGGACAGGGAGAGGAGTAGCCTTCCAGTTATTCAGTTTTGCCTTTGGTCCCACAAATTGTATCTCGGCATGACTGGATCCTTCACCGTCCTCGAGCATACATACATCTCTGAATAGGTCCTCGAACTTCCTGAAGAACTCTTCGTCTGGCCTGATCGTAGGACCGGGAATCTTTGTCGTTGGATGTCCTCTTGCTCCGGACCTGACAAAAGATTGGGAAAGGCGTGGAACAGGCTTTGGGAGCACCCATGTTTTCTGCTTACTCCTCTTTGCTCGCCGGATGTCCTCCGAGGTTGGCTGGAATCCCAAGCCGAAGGTTCCCAAGTTTTCGACCACTGATACCGGTTGTATAATTCCTTGCAGAGATGCACCTAGCCCTTTACCGGGTACGAAACCATGTCGCAACATTTCATGCGCCACCATGACATCCGCAGTAATTGTTCTGTCGCCGGGAATGCATTCCCCTTCCGGAACTCGGTGGGCGGACACCACATCGCAGACCTGATATACCCACGGCCCGACATCTTCTTCTGTTTCAACAAAGGGAATGATGGTGCCTGATTGTGGATCGTTCTCTCCATGGACGACGATCTCTCGTTGATCCCACTCGAACTTGACGAGTCGGTGCAAGCTCTGGATGGAACCGCTCTTGCGGTACGGATCCACGGTCGCCCTATCAGGAGGTTATATGACACCACCATGTCCAGAACCCTGGAATTCCATGGTGAACTCCACCGGCCCAATTGTCAAGATTAACACTATGTCACCAACCGACGCTTTGCCTCCTCCGTCAAACCCTCGAACACATACGCCGTTCTTGCGTACCCTGCCGATGTCTACTTTTAATTTGCCCAGTGTAGAGAGAGGACAAATGTTAGCACTGGAACCATTATCGACAAGGACTTTGGTAACCACCGCCTCTTCACACTTCACCGTAAGATATAAAGCCCTGTTGTGCTCAGTGCCTTCCTCAGGCAACTCGTCATCGGTGAAGGTGATCCGATTTGCTTCGAAGATCCGATTGGTGATCTTCTCCAAATGGCTTACTGAGATTTTATCCGGCACATGTGCCTCATTCAGGACTTTCATCAATGCTTGCCGATGTTCTTCAGAATGTATCAGCAAGGATAGCAATGATATTTGCGCCGGAGTCTTCTTCAACTGCTCTAAGACGGAGTAGTCGTGCAGCTTCATCTTTTTCAAGAATTCTTCCGCTTCTTCATCGGTGACCGGCTTTTTCAATACTGCCGGAGTGGTCTTCCTCAATTCCGCAGGGGCAAAACATCTCCCCGAGCGGGTCAACCCTTGGGCTTCACAAACTTCCTCTTTCACCTCCTTTCCTCCGTAGGTCGTTGTAATCCGAGCATAATTCCATGGGACAGCCCGGCTATCAGTTACTGGCAACTGTGTTGCCGGCTGGATGATGAAAGGATCCATTCGAACGCCCGCTACTGTCAAGATGGGCTTGATTGCTGCCCCTGGTACAACTATCTTGGCCGGCTTCACCGGTACTTCGTTCACACTTTCCTTTCCTGCTTCCGCCTCTCCTGGTATGTCCTTCTTGCAACTGGGCGACTCATCAAGGCTTGGCCCTTTTCCCGTTCTTGCCCCGCTAGACTTAATCATCATTACAGTCTGAGAGGCTTTCTCCTTTTCTTCCTCCGCCCGTACCAACTCGATCATATTGGTCTCATGATGAGTTGGAAGCGGGTTTTGGTTGATGTCGGGCTCTGTTGGAGTCTGGACCTCGATCCTGCGGGTGTCAATGAGCTCCTGGATGGCCGTCTTCAGCCTCCAACACTTTTCTGTATCATGTCCCGGACATCCCGAGCAGTAGGCGCAATTCACCGAATGGTCCAGGTTCTTCGGAAGAGGGTTTGGCAGCTTAGCTTCAACCGGATTCAGCAACCCTACCTGCTTTAACCGGTGGAACAGACTAGTGTAAGTCTCTCCTAAGGGAGTGAAAGTCTTTGGCCTCGGCGCCCTGTCGCCCCTGAATGCCTGGTTCGGACGGAAACTCGCGCCCGAGGGGTTTCTGTAAGCTCTTGGGGGTGGATGATTGTTCTGGGGGTTTGGCGCACGCCACGGTGCATGAGCGGGAGGTGCGGAATAGGACTGTGCATGGTGGACAGTAAAATGAGGATCAGGTGCGGGATAGTAATGTTGCGGGTGGCTATATGGGTTGTGGGAGTAATTTTGGTGGTGAGGTTGGGGTGGGCTATATTGGGGTGCGGGGCCTCTATTTCTGAACCATGCCCCGGACTCGACGGCCGCAACTTCCTCTCTCCTCTTTTTCCCCAGTACTCCTCCAGTACCACTTTGGATAGCCTGAGTGGTGGCTTTCAATGCTGAGTAGCTCATGATCTTGTTGGCCTTCAAACCTTCCTCGATCATACCCCCCATTTTTATCACCTCGGTGAATGATTTGCCTACGGACGTTACCAGATGTCCGAAGTAGGTGGGCTCTAATGTCTGCAAGAAGTAGTCCACCATCTCGCTCTCTCTCATCGGCGGATCTACCCTGGCCGCCTGTTCCCTCCAACGGAAACCAAATTCCCTGAAGCTTTCAGCGGGCTTCTTCTCTAATTTTAGCAATGATAGGCGGTCGGGGATTATCTCAAGATTGTATTGGAACTGGCCGATAAAAGCTTGAGCCAAATCATCCCACGTAAACCATCTACTGGGATCCTGTCTAGTGTACCACTCCAACGCCGATCCTCCCAGACTCTGGCCGAAGTAGGCTATCAGAAGCTCGTCCCGTCCTCCGGCCCCTCTCATTTTACTGCAAAACCCCCGCAGGTGGGCCACTGGGTCACCATGCCCCTCGTATAGGTCGAATTTGGGCATTTTAAACCCTGCTGGCAACTGGACGTCCGGAAATGGACACAGATCCTTATAGGCGACGCTGACCTGGTTGCCTAAACCGTGCATGTTCCTGAAGGACTGCTCCAGGCTTTTAACTTTTCTGGCAACTTCCTCGTGTTCCGAACTTTGGAAGTGTTTTTCCGGTTCTGCCGGATTATCCCAGTGAGGTGTATGTGATTGTGGTTCAGGAGCCCTGAAAGTAGGCTCTGGAGGATAGTAAGAGTTGTCATGGATCTGAACATATGGCTCGCCGGCCGGCCTTTGCAGAGGAGCAGGTGGAGGTGCCACAAAAACAGGGGTGGCTGGAGGAGGATTTGGTTTGGTTGGTGGAATGTGGGTGGCATATGGATTTTCCCCCTGAAAGTACGGATAGATCGGGGCGCTTGTCGAAGGATCGACGGGCGGATGTTCCGGAGCTGAGGCGAGAGTAGGGCGGTTTGGTGAAGACTGTTCCCTGGCCCAGGCCAGGTGCATCTCTGTTATCTGTTGTTTTAACCGGTCTACCTCTTCTTTCATGATTTGTAGCTCGGACTTTTCTTCCTCGAGACTCTTGCCAGAACTCGACATGCTTACTGTAACTGGTCCTTTGGATCTAGTACGGTAGTGATGGCCGGCCAGTATATTCTGTCAAACCAACTGCTAAACTTTCTGGAATACGCAACAAACTTGTTAGTTCACCGAGTTTGACAGATATGTTATAGCACGTTGGATGCAACGCACCTAACCAAATAACCCTTTCTACGTGTACTCTTTTAACATGCGTCATTCCGGCCCTTTTTCTTTTTCTTTTTCTTTTTCTTTTTCCTTTTTTTCTTTTTCGACTATCTTTGCAAGCCTTATTGTTATTTAACCTTTGGATTCTTTTTCTTTCTTTTTAGTGGTGGTCGAATCTTATGCGGATTGCCTACGTATCACGACCCCGCGTGAATCAGACCGAGCGTAGTTCTGGTAACAGGATTGTGGCAAAATTCAGTAGCTTTTATATCAAATAAAACCTTAAAGTTACAAAACATGTCTTACAACATAAAAGGAATGCTTGACTTGAAAACGTAAAATAACATGCCAACTGGCTTGACCCAATATTTCAAAAATACATTTCCAATCAAAAGTCTACTGCTCTAAAATTCTTGGGGGCCCGCGAGGCATCATTCGGCCTTGCCGCGGGCCTGGGTGTGAGGTCCTTGTGTAGTCCCCTTAACTCTTCCATGATCCGATGAACATAGCCCATAATTGAAGCGAAAAGGTCGGTGCGGGGCATTTGTTCACAAGCTAGGCACTTCATGGTGACATAGTGCCCGATTTCTCCAATTCTGTCCTTGATCATGTCCCTTTCTCCGAGTAGCCGCTCTATCTGCTGGTTTTTCGCCCCCAATCTTTGAGCGTTGTTGGTGACTTGGTCTAGGAGCCTGTCTATTTGTTCTTGCAGTCGAGCCATCAAGTTGTGGCAACGGTCGAGGTCCGCTTTGGCATCTCGGGCTTGCTTGAAAACCCGCTCTCTGAGGACAACATTTGCTTCCCTTAAACTAGTGATGATCTCAGTGTAATCCTCTTCCACCCGTTGTAAGTGAAGTGCATGTTGATGTGCCTCTTTTCTCCAGCTAGCTCGGATCCTCATTGTTTGGGCTTTAGACTCTTCCAATTCTCTTTGGATATCGGCAACTTGGCTTTTCAAACCCTTTATCAATTTGTCGTCTGCCCGACTCCTCAACTGTCTGTCAGCATCCCTTTTCATTTGCTGGATTTGAGCTCTCAGAAAGTCATTTTCTTGTGCCAATTTCTTTTTATCTCCTTCGTTGGCGGCAGTTTGCACATCCCTCTCAAATTGGAGCTCTTGGGTCCGTTGTTCTATCCTGCTGATCTTTGTTCTATAGGCTTCTTCTCTAGCCAACCAGTCCCATTGTTCTCGTGACGCTCCAACAAACTCCCTGAGGCGAGGCCTTTTTGCGGGCCTTTGATGCTCCACATCTCTACTATACCATGCAGGATATTCCGACGATACTTCGCCCCGGGCTCGATCTCGCACCCGAGTGTCTATTTTTAATGTCTGACACTCACTCCAAATCTTTCGAACCAGTGCTTCAGGGAACTGTCCTCCTGGTCCAATTTCAACTACATGCGGGCTGAGGTCTTCTTCTTTTGGGATTATTTGGCATCGTCCCAACTGTCTCAATACTCGACCTGGTGCGTAGGGCTGGATGCTGTTGAGGCCCATTAGCAATAAGTACGATTCTGCGGCCGATGCATATATGACTTCTTCCACGGGTAGCCAACCAAACGTCCATTCTATTCCGCCGGCTGTAGTCGAACGCAAAAGTCGTATCCATCCGCTGATCCCCTCTGGCAACTCATGTCCCTCGACCCTCGCCAGAAATTCTTCTATACAAGTTTTCTTCGGTGAACTATACCTCATAAATTGCGGATGACGACATAAGTGATCGCTCATCCACATTTGGAGCAATACATTGCAAGCTTCAAAGAAGGTCCCTCCAGCTTTGCAGATAGTGAGTGCACGAGAGATATCCGATATTATCACGGGAGCCAAAGTACTGTTGTTCTGTTTCATCAAAGTGCTGACAACCCCTGCCACTTGTATGTTGATATTCCTATCTTTTCTAGGAAATATCAATGAACCTAGGAAAGCTATCATGAAGGCGATGCGTCTATGCTCCTCCCATTTTAACCGGTTGTCTCCGCTGCAGACTTTGCTTTTGTGTTTGGCGAAGCCCCCATAATGACCATATTTGTCATATAGAAATGCCAAAGTGCAGAACCCTTCTGATAAGTCTGGGTTGTGTACAGTTCTGCGGATCTTTACCGTATCCAAAAACCGATGTACTGTCACCACCCTTGGTGCAATAAGGTATTGATCCCTCATAGGGACCTTTGGTCTTCCGACATATCCGGCTAATTCTTCCAGTGTTGGTGTGAGTTCAAAGTCTGAAAAGTGGAACACATTGTGTGCCGGATCCCAGAATGAGATCAAAGCTCGTATGATGTCTCCTCTCGGGGGAATATTTAGCAGCCCCACTAGATCTCCCAAGTACAGCTTAACGGCATCTTGTCCTTGCTCACCCAAGTCGCTCCACCACCTGTGCAAACTTAAGGGGACCTTGTTTATGATAGCTTCGGTTGTATTCTGACTCGTGCTCATTCTGCACATTTATTTAAGGTAATTCTTAGATGAAAGCGAAATTTTTATTTGCCCCAAAACTATCTTTTCTAAAAAAACGAAACGGGCCCCAGGAATTGACTGGTCAAAAAGTGGTCGTTAAGGCAAAATTAAATATCTTGGCGTTCCGCCATTGAAACTTATTTTTGAAATATGGGAGTTGGACCCGTTTAAAGGTTGCCTACGTATCTCACACTCGGTGAGAATCAAACTCGCGTAGTTCGGTCCGTCAAAACAACTATCTTTCCTTTATTGACTGTCAAAAACACATTTTGTCAAAAACCCATTTTGTCGGCAAAGTCAATCTTCTGCCGTCTTTTATTGGCAAACTAAATTCGTGGACTTGTTGGTGAAACGTATTTTTGTATTTTTCTGAAAGATATTTACTTCCCCATACTATTTCCTTTTGTGTTTTTTTTTCTTTTTCTTCGGTATTTAAAGGAACCCGGTCAGCATGTCAGTCTAAATAAATGCTAACAACAAATATGATATGGCAAGATGGTCTTTCCTTTCAGGTTACCTGTCCTAGACGGACCCAACCCCCGTGTTGAGTCCCCTAAGTCAGAGATGATGCAAATAAACGTCCTGAATCTAGGCTCAATATCCTGATGCTTTTCAATGATACTAGACCGTGTACCCGAGCGGACGACTCGGATTTGAGGAGGGAGCTACGTACCGGGGACCCGCGGGATCGTCCGGCTTTGTAACTTATCCTGCCTCTTTTCTTACTTTGGTATTGACACTAACAGAAAGGGGAGTCTCAACCAGCAAGCACATCCCCGGGGGTAAGAAGAGACGGGTTTTCGGCACAGTTTTATATACAGTTCACGCAATATCAAAGCGGTAAACATATAGCAGTTTGTATATACAGTACAACGAATATCAAAACGGTAGACATGTAGCACATTAATTAAACATGTAATAAAATCAGATATAGACAAAATAACAATTTAAATGAGCTCGAGTTCTTAGACCCCGAACCGAAGTTCGAGGTTATCGTCCCCAGCAGAGTCGCCAGAGCTGTCACACCTCCTTTTTACGCACCCGCGCGAGAGCACGAGGGAGTTTTTCCAATTAAAGGACAATCGAAACGGGATTTATTTATTTAGTTCGGAGTCGCCACCTGGAAAAATAATGGTGTCCCAAGTCACCGGTTTTAATCCCGAACCGAAGAAATTTATGACTTTGTATTACAGTCTGCGAAATTAGAAACCTGGATAAGGAATTCTGTTAACCCGGGAGAAGGTGTTAGGCACTCCCGGATTCCGTGGTTTTAGCACGGTCGCTCAATTGCAATTTTTGTTTTTATCTGATTCTTTTATATATTTTGACTATGTGCTTTTAATGCTCCGCTCTTATTTTTTAGAAGAATTGCGACGTTACGAAAACACATTTCGAGCCGCACCGTAACCAGTACGCCTGCGACTCTAATGTATTTCAGTTTCGCCGAGAGTAAGATTTGGGTCACATAAATGCGCACCCGTGTTTAGGAAAGTAATTTGCTTACAAATCGTGCCTAAAGAATCTATCGTCGTTATTAACTTCAGAAAAGACCGTGAAATCAACTAAACGGTCTTTCCAAGGCTAAGCTTTCATGACAACTGATTAGAGGGCCCCGCGATTGTGTATTTGCGTTTGGCGAGGCTCATCTCGTTATTATTAAGGCCGATCCTAGGATGAACTATATTCTCTACTTGATTCATCTCTAACAAAGAAAATGTTAATCGTTTATCATTACCTACTAGTTTGATATTTTTTTCCACTCGGGCTATTCAATAGAGCCCCGACTCAAAATTAAACGCCAGAAGACAATTTCCTCTTTACTATGCTCTTAAATTACTTAAACTTCGATTTGCATTCAAATTAGCTAAGCTAATTAGTTAACAGAAAGACTTTTGTTTTATTTAAGAAAAGAATATTGAACATGCTTCTGATTTTAATCTAATCTAACTGATAATCAGTTTTCGTGTAAAGGATCTAGATCATAGTAAATATACACGAACTAAAATGTACGGATAATCTAATGGCAATGAAGTGATATATCAATCGTCCTGATTCCCTTTTTAAACAAACTATGGATAAAACGGGATTTACATGCTTATTGTTACAATTAACTACTTGAACATTGAACATGGTACTTACTAATTCATAACTTTCGACCAAGCTACCATCATTATGCCTCTATTTACTTCTACACTGGGTGTGTTATACACTTTTAACTTGGACAAATTAACACCTATAACAGCATGTATTTCACTGATTCACTATCCATTACATAGTGTGTTTTCCAGCAGACCATTTCTACTATAACAGGTTAGGGAAATATGAAGTTAATACAGTGACAACCCATACAGTCTACTACATGTTCAGGCTCTTCTTAATGGGTACACATGTATCTAACTAAGTTTTGATATGAGTTAAAAGGACATGATAATCAATAAGCATAAATTTTATTGCTTCCATTCATGTCTACAGCTTCAGGCAGTAATGAAATACCTGGAAATCGACAAAGCAAGAGAATGGAGATCAGTTAAGCCGATGAAACCAAGTAAACAGCAGACCAACAGCAACTAGTGGCAGTTACTATATGCACAACAACAACAATAACCAAAAGAACAACAGCAACCAGTGGCCAGTCAACAATCCCAACAGCAGAATCAACAAAATAGTGGCAGTTAACCAACAGTAGCACAGCAACAGCACTGAACTAGCAGCAATACTCAAACACACGACCAACAACAACAAACAATGGACCAACAGCAGCAACACAATACCCAAGCCAGCACCAAACTTAACACAGCAGCAAACAAAACACTCAAACAGCAGGAGCAGGCAGCAGGAGACCAGCAACACCAACACAAGAAAAACAGGGAACCAAATGACCAAACACTCTGCCACTCCCCACTAAAACACACGAAAACAGTAAGAAAAGCCAATGAAACAGTCTTTCCAGTCTATACTTCCCAGCTCTCTCTATCTATATTCTTGTGTGTATTCTCAAGAATGGATCTTTGCTGCTTATATTTCTCTAATTACTCTCCAGTTATGACTGTGTTTGCTCCCCAGGTATTCCTGTTATCACTGTCTCTAATGTTTCTCCCTGTTAGCCTCTCTCAGACTGCTCCTCTTTCAGAATGAATCCCCCTTTCCCCTAAATGTGTCCCTTATACTTATAGTTAAAAGAACTCCTCCAAGCCAAAAGAATCAGAAACTCTAAAATACAATAATCAGCAGACCCACCCTGCCCATACTCTTCTCTGCCAGCCCAGTAGATTCCCCTGGGCAGACCCATCCCTCTGCCTAGCCCATGCTCTGCCAGCCCACTAACAAGTGCCTTATACCATTATTTAATCAACCAGTGCACTGGCAGCCATGACATTAACATTCAGGCGTGCCCTCCCTTAGTGATATTGTGCCCATGTGATTCCTACTCAACTGCCAGTGTTTTACACAATCATCCGCCCTCATTAAGCTATTACTTTACTTAGTTCACAACAGGCCTATCAGCTTAATGCTTTGCAGAACACTACCAGGAGTACAATTCATGGTCCTATTTTAATTCAAACAATCAAACCAATTCAGTTCCTATTTCATAATGACCAATCAATCAAACAACCAATTTAACTCCTAACGGCTATTCAATCAATGCTAATAAACAAGACCTACGAAACTACTCGACCACATTGATTAGTCGACGACAACATACACAATTGATAACAAATGAGCAACCTACAGTTTGATTCAATATGCTTCAAGCAGAATCAAGGAACCAAATCGAATACGAATTAAATGCTTGACGACCTTAATCGAACTGAATATACGATTCATTTTAACTACTGAACACAGAAGGAATCGACCAAATAAAAGGTCCATAAGTGTAGAACAGAAAGCTAAATAGAAATGGGAAAACTGGAAAATATCACATGAATGGATACAACATAGAACTAGACGAGACCAGAATAAGGGAAAAGAATACCTTTGAAGCAAAGAATCCGGAATTTGAACGAATCGCGAATCACTCACCCTTGAATCATTGAAGCAAAGCGGGCCTTAATCTGGGTGTTCTCGGCTGAGAACACCTAGATTAAAGTCCACTATACCTCAATCTCCTAACAATTTCGAACGAAGAACCCGTTTTGGATTTCTAGGGTTCATGTGAGTGGGATTTGGGGTTTTTCCAACTCCGGCTAGATTCGAATCGAACCAAGGTTAGTGGGGGTATATGGGAGGTGTGGGGAGTTTATGGTGCGATTTTGAAGTGGTTTGGGACGGATTTTCAAATTCCGATGAACTTCGAACGGATATTCGAAGCGTTCGAGTAATGTTTGAAGCTAACTGACGCCGGATTCATGTAGAGGGGGTGTGGGAGATTGTTTGGTGTTAATTTGGGGTGGTTTGGGGTGGTGCCGCCGGCGGAGACGATTTCCGGCCGGCGGTTTGTGGTGGTGCGAGGCGGCCGTTTTATTTGCTCTCTGAAGAGAGGCGAAATGAATGGGAATTAGGGTTTGGGAGGGGTTTGGGTAATTAAAAGGGGTGTTTAATCTTAGCCGTTGGATCATGTGAATCCAACGGTTCAGAATAGAGAGATGGTGGGCCGGTTCGGGCGATGGGGCGGGGCTGGACCGGGTAGGGACGATTTGGGCTAAATTTTTGGGTATATTTGGGTAGCCCAGTTCCATTTCTTTTCCTTCTCAATTTTCTTCTTTTCTTTTATTTATTTATTAATTCCTAATTTATTGAAACACAAAATTCTAAAATACATTACAAAGTCAAATTAATTTATAGAACTAATTATGCTCGAATACCAATTCGCACATTAAACATCAATTAAACTACACAACTTTAACTACAATGCAAAACACGATGTATATATTTTGTATCTTACTAATTTAAATAAATAAACACGCACACACAAACGTGCAAATGTAAGATAAAAATAACACAAAAATCACAAAAATCATGCTCAACATAAAAACTATTTTATTTTTGAATTTTCTGGGAGTGATTCTCATGTAGGGCAAAAATCACGTGCTCACAGCTGCCCCTCTTTGCGCGTAAACATGAAGAGTTTTGTCTATTTTTGCAAAAAATAGCCTTCCGGTGTCCTTTCGGAACATTCGGCTATTTTCAAAAACAGCGTCACTTCGATTTATTGACAAAATTAAACACACATTTTTTGATTTTTAAAGGGGTGCCTTTCAACATTTCCACAAGGGTATTTCAAGGCTATTATTCAAAAGGAAAAGATTTCAAAGTGGCCATTTTTGCAAAAACGGCCTTCCGGCATCCTTTCGGAACATTCGGCTATTTTCAAAAAACAACATCACTTTTGATTTATTTAAAACTAAATACACATTTTTTTTGAATTTTTGATAGGGGTGGTTGGACCCGATGAGGGTTGCCTACGTATCCCACCTAACGGTGAGAATCAAACCTGCGTAGTTCGGTCAAACAAACTACATCTTTAAAGGAAACAAACTATTTATTATTTTTTCACACATTTTTTTTTTTAAGTTTAAAACAAAATTTTTCTTTTTTTTTTAGTAAAAAAAACAAACTATTTTGAAATCACATATTTTTTATTTTACAACAAACGTTTTTTTTTCTTTTTAAGTAAGTAAAAAAAAACAAACTATTTTGAGACTATTTTTTTTCATTTTCCTCAATATAAAAAAAAACGGTTAACCGGTTAGCCTGCAAGTCTGAAGCAAATAAATGCGTAAAACAAACAGGATGCAGCAGGATGGTCTTTTCATTTCAGGTCACCTGTCCTAGACGGACCCAACCCCTGTGTTGAGTCCCCTAAGTCAAATGCAACATGATGCAAATAAACGTTCCTACTAGGGATCCGGCATGAAGCTTTGTTATTCTAGGTTTAAAAACCTCGGTTTATTGTTCTAGACCTGGCTTACCCGAGCGGACAACTCGAGCCGAGGAGGAGGCAACAACCCGGGAATACAGAAGCTTCGCCGGTTTTGCAACTTATCCAAACCTCATTCTAAAGTGGGAATTAGACACTATACAGAAAAGAAGTCACACGAAGTGCACCCTTCTTCATGATTTAGAAGACTCAGAGAGGAGATTGGTTTCGGCACAATTTATATGTACAGTTCAAAAAATATCAAAGCGATAAAAATATCATTTTGCACATTAATACAAACATATAATAAAATCAGATAATAAATAAGCCAAATACAACAATTATTCCAAGCTCGAATTCTTAAACCCTGAACCAGTGGTTCTGGGTTTATCCTCCCCAGCAGAGTCGCCAGAGCTGTCACACCTCTTTTTTCCGTACCCGCGCGGGCGCGAAATATAAAAGAGAGTTTTTCCAATTAAAGGACAACCAAAACGGGATTCATTTATTAAGAGATTCGGAGTCGCCACTTGGGAGATTTATGGTGTCCCAAGTCACCGGTTTGAAACCCGAATTGAGAAAAGGTTTGACTCTATTTAACGGTCCGCGAACCAGAAATCCGGATAAGGAATTCTGTTAACCCGGGAGAAGGAGTTAGGCATTCCCGAATTCCGTGGTTCTAGCACGGTCGCTTAACTGTCATATTCGGCTTATTTATCCGATTTTTACAGTTATATACTTAATGCAAATTAATATCCCTTTACCGCTTTTATTATTATTATTATTTACGAAAGAGAATGTTGCCTAAAAATATGTTTCGAATCACGTCACATGAAATGCACCCGGATCCTCGACACATTCTTATTCAACATTTTGGGATTTGGATTTGGGCCGCATGAAATGCACACCCGTATTTAAGAAGGTAAAATTATTAAAATACGCGCCTAGAGTGATTACTTATTTACATTTTTGAGAAGGCCAGGAAATTCGCTAAGAAACGGCACATCTCGAAATCTAAATTTTACATATACATTTATGAGGGCCCCGCGATTTGTATAATTTTGTTAGGCGAGGCATACCTCTAATTCTAATTTAAAAGCAAACTACATTCCGCTATATTTATTTAAGAGTTAATTCAAGATTATTTAAAACATGTTGCAAGCCACACTACATGAAATGCACTTGTGGTTCACGACACGCTTTATTTAACCTTGTTCAAAATTGGAGTCGGGTCACATGAAATGCACCCCCGATTCCTTTAATCTAATTACGTCGTTCGGTTAAAGAATAATGAACCAATTTCCATAATGTGACAACATCGTGCTCAACTATAACCAATTCGAGTAAACATACGAGTAGCTAACTAAGTGAGCAAATTCAAGACTATGGTGAACAATTACATAAACAATGGAAGCATAACTAGTTGGCGAGCATATGAAGGATTAGTCATTTTCATTAGCTAACTTCGACATTGCATGTTCAACAAAATCATATATTTACAAAAATAGTCTGAACCATACGAAACTAAATCAAATACGAAACACTCCAAAATATTAGCGAGAAGAACAATATCGGAAAAGAACATGCACCTTTATTTCTGCATATTTTTTCAACGTACACAACGAGAAAACGAACCTTTTATGACGATCTCGAACCTCGACCTCTCCGGACAGAACTCGAACCAACGACGACCTCGACTGAAGTTGTACCTCGTCGGACGACGAACATCGACGGAGGGAGCTGGTGGTTCGCTAGTGGGCGACGGGCTTGGACTGCTGTGTTTTAGAACTGAATTTTTACGAGTTTTTGGACTGTTATCGATTGAATTTCGGGGCTGTTTTTTCAGCGAAAATGGCAGCAATTTGAGCTGATATTGTGAATGTCTTTTGGACTGTTTTGGCTGGATTTTTTGCCGGAGATGAAGAGAGTTGCGGCTGTCTTGTTTTTGTTTATGTATCGGGCCTTTTGTCCACCTCCATTGCTGCCCGTTTTTTATTCTTCTTCAAGAAGAAGATGTGCCGTCTCCTCTTCGTTTTGTATCTCTTTTGAATCTCTCTTTTTTCCTTTCCGTTTTTTCCTTTGCCTTCTCTTTCTTTTTGTTTTTTTTCTCTTCTTCTCGTTTTTTCTTTCTTTTGTTTTTTGAATGCCTTTTCTGTTTTTTGTTTTCCCCTCTCTCTTTTGTTTTCAAATCCTTCCTTTCCATCCGTTCTCTCTTCTTCTTTTTAAACTCCCCTCCCTTCTGCCGTGATCCCTTCTCTTTAAAGAAAGAAGTAGAGTTATTGTTTATTATTATTTTTTTTATTTTTTTTTTAAATTTAGCCCCATATTGTTTTTGTCTTTTTCTTTTGTTTTTATCCCTTTGTCTTTTTCTTCTTGTCTTTGTTCTTATTCCCCATCCATTATGTATTGTCCCCCTTAGTGTAGTGGACTCGGATTATTACGGGCTAGGTCCGAAAATTATAAAACCGGGTAGTTTGAACCCGAATATTATTCTTCGCCCGGAACCGAGAATGGTGTTATTTAATTAATCCTAGGTAATCAAAATAACTATAATACTCATAATTAAAATAAAACTATTTTTTTTTATATTTTTCAAGTTTAAAATAACTACAAAATATTAATGAAACTATTTTTTTTTTATTATTTTCGTTTTTATAAAAAGATAAAAATATAAAGTACTATTTTTATATTTTTTCAAGTTTAAAATAACTACAAAATATTAATGAAACTATTTTTTATTATTTTCGTTTTTATAAAAAGATAAAAAATATAAAGTACTATTTTTGTATTTTTCAAGTTTAAAATAACTACAAAACATTAATAAAACTATATTTTGTTATTTTTTATTTTAAGGTAAAAATAAAGTAAAGAATCCACCCGAGGCCCCCGGGACCTCAACCAAAACTATCAAATAATCCCAAAATACATTGCGGACTTGCTCGAGGCTTCAAATCATATCAAACAACACTAAAACCATGAATTACACTTCGATTCGAGCTTTATGAACTTTGAACTTTTTAACTTCTACTTCCGATGTTTAAACCTATCAAATCATGTTCGATTGACCTCAAAATTTGCACACAAGTCATATTTGATATTACATACCTACTCTAACTTCTGGAATTGGATTTGGACCCTGATATCTAAAAGTCCACTTCCGGTCAAACTTCTAAAAAACCTTCAAATTTCTATCTTTAGCCAAATGCCTTCAAAATGACTTATGGACCTCCGAATTCCCTTTCGATCGCGCTCCCAATTCCAGAATCACCATACGGAGCTACTCCCAGTCTCAGATTTTCCAAAAGAACATTGATAACACTAAAATGAACTTCAAACCAAACTTATGAAATTTCTTCCAAAATGCTAACTTCTACAATATGCGCCAAAATGCTCCCGGGTCATCCAAAATCCGATCCGGACATACGCCCAAGTCCGAAATTATCATATGAACCTGCTGGAACCTTCAAATCCCGATTCTGAGGTCGTTACTTAAAATTCCAACCCTAGTTGATTCTTTCAACTTTAAGCTTTCAAAATGAGAATTCTCTTCCTAAATCAACCTCGAACTTCCTGAAATTCAATTCCGAACACACGTACAAGTTACAATACCTGAAATAAGGCTGCTTATGGCCTCAAACTGCTGAATGATGCGCTAGGGCTCAAAAAGACCGATCAGGTTGTTACATTCTCTCCCAATTAAACATACGTTCATCCTCGAACGTGCTGACAACTATACAGAAGTAATATGAAATCATTGTTTATCACCTCATGCACTTTCCCATGCTACCACGACTTAGTTGAGCACATTAGCTCGATCAATTCTGAAGATATTCTCTTTTATTCAAGCAGATACGCCTCAAAGTCCAATTCTAACATCTGGGACTCAATGCTAGGCATGTTTCCAACATACGATCCCCATATTAATCACTACACGCTATGCTCAAACACGACAGGATAACTTTGTTGAATTCACACTGTGCATCACTTACTCATAGGACCATAATGGCCCTTCTGACCGAATTAATTGAAATTCCACAGATCCAATGCTCCCATTGCACCTCATGACCTACATGGTTCTTTCTCTAACCTTTACAACACCGACATGACGGAAGAGATATGCCGAAATGCATAACTAACTACTGAATCAACAAATAATTAGGTATATACCCCTGACAAGGGTCATTACCTCTTCCTGAACCATCTAATGGTCTTAACCCCTTAATACCCTTCATATAATCCAAATGCATTGGTCTTATATCCAAAAATCTCGTCTCACCTAATACGAACTGCTCAGGAAATAAGTCACTCCGAATGTGATCAAAAGTCTCATATGACGCCACAATGTGACAATATGCCACTAATTAGAATGCGACGCAAAAATAAAAGTGGGCTCTGAAAGGAATTTCTAATTGCCCCGCTAGCGAATCATACATGCGACGCGGGCACACAACTAATATGAGTTTCCTTCAGAAAATAGGAAACACAATAAAATAAACCAATATGGGGAATTGTACTGAACATCGCGCTATTGCGGTGTGCAACCTGATCCTAACAACATAACCATGGCGGCGTGCCACCCGATCCAAATAACATACACATGGCGGCATGCCAACCGATCCACACATAGAACTCACGTAAGGAGATATACATCGAGCTAAATTGCCCATTACGACAAGATATTGAATTTGGTCACAAGTATGCTAAGTGCATAATACTATCCCTAAGGGGACATATAGCGCCATAAGCTACGAACAAAAAGCAGCCTTCCGGTGTCCTTTCAGAACATTCGGCTATTTTCAAAAACAGCGTCACTTCGATTTATTGACAAAATTAAACACACATTTTTTGATTTTTAAAGGGGTGCCTTTCAACATTTCCACAAGGGTATTTCAAGGCTATTATTCAAAAGGAAAAGATTTCAAAGTGGCCATTTTTGCAAAAACGGCCTTCCGGCGTCCTTTCGGAACATTCGGCTATTTTCAAAAAACAGCATCACTTTCGATTTATTTAAAACTAAATACACATTTTTTTTGAATTTTTGATAGGGGTGGTTGGACCCGATGAGGGTTGCCTACGTATCCCACCTAACGGTGAGAATCAAACCTGCGTAGTTCGGTCAAACAAACTACATCTGTAAAGGAAACAAACTATTTATTATTTTTTCACACATTTTTTTTTAGTTTAAAACAAAAAACTAACTATTTTGAAATCACATATTTTTTATTTTACAACAAACGTTTTTTTTCTTTTTAAGTAAGTAAAAAAAAACAAAACAATTTTTTTTTAAGTAAAAAAAAACAAACTATTTTGAAATCACATATTTTTTATTTTACAACAAACGTTTTTTTTTCTTTTTAAGTAAGTAAAAAAAACAAACTATTTTGAGACTATTTTTTTTCATTTTCCTCAATATAAAAAAAACGGTTAGCCTGCAAGTCTGAAGCAAATATATGCATAAAACAAACAGGATGCAGCAGGATGGTCTTTTCATTTCAGGTCACCTGTCCTAGACGGACCCAACCCCTGTGTTGAGTCCCCTAAGTCAAATGCAACATGATGCAAATAAACGTTCCTACTAGGGATCCGGCATGAAGCTTTGTTATTCTAGGTTTAAAAACCTCGGTTTATTGTTCTAGACCTGGCTTACCCGAGCGGACAACTCGAGCCGAGGAGGAGGCAGCAACCCGGGAATACAGAAGCTTCGCCGGTTTTGCAACTTATCCAAACCTCATTCTAAAGTGGGAATTAGACACTATACGGAAAAGAAGTCACACGAAGTGCACCCTTCTTCATGATTTAGAAGACTTAGAGAGGAGATTGGTTTCGACACAATTTATATGTACAGTTCAAAAAATATCAAAGCGATAAAAATATCATTTTGCACATTAATACAAACATATAATAAAATCAAATAATAAATAAGCCAAATACAACAATTATTCCAAGCTCGAATTCTTAAACCCTGAACCAGTGGTTCTGGGTTTATTATCCCCAGCAGAGTCGCCAGAGCTGTCACACCTCCTTTTTCCGTACCCGCGCGGGCGCGAAATATAAAAGAGAGTTTTTCCAATTAAAGGACAACCAAAACGGGATTCATTTATTAAGAGATTCGGAGTCGCCACTTGGGAGATTTATGGTGTCCCAAGTCACCGGTTTGAAACCCGAATTGAGGAAAGGTTTGACTCTATTAAATGGTCCGCGAACCAGAAATCTGGATAAGGAATTTCGTTAACCCGGGAGAAGGTGTTAGGCATTCCCGAATTCCGTGGTTCTAGCACGGTCGCTTAACTGTCATATTCGGCTTATTTATCTGATTTTTACAATTATATACTTAATGCAAATTAATATCCCTTTACCGCTTTTATTATTATTATTATTTACGAAAGAGAATGTTGCCTAAAAATATGTTTCGAATCACGTCACATGAAATGCACCGGATCCTCGACACATTCTTATTCAACATTTTGGGATTTGGATTTGGGCCGCATGAAATGCACACCCGTATTTAAGAAGGTAAAATTATTAAAATACGCGCCTAGAGTGATTACTTATTTACATTTTTGAGAAGGCCAGGAAATTCGCTAAGAAACGGCACATCTCGAAATCTAAATATTTTACATATACATTTATGAGGGCCCCGCGATTTGTATAATTTTGTTAGGCGAGGCATACCTCTAATTCTAATTTAAAAGCAAACTACATTCCGCTATATTTATTTAAGAGTTAATTCAAGATTATTTAAAACATGTTGCAAGCCACACTACATGAAATGCACTTGGTGGTTCACGACACGCTTTATTTAACCTTGTTCAAAATTGGAGTCGGGTCACATGAAATGCACCCCCGATTCCTTTAATCTAATTACGTCGTTCGGTTAAAGAATAATGAACCAATTTCCATAATGTGACAACATCGTGCTCAACTATAACCAATTCGAGTAAACATACGAGTAGCTAACTAAGTGAGCAAATTCAAGACTATGGTGAACAATTACATAAACAATGGAAGCATAACTAGTTGGCGAGCATATGAAGGATTAGTCATTTTCATTAGCTAACTTCGACATTGCATGTTCAACAAAATCATATATTTACAAAAATAGTCCGAACCATACGAAACTAAATCAAATACGAAACGATCCAAAATATTAGCGAGAAGAACAATATCGGAAAAGAACATGCACCTTTATTTCTGCATATTTTTTCAACGTACACAACGAGAAAACGAACCTTTTATGACGATCTCGAACCTCGACCTCTCCGGACAGAACTCGAATCAAACGACGACCTCGACTGAAGTTGTACCTCGTCGGACGACGAACATCGACGGAGGGAGCTGGTGGTTCGCTAGTGGGCGACGGGCTTGGACTGCTGTGTTTTAGAACTGAATTTTTACGAGTTTTTGGACTGTTATCGATTGAATTTCGGGGCTGTTTTTTCAGCGAAAATGGCAGCAATTTGAGCTGATATTGTGAATGTCTTTTGGACTGTTTTGGCTGGATTTTTTGCCGGAGATGAAGAGAGTTGCGGCTGTCTTGTTTTTGTTTATGTATCGGGCCTTTTGTCCACCTCCATTGCTGCCCGTTTTTTATTCTTCTTCAAGAAGAAGATGTGCCGTCTCCTCTTCGTTTTGTATCTCTTTTGAATCTCTCTTTTTTCCTTTCCGTTTTTTCCTTTGCCTTCTCTTTCTTTTTGTTTTTTTTTCTCTTCTTTTCTTTTGTTTTCAATGGTTTTTCGTTTCCTTCTCCTTCTTTGTTTTCAAAATCCCTCTTTTCTTTGTTTTCCAATCTTTCTGTTTCATTTCTTTCTTCTTGTTTTTCAAAATCATCTCTCTTCAGCCGTGCTTTCTTCTTCTCTTTAAAGAAAGAAGTAGAGTTATTGTTTATTATTATTTTTTTTTTTTTTTTAAATTTAGCCCCATATTGTTCACGTGGGGTTGGGTACCCAATAGTGATGGGTCTTCCTCGTGTTCTGTCCGTGTTCCCCATGTGTGTCCCCCACGTGTGGTGGACTCGGATTATTATGGGCTATGTCCGAAAATTATAAAACCGGGTAGTTTGAACCCGAATATTATTCTTCGCCCGGAACCGAGAATGGTGTTATTTAATTAATCCCAGGTAATCAAAATAACTATAATACTCATAATTAAAATAAAACTATTTTTTTTTATATTTTTCAAGTTTAAAATAACTACAAAATATTAATGAAACTATTTTTTTTTATTATTTTCGTTTTTATAAAAAGATAAAAATATAAAGTACTATTTTTATATTTTTTCAAGTTTAAAATAACTACAAAATATTAATGAAACTATTTTTTATTATTTTCGTTTTTATAAAAAGATAAAAAATATAAAGTACTATTTTTGTATTTTTCAAGTTTAAAATAACTACAAAACATTAATAAAACTATATTTTGTTATTTTTTATTTTAAGGTAAAAATAAAGTAAAAGAGTCAAATTTAGCTAAAATAGCTATATTAAAACTAAACTAAATATTTTACACCAAAACTATCAAATAATCCCAAAATACATTGCGGACTTGCTCGAGGCTTCAAATCATATCAAACAACACTAAAACCATGAATTACACTTCGATTCGAGCTTTATGAACTTTGAACTTTTTAACTTCTACTTCCGATGTTTAAACCTATCAAATCATGTTCGATTGACCTCAAAATTTGCACACAAGTCATATTTGATATTACATACCTACTCTAACTTCTGGAATTGGATTTGGACCCTGATATCTAAAAGTCCACTTCCGGTCAAACTTCTAAAAAACCTTCAAATTTCTATCTTTAGCCAAATGCCTTCAAAATGACTTATGGACCTCCGAATTCCCTTTCGATCGCGCTCCCAATTCCAGAATCACCATACGGAGCTACTCCCAGTCTCAGATTTTCCAAAAGAACATTGATAACACTAAAATGAACTTCAAACCAAACTTATGAAATTTCTTCCAAAATGCTAACTTCTACAATATGCGCCAAAATGCTCCCGGGTCATCCAAAATCCGATCCGGACATACGCCCAAGTCCGAAATTATCATATGAACCTGCTGGAACCTTCAAATCCCGATTCTGAGGTCGTTACTTAAAATTCCAACCCTAGTTGATTCTTTCAACTTTAAGCTTTCAAAATGAGAATTCTCTTCCTAAATCAACCTCGAACTTCCTGAAATTCAATTCCGAACACACGTACAAGTTACAATACCTGAAATAAGGCTGCTTATGGCCTCAAACTGCTGAATGATGCGCTAGGGCTCAAAAAGACCGATCAGGTTGTTACATTCTCTCCCAATTAAACATACGTTCATCCTCGAACGTGCTGACAACTATACAGAAGTAATATGAAATCATTGTTTATCACCTCATGCACTTTCCCATGCTACCACGACTTAGTTGAGCACATTAGCTCGATCAATTCTGAAGATATTCTCTTTTATTCAAGCAGATACGCCTCAAAGTCCAATTCTAACATCTGGGACTCAATGCTAGGCATGTTTCCAACATACGATCCCCATATTAATCACTACACGCTATGCTCAAACACGACAGGATAACTTTGTTGAATTCACACTGTGCATCACTTACTCATAGGACCATAATGGCCCTTCTGACCGAATTAATTGAAATTCCACAGATCCAATGCTCCCATTGCACCTCATGACCTACATGGTTCTTTCTCTAACCTTTACAACACCGACATGACGGAAGAGATATGCCGAAATGCATAACTAACTACTGAATCAACAAATAATTAGGTATATACCCCTGACAAGGGTCATTACCTCTTCCTGAACCATCTAATGGTCTTAACCCCTTAATACCCTTCATATAATCCAAATGCATTGGTCTTATATCCAAAAATCTCGTCTCACCTAATACGAACTGCTCAGGAAATAAGTCACTCCGAATGTGATCAAAAGTCTCATATGACGCCACAATGTGACAATATGCCACTAATTAGAATGCGACGCAAAAATAAAAGTGGGCTCTGAAAGGAATTTCTAATTGCCCCGCTAGCGAATCATACATGCGACGCGGGCACACAACTAATATGAGTTTCCTTCAGAAAATAGGAAACACAATAAAATAAACCAATATGGGGAATTGTACTGAACATCGCGCTATTGCGGTGTGCAACCTGATCCTAACAACATAACCATGGCGGCGTGCCACCCGATCCAAATAACATACACATGGCGGCATGCCAACCGATCCACACATAGAACTCACGTAAGGAGATATACATCGAGCTAAATTGCCCATTACGACAAGATATTGAATTTGGTCACAAGTATGCTAAGTGCATAATACTATCCCTAAGGGGACATATAGCGCCATAAGCTACGAAACTCAAGCACAACTGAGGTGTGATATATAATCTTCGGCTATTTTCAAAAACGGCGTCACTTTGATTTTATTGACAAAATTAAACACACATTTTTTGATTTTTAAAAGGGTGCCTTTCAACATTTCCACAAGGGTATTTCAAGGCTATTATTCAAAAGGAAAAGATTTCAAAGTGGCCATTTTTGCAAAAACGGCCTTCCGGCATCCTTTCGGAACATTCGGCTATTTTCGAAAAACATCATCACTTTGATTTATTTAAAACTAAATACACATTTTTTTTGAATTTTTGATAGGGGTGGTTGGACCCGATGAGGGTTGCCTACGTATCCCACCTAACGGTGAGAATCAAACCTGCGTAGTTCGGCCCGGCAAGACAAACTATTTCTTTTATTGACCGACAAAACACACTTTGTTAAACACACATTTTTTTTTTTTAAGTTTAAAACAAATTTTTTTTTTTTTTAGTAAAAAAAAACAAACTATTTTGAAATCACATATTTTTTATTTTACAACAAACGTTTTTTTTTCTTTTTAACTCAAGCCAATATCACAACAAAGTTACAATGTTTCCATAATCAAGAATATTCACACAAGTACGTTGTAATGACCCAATCGATCGTTTTGAGCTACGGTGCGTCATTCAGTAGTTTGAGGCCATGAGCAGCTTCATCTCACGTATATTGACTTGTGTGTATGGTCAGAATTAATATTCAAGAAGTTTGGAGTCAAATCTAAATGGAAATTCTCCTTTTGAAAGCTTAAAGTTGAAGAAATGAACTAGGATTGGAATTTTTAGTAAATGACCTTGGAATTGGGATCTGAAAGTTCCAGCATGCTCGTATGATGATTTTGAAATTGGGCGTATGTCCAGATTTGATTTTTGATAACCCGTGAGCATTTCGGCATATATGGTGGAAGTTAGTATTTTAGAAGAATTTCATAAATTTGGGTTGGAAGGCAGTTTACAGTTATAGATGTCCATTTAGGATTCCGAGACTGGGAATAGATCCGTACGGTGATTTTGGAGTTGGAAACGCGATCGGAAGTGAATTCGGATGTCCGGAGGTCATTTTGAAGTGATTTGGCTAAATATAGGAATTTGAAGGTTTATGAGAAAATTCGACCGGAAGTGAAAATTTTGATATCGGGGTCAGAATGCGATTCCGAAAGTTGGTACAAGTCCGTAATGTCGAATGTGACTTGTGTGCAAACTTTGAGTCAATTCGGGTCGATTTTGGTAGGAAAAGGGACAATTAATCTCTTTAAGGAAAGCTTAAGTTGGAAAAGTCAACCCAACGTTGACTTATGCGTTAGAGGGCTCGGAACTGAATTCCGATGATTCGGTTAGTTTCGGGGGATGATTTAAGACTTAGGAGCGCAATCGGAAGTAATTTTGGAGGTCCGGTGAAGAAGTTAGCCTATTTTGGCGAAGTTGGAATTTTGGCGAAATCCGATCGATAGGTGATATTTTGATCCGGGAGTCGGAATGGAATTCCGACAGTTGCAGTAGCTTCCTTAGGTGATTTTGGATATGTTTGCAAATTTTCAGGTCATTCGGACATCGTTTGGTCGGGTTTTTGATCGAATGTGAATTTTGAAAGTTTAAGTTTAAGTTTGAATCGAATTCTAGGATTTTGGTGATTTTTGATGTTTAAGGCAGCGTTTTTATGATCCGAGCAAGTTTGAATGAAGTATTAGGTTGAGTTTGAGTTTTTGGTTGTGGTCCCGAGGGTCTCGGGTGTGTTTCGGATGCCCAACGGGTCATTTTTGGAAGATTTTTGCCGTTTTGAGCATAAATGTAATGATCCAAAGGTCTAATTTTAGTTCTAGAGATCCAAATTTGATTTCGAGAGTTCGAGAATTTAAATAATGAATTATAGGACTGATCCGGAAATTTTGGTTTAATTTCATCAAGTCGCGATTGGGTTTTTGACGCGAAATGTGATTTAATTGTTTAACGAGCGAAATTGATGTTGCACTGAGCAAATGAGATCCAAATTTAGTTTTGTTTGAACCACTGGATCCGTATCGAAATTACGGAGCCATAGGAAAAAGAATCGTCAAATTCCGAGTTCGTATGACGGAGTTAAAGCTATTTTAGTGAAAATAAAAGTTGCTGCAATTATTTTGGATAGCTGCTGCATTTATTTAGCAGCGTGAACAGTACCGGGCACGCGTGAACAGTGTTCCGCACGTGTGAAAGGGCTGGACGCATGAACAGTAATCGGGAAAAAGAAAAATTTGGTATTTTAGCCACATCTTGAGTTCTAGAGCTCCAATTGAGGTGATTTTCGCGGGGTTGTTCTCGTCTCAACAAGAAGGTAAGTTTTATGGCCTAATTACGTTATTTTATCATGGAATCCTTGAGTATTTCACTGTTAATGGAAGATTAAAGGGGGATTTTAGCCCTAGGCCTAAATTATAGAAAATCATTGATTTGAATGGGCAAACAGAGTCCGATTTTGATAAATTTTATGTGCACATACTCGTGTTGAGATAAGGAACCCGAATATATAACTTTCGTAATTTTTCGAGAAGTGTACCGAAAGTCGGGTTTTGGCAACTTGTGGGTTTTGGTGTATTTTGAATTGTTTCGATTGGGTAATGCCCAATTGGCCTATTTTGATGTAATTCTATTGATTTTTATCGGATACTACACCTGTGGAGGTCGATATTCGTGGCAAGAGAGTTGTCTCTTAGTGATTTTGTACCGGAGTCGAGGTAAGTGGCTTGTCTAACCTCGTGTGGGGGAATCTTTACCCCTAGGATATTATGTGATAGTTTAAATGCCTTGTACGCGAGGTGACGGGCGTGTACATGCGCTGGTTGTTGTAACTCACTTTACTTGAATTGTTCAATTCGTGATATTCCTATTCTTAATTTATTAAATTGTGACATTCACCTGGTATTCGTTAGGGAAGCATGATTAGGTAGGATTTATCCGTCTAATTGCCTAATTGTCCTACTTGAACTTCTTGATAATTGTCGGCACTAGTCCTCGCGGTGGAGTTATAGTTAAGCATATTATATTTCTCTCCGTGTATTCCTTTACTTGCCGTGTTTGTGGACTGCCGGTTCAATTCCCGAGATCCTGTGGCCGTGGGTTCGATTCCCGCAGACCCGGATTGCTATTGTTTGTAGACCGCGGTTCAATTCCCGGAGATCCAGTGGTTGCGGGTTCGATTCCCGGGAGACCCAGAGTTGATCCCGAGTTATCGGTAGGGACTACGGTTCGATTCCCGAGATCCCGAGTTATCGGTAGTACACGGTTCGATTCCCGAGATCCCGAGTTATCGGTGGGACTACGGTTCGATTCCCGAGATCCCGAGTTATCGGTGGGACCGCGGGTTCGATTCCCGAGATCCCGAGTTATTGATTATTTATTGAGATATGGGCCTACGGGTTCGATTCCCGAGACCCTGAGTTATTGGTCGGGACTACGGGTTCGATTCCCACAGGTCCTGGACTTGTTTTATCGAGTTGGTTATTTGTTGTTAGCTTAATTGTAGACGGCTGCAGGAAATCATCTTATTGTTGATATTTCGGAAATTATTATTCATTTAAACTGGCTTATTATTGTTATTATCATTGTATTATTATTTCTCAGTAGGGCCCCGACCTTCCTCGTCACTACTCCATCGAGGTTAGGCTTGGCACTTACCGAGTACCGCCGTGGTGTACTCATGCTACTCTTTTGCACACTTTTGTTGTGGAGATCCAGGTACATCAGGACAGGCTCATATCAGGTGATTCAGCAGCGCTTTGGGAGACCTCGAGGTATGATCTGCTACGTCCGCGGATCCGGAGGCCTTCCTTCTATTCTGATAGTATTAGTAGATGTTTTCTCTCATGTCGTTGTTAGATACTCTTCACACATAGAGCCACAGTTGTATACTCTCTTTTAGTCTGTGTTGCCCGTGAGATTCCGGATCTTGGTAGTGTTTACACAGTGTGTTGACGGATGTATGTGCCAAGTGGCACGGATTACATATCTTTTTATATTATTTTTCCGCTATTTATTATTGAATGTTCATAATTTGTATTTTCCGCAATGTGCTTGGCTTACCTAGTCGTGGGGATCGGGTGCCATCACGACATGTTCACGATTGGTGAACTAGGGTCATGACAAGTTGGTATCAGAGCTCTAGGTTCTTAGGAGTCACGGGACACAGACCGGTTACTTAGATTCTCGCTGATCCTGTCCTAGACGGACCCAACCCCTGTGTTGAGTCCCCTAAGTCAAATGCAACATGATGCAAATAAACGTTCCTACTAGGGATCCGGCATGAAGCTTTGTTATTCTAGGTTTAAAAACCTCGGTTTATTGTTCTAGACCTGGCTTACCCGAGCGGACAACTCGAGCCGAGGAGGAGGCAGCAACCCGGGAATACAGAAGCTTCGCCGGTTTTGCAACTTATCCAAACCTCATTCTAAAGTGGGAATTAGACACTATACAGAAAAGAAGTCACACGAAGTGCACCCTTCTTCATGATTTAGAAGACTCAGAGAGGAGATTGGTTTCGGCACAATTTATATGTACAGTTCAAAAAAATATCAAAGCGATAAAAATATCATTTTGCACATTAATACAAACATATAATAAAATCAGATAATAAATAAGCCAAATACAACAATTATTCCAAGCTCGAATTCTTAAACCCTGAACCAGTGGTTCTGGGTTTGTGTCCCCAGCAGAGTCGCCAGAGCTGTCACACCTCCTTTTTCCGTACCCGCGCGGGCGCGAAATATAAAAGAGAGTTTTTCCAATTAAAGGACAACCAAAACGGGATTCATTTATTAAGAGATTCGGAGTCGCCACTTGGGAGATTTATGGTGTCCCAAGTCACCGGTTTGAAACCCGAATTGAGGAAAGGTTTGACTCTATTTAACGGTCCGCGAACCAGAAATCTGGATAAGGAATTCTGTTAACCCGGGAGAAGGTGTTAGGCATTCCCGAATTCCGTGGTTCTAGCACGGTCGCTTAACTGTCATATTCGGCTTATTTATCTGATTTTTACAGTTATATACTTAATGCAAATTAATATCCTTTTACCGCTTTTATTATTATTATTATTTACGAAAGAGAATGTTGCCTAAAAATATGTTTCGAATCACGTCACATGAAATGCACCCGGATCCTCGACACATTCTTATTCAACATTTTGGGATTTGGATTTGGGCCGCATGAAATGCACACCCGTATTTAAGAAGGTAAAATTATTAAAATACGCGCCTAGAGTGATTACTTATTTACATTTTTGAGAAGGCCAGGAAATTCGCTAAGAAACGGCACATCTCGAAATCTAAATATTTTACATATACATTTATGAGGGCCCCGCGATTTGTATAATTTTGTTAGGCGAGGCACACCTCTAATTCTAATTTAAAAGCAAACTACATTCCGTTATATTTATTTAAGAGTTAATTCAAGATTATTTAAAACATGTTGCAAGCCACACTACATGAAATGCACTTGTGGTTCACGACACGCTTTATTTAACCTTGTTCAAAATTGGAGTCGGGTCACATGAAATGCACCCCCGATTCCTTTAATCTAATTACGTCGTTCGGTTAAAGAATAATGAACCAATTTCCATAATGTGACAACATCGTGCTCAACTATAACCAATTCGAGTAAACATACGAGTAGCTAACTAAGTGAGCAAATTCAAGACTATGGTGAACAATTACATAAACAATGGAAGCATAACTAGTTGGCGAGCATATGAAGGATTAGTCATTTTCATTAGCTAACTTCGACATTGCATGTTCAACAAAATCATATATTTACAAAAATAGTCCGAACCATACGAAACTAAATCAAATACGAAACACTCCAAAATATTAGCGAGAAGAACAATATCGGAAAAGAACATGCACCTTTATTTCTGCATATTTTTTCAACGTACACAACGAGAAAACGAACCTTTTATGACGATCTCGAACCTCGACCTCTCCGGACAGAACTCGAACCAACGACGACCTCGACTGAAGTTGTACCTCGTCGGACGACGAACATCGACGGAGGGAGCTGGTGGTTCGCTAGTGGGCGACGGGCTTGGACTGCTGTGTTTTAGAACTGAATTTTTACGAGTTTTTGGACTGTTATCGATTGAATTTCGGGGCTGTTTTTTCAGCGAAAATGGCAGCAATTTGAGCTGATATTGTGAATGTCTTTTGGACTGTTTTGGCTGGATTTTTTGCCGGAGATGAAGAGAGTTGCGGCTGTCTTGTTTTTGTTTATGTATCGGGCCTTTTGTCCACCTCCATTGCTGCCCGTTTTTTTTATTCTTCTTCAAGAAGAAGATGTACCGTCTCCTCTTCTTTTTGTATCTCTTTTGAATCTCTCTTTTTTTTCTTTTCCGTTTTTTCCTTTGCCTTCTCTTTCTTTTTGTTTTTTTTTCTCTTCTTCTCGTTTTTTCTTTCTTTTGTTTGTTTCCTTCTCCTTCTTTGTTTTCAAAATCCCTCTTTTCTTTGTTTTCCAATCTTTCTGTTTCATTTCTTTCTTCTTGTTTTTCAAAATCATCTCTCTTCAGCCGTGCTTTCTTCTTCTCTTTAAAGAAAGAAGTAGAGTTATTGTTTATTATTATTTTTTTTTATTTTTTATTTTTAAAATTTAGCCCCATATTGTTTTTGTCTTTTTCTTTTGTTTTTATCCCTTTGTCTTTTTCTTCTTGTCTTTGTTCTTATTCCCAATCCATTATGTATTGTCCCCCTTAGTGTAGTGGACTCGATTATTACGGGCTAGGTCCGAAAATTATAAAACCGGGTAGTTTGAACCCGAATATTATTCTTCGCCCGAAACCGAGAATGGTGTTATTTAATTAATCCCAGGTAATCAAAATAACTATAATACTCATAATTAAAATAAAACTATTTTTTTTTATATTGTTATTTAATTAATCATAGGTAATCAAAATAACTATAATACTCATAATTAAAATAAAACTATTTTTTTATATTTTTCAAGTTTAAAATAACTACAAAATATTAATGAAACTATTTTTTATTATTTTTGTTTTTATAAAAAGATAAAAAATATAAAGTACTATTTTTGTATTTTTCAAGTTTAAAATAACTACAAAACATTAATAAAACTATATTTTGTTATTTTTTTATTTTAAGGTAAAAATAAAGTAAAGAGTCAAATTTAGCTAAAATAGCTCAACCAAAACTATCAAATAATCCCAAAATACATTGCGGACTTGCTCGAGGCTTCAAATCATATCAAACAACACTAAAACCATGAATTACACTTCGATTCGAGCTTTATGAACTTTGAACTTTTTAACTTCTACTTCCGATGTTTAAACCTATCAAATCATGTTCGATTGACCTCAAAATTTGCACACAAGTCATATTTGATATTACATACCTACTCTAACTTCTGGAATTGGATTTGGACCCTGATATCTAAAAGTCCACTTCCGGTCAAACTTCTAAAAAACCTTCAAATTTCTATCTTTAGCCAAATGCCTTCAAAATGACTTATGGACCTCCGAATTCCCTTTCGATCGCGCTCCCAATTCCAGAATCACCATACGGAGCTACTCCCAGTCTCAGATTTTCCAAAAGAACATTGATAACACTAAAATGAACTTCAAACCAAACTTATGAAATTTCTTCCAAAATGCTAACTTCTACAATATGCGCCAAAATGCTCCCGGGTCATCCAAAATCCGATCCGGACATACGCCCAAGTCCGAAATTATCATATGAACCTGCTGGAACCTTCAAATCCCGATTCTGAGGTCGTTACTTAAAATTCCAACCCTAGTTGATTCTTTCAACTTTAAGCTTTCAAAATGAGAATTCTCTTCCTAAATCAACCTCGAACTTCCTGAAATTCAATTCCGAACACACGTACAAGTTACAATACCTGAAATAAGGCTGCTTATGGCCTCAAACTGCTGAATGATGCGCTAGGGCTCAAAAAGACCGATCAGGTTGTTACATTCTCTCCCAATTAAACATACGTTCATCCTCGAACGTGCTGACAACTATACAGAAGTAATATGAAATCATTGTTTATCACCTCATGCACTTTCCCATGCTACCACGACTTAGTTGAGCACATTAGCTCGATCAATTCTGAAGATATTCTCTTTTATTCAAGCAGATACGCCTCAAAGTCCAATTCTAACATCTGGGACTCAATGCTAGGCATGTTTCCAACATACGATCCCCATATTAATCACTACACGCTATGCTCAAACACGACAGGATAACTTTGTTGAATTCACACTGTGCATCACTTACTCATAGGACCATAATGGCCCTTCTGACCGAATTAATTGAAATTCCACAGATCCAATGCTCCCATTGCACCTCATGACCTACATGGTTCTTTCTCTAACCTTTACAACACCGACATGACGGAAGAGATATGCCGAAATGCATAACTAACTACTGAATCAACAAATAATTAGGTATATACCCCTGACAAGGGTCATTACCTCTTCCTGAACCATCTAATGGTCTTAACCCCTTAATACCCTTCATATAATCCAAATGCATTGGTCTTAAATCCAAAAATCTCGTCTCACCCAATACGAACTGCTCAAGAAATAAGTCACTCCGAATGTGATCAAAAGTCTCATATGACGCCACAATGTGACAATATGCCACTAATTAGAATGCGACGCAAAAATAAAAGTGGGCTCTGAAAGGAATTTCTAATTGCCCCGCTAGCGAATCATACATGCGACGCGGGCACACAACTAATATGAGTTTCCTTCAGAAAATAGGAAACACAATAAAATAAACCAATATGGGGAATTGTACTGAACATCGCGCTATTGCGGTGTGCAACCTGATCCTAACAACATAACCATGGCGGCGTGCCACCCGATCCAAATAACATACACATGGCGGCATGCCAACCGATCCACACATAGAACTCACGTAAGGAGATATACATCGAGCTAAATTGCCCATTACGACAAGATATTGAATTTGGTCACAAGTATGCTAAGTGCATAATACTATCCCTAAGGGGACATATAGCGCCATAAGCTACGAAACTCAAGCACAACTGAGGTGTGATATCGGAACATTCGGCTATTTTCAAAAACAGCGTCACTTCGATTTATTGACAAAATTAAACACACATTTTTTGATTTTTAAAGGGGTGCCTTTCAACATTTCCACAAGGGTATTTCAAGGCTATTATTCAAAAGGAAAAGATTTCAAAGTGGCCATTTTTGCAAAAACGGCCTTCCGGCGTCCTTTCGGAACATTCGGCTATTTTCAAAAAACAGCATCACTTTCGATTTATTTAAAACTAAATACACATTTTTTTTGAATTTTTGATAGGGGTGGTTGGACCCGATGAGGGTTGCCTACGTATCCCACCTAACGGTGAGAATCAAACCTGCGTAGTTCGGTCAAACAAACTACATCTTTAAAGGAAACAAACTATTTATTATTTTTTCACACATTTTTTTTAAGTTTAAAACAAAATTGTTTTTTTTTTAAGTAAAAAAAACAAACTATTTTGAAATCACATATTTTTTATTTTACAACAAACGTTTTTTTTCTTTTTAAGTAAGTAAAAAAAAAACAAACTATTTTGAGACTATTTTTTTTCATTTTCCTCAATATATAAAAAAAAACGGTTAGCCTGCAAGTCTGAAGCAAATATATGCATAAAACAAACAGGATGCAGCAGGATGGTCTTTTCATTTCAGGTCACCTGTCCTAGACGGACCCAACCCCTGTGTTGAGTCCCCCAAGTCAAATGCAACATGATGCAAATAAACGTTCCTACTAGGGATCCGGCATGAAGCTTTGTTATTCTAGGTTTAAAAACCTCGGTTTATTGTTCTAGACCCGGCTTACCCGAGCGGACAACTCGAGCCGAGGAGGAGGCAGCAGTAACCCCGGAATACAGAAGCTTCGCCGGTTTTGCAACTTAGGAAATCACTAATGTATATCAGAAACATATAAATGAGCTCAGAGTGTCAAAACATCATAAATACATCAGTCATAAATACAGCCACGACCCATTCTATGTACATGTTCTTTAAATATCTTTGGCTGTAAACCTTTCGTTAACGGATCTGCAATCATGAGATCTGTTCTAATATGCTCAAGTGACACTCTTTGTTTCTGAACTTCCTCCTTGACGGTAAAGTACTTTAATTCCATATGTTTGGCACCTTTGGAGTGTCACACCTCCTTTTTACGCTTACCCGCGCGGGCGCAAAATATAAAAGAGAGTTTTTCCAATTAAAGGACAACCAAAACGGGATTCATTTATTAAGAGATTCGGAGTCGCCACTTGGGAGATTTATGGTGTCCCAAGTCACCGGTTTGAAACCCGAATTGAGGAAAGGTTTGACTCTATTTAACGGTCCGCGAACCAGAAATCCGGATAAGGAATTCTGTTAACCCGGGAGAAGGTGTTAGGCATTCCCGAATTCCGTGGTTCTAGCACGGTCGCTTAACTGTCATATTCGGCTTATTTATCCGATTTTTACAGTTATATACTTAATGCAAATTAATATCCCTTTACCGCTTTTATTATTATTATTATTTACGAAAGAGAATGTTGCCTGAAAATATGTTTCGAATCACGTCACATGAAATGCACCCGGATCCTCGACACATTCTTATTCAACATTTTGGGATTTGGATTTGGGCCGCATGAAATGCACACCCGTATTTAAGAAGGTAAAATTATTAAAATACGCGCCTAGAGTGATTACTTATTTACATTTTTGAGAAGGCCAGGAAATTCGCTAAGAAACGGCACATCTCGAAATCTAAATATTTTACATATACATTTATGAGGGCCCCGCGATTTGTATAATTTTGTTAGGCGAGGCATACCTCTAATTCTAATTTAAAAGCAAACTACATTCCGCTATATTTATTTAAGAGTTAATTCAAGATTATTTAAAACATGTTGCAAGCCACACTACATGAAATGCACTTGTGGTTCACGACACGCTTTATTTAACCTTGTTCAAAATTGGAGTCGGGTCACATGAAATGCACCCCCGATTCCTTTAATCTAATTACGTCGTTCGGTTAAAGAATAATGAACCAATTTCCATAATGTGACAACATCGTGCTCAACTATAACCAATTCGAGTAAACATACGAGTAGCTAACTAAGTGAGCAAATTCAAGACTATGGTGAACAATTACATAAACAATGGAAGCATAACTAGTTGGCGAGCATATGAAGGATTAGTCATTTTCATTAGCTAACTTCGACATTGCATGTTCAACAAAATCATATATTTACAAAAATAGTCTGAACCATACGAAACTAAATCAAATACGAAACACTCCAAAATATTAGCGAGAAGAACAATATCGGAAAAGAACATGCACCTTTATTTCTGCATATTTTTCAACGTACACAACGAGAAAACGAACCTTTTATGACGATCTCGAACCTCGACCTCTCCGGACAGAACTCGAATCAAACGACGACCTCGACTGAAATTGTACCTCGTCGGACGACGAACATCGACGGAGGGAGCTGGTGGTTCGCTAGTGGGCGACGGGCTTGGACTGCTGTGTTTTAGAACTGAATTTTTACGAGTTTTTGGACTGTTATCGATTGAATTTCGGGGCTGTTTTTTCAGCGAAAATGGCAGCAATTTGAGCTGATATTGTGAATGTCTTTTGGACTGTTTTGGCTGGATTTTTTGCCGGAGATGAAGAGAGTTGCGGCTGTCTTGTTTTTGTTTATGTATCGGGCCTTTTGTCCACCTCCATTGCTGCCCGTTTTTTATTCTTCTTCAAGAAGAAGATGTGCCGTCTCCTCTTCGTTTTGTATCTCTTTTGAATCTCTCTTTTTTCCTTTCCGTTTTTTCCTTTGCCTTCTCTTTCTTTTTGTTTTTTTTTCTCTTCTTTTCTTTTGTTTTCAATGGTTTTTCGTTTCCTTCTCCTTCTTTGTTTTCAAAATCCCTCTTTTCTTTGTTTTCCAATCTTTCTGTTTCATTTCTTTCTTCTTGTTTTTCAAAATCATCTCTCTTCAGCCGTGCTTTCTTCTTCTCTTTAAAGAAAGAAGTAGAGTTATTGTTTATTATTATTTTTTTTTATTTTTTATTTTTAAAATTTAGCCCCATATTGTTTTTGTCTTTTTCTTTTGTTTTTCTCCTTGTTTGTTTTCAAATTCTTTGTTTTTCCCCATCCATTATGTATTGTCCCCCTTAGTGTAGTGGACTCGGATTATTACGGGCTAGGTCCGAAAATTATAAAACCGGGTAGTTTGAACCCGAATATTATTCTTCGCCCGGAACCGAGAATGGTGTTATTTAATTAATCCTAGGTAATCAAAATAACTATAATACTCATAATTAAAATAAAACTATTTTTTTTTATATTTTTCAAGTTTAAAATAACTACAAAATATTAATGAAACTATTTTTTTTTATTATTTTCGTTTTTATAAAAAGATAAAAATATAAAGTACTATTTTTATATTTTTTCAAGTTTAAAATAACTACAAAATATTAATGAAACTATTTTTTATTATTTTCGTTTTTATAAAAAGATAAAAAATATAAAGTACTATTTTTGTATTTTTCAAGTTTAAAATAACTACAAAACATTAATAAAACTATATTTTGTTATTTTTTATTTTAAGGTAAAAATAAAGTAAAAGAGTCAAATTTAGCCCCGGGACCTCAACCAAAACTATCAAATAATCCCAAAATACATTGCGGACTTGCTCGAGGCTTCAAATCATATCAAACAACACTAAAACCATGAATTACACTTCGATTCGAGCTTTATGAACTTTGAACTTTTTAACTTCTACTTCCGATGTTTAAACCTATCAAATCATGTTCGATTGACCTCAAAATTTGCACACAAGTCATATTTGATATTACATACCTACTCTAACTTCTGGAATTGGATTTGGACCCTGATATCTAAAAGTCCACTTCCGGTCAAACTTCTAAAAAACCTTCAAATTTCTATCTTTAGCCAAATGCCTTCAAAATGACTTATGGACCTCCGAATTCCCTTTCGATCGCGCTCCCAATTCCAGAATCACCATACGGAGCTACTCCCAGTCTCAGATTTTCCAAAAGAACATTGATAACACTAAAATGAACTTCAAACCAAACTTATGAAATTTCTTCCAAAATGCTAACTTCTACAATATGCGCCAAAATGCTCCTGGGTCATCCAAAATCCGATCCGGACATACGCCCAAGTCCGAAATTATCATATGAACCTGCTGGAACCTTCAAATCCCGATTCTGAGGTCGTTACTTAAAATTCCAACCCTAGTTGATTCTTTCAACTTTAAGCTTTCAAAATGAGAATTCTCTTCCTAAATCAACCTCGAACTTCCTGAAATTCAATTCCGAACACACGTACAAGTTACAATACCTGAAATAAGGCTGCTTATGGCCTCAAACTGCTGAATGATGCGCTAGGGCTCAAAAAGACCGATCAGGTTGTTACATTCTCTCCCAATTAAACATACGTTCATCCTCGAACGTGCTGACAACTATACAGAAGTAATATGAAATCATTGTTTATCACCTCATGCACTTTCCCATGCTACCACGACTTAGTTGAGCACATTAGCTCGATCAATTCTGAAGATATTCTCTTTTATTCAAGCAGATACGCCTCAAAGTCCAATTCTAACATCTGGGACTCAATGCTAGGCATGTTTCCAACATACGATCCCCATATTAATCACTACACGCTATGCTCAAACACGACAGGATAACTTTGTTGAATTCACACTGTGCATCACTTACTCATAGGACCATAATGGCCCTTCTGACCGAATTAATTGAAATTCCACAGATCCAATGCTCCCATTGCACCTCATGACCTACATGGTTCTTTCTCTAACCTTTACAACACCGACATGACGGAAGAGATATGCCGAAATGCATAACTAACTACTGAATCAACAAATAATTAGGTATATACCCCTGACAAGGGTCATTACCTCTTCCTGAACCATCTAATGGTCTTAACCCCTTAATACCCTTCATATAATCCAAATGCATTGGTCTTATATCCAAAAATCTCGTCTCACCTAATACGAACTGCTCAGGAAATAAGTCACTCCGAATGTGATCAAAAGTCTCATATGACGCCACAATGTGACAATATGCCACTAATTAGAATGCGACGCAAAAATAAAAGTGGGCTCTGAAAGGAATTTCTAATTGCCCCGCTAGCGAATCATACATGCGACGCGGGCACACAACTAATATGAGTTTCCTTCAGAAAATAGGAAACACAATAAAATAAACCAATATGGGGAATTGTACTGAACATCGCGCTATTGCGGTGTGCAACCTGATCCTAACAACATAACCATGGCGGCGTGCCACCCGATCCAAATAACATACACATGGCGGCATGCCAACCGATCCACACATAGAACTCACGTAAGGAGATATACATCGAGCTAAATTGCCCATTACGACAAGATATTGAATTTGGTCACAAGTATGCTAAGTGCATAATACTATCCCTAAGGGGACATATAGCGCCATAAGCTACGAAACTCAAGCACAACTGAGGTGTGATATATAATCTGAATCTCAAGAGTCGTTTTGCTCATAATATGACATTTCCACGCAGATCATCAACACATACACAATTTCTCAGGCCATCTCACAACTCATACGGTGCAATGCATCACTATATGAAATATCTGACAATGAGATAACACCCTGAATACTCCATAAGGAGCGCGTTACTGAAATGAACACAACTGGCCTGACATAAAGCCCATATTCACATTTAACCCATCCACTGACATAAGTCGATCTTGATCACATCAAATTAAGCCAATAACCTTTCAAAGGTCCATAGTAACTCCTTTTTATCTCATAACACGTAAGAACAACCATCATAATCAGAGCAACCTCCTCGGTTCATAACCTAATAAACAAAGTGCCCTCCATGCCTAAATTCTCAAACTAATGATACTACCACAATCCCCTTATTTGGTTTAAATCTTTAGTTAATCAAGTGGCTACATGTGACACTTATACAACGCTCCCACAGTCTTTCGAATAAATAATGGGCCCGCTCATCCGAACCATCGGCCGCACTAATGGTGAAAAACGATCAACAATCCTTTACCAGGATGCAAGGCCTTTTTCCACAAAACTTCAATCTCAGGTGACGCTGAAAACAACACCAATTTACTTTAATTATTTAACCCTTTCCTTGCTCATCCGAGCCCGTGACATCCTTACCAGCACCAAACTACAACCTTGTTCCTCACTTCGCATTTCATGCTACTCACTGCACCCAATGTGCCAATATACGATAAAACATAATTTTTAACATTAATATTTTAACACTTCATCATATAAGAACTTTTCACTTAACTCACTTCAGGAGAATCATAGTAACACACGGGTAAGTTCCCGTAACCGTAGAATATGCAAATCTACAAGTAGTGGTCCAAGCCACGATAGCCCTTCCGGAATCTACTTCCACTTAACAAGTCATAACAGAAGAATGCTTCTCAATAAAATCAATTACGGTGGCCGACAAGCCTCAGATGTACTGCCACAAATCAAACACACAACTTGATCACGCCGAATGAACTGATCGTTGGCCTCAACGTGCCAATTCAACTATGGCTAGTCATTCTACCTTCTTCCAATTTATCTTTGCTTGCCTTAGAAGTAATACTAACTCCATTTAACACGTAACATACTCCATCTACACTCACCCCAAGTAACCTTGAATCACGAAACCAAGTTGTTTCAATTCCCACGAACTATTTCCTATCACTCAAATGCTACACCACAAGTCAAAATATCATAGAACATTCTGGGGACCTTCTCATAAGCTGCTACAAAGCTTGATTCTCAACTGTAATCATAGGCTCGAAATCATTTGGCACCACACTTTAACTTTTGAATTCACTAGGACCATTATTGAGAGCCATCTACTCTGACTTGGTCCCAAATATAATCCACTCCATAAATCTTATAACACACGAATACTCTCTCGGCGAAACACCCGGCGAAATGACTTTCTCTAAAACCTGTATCTATACAAGGCATAAATCCTAAACCTTTTTCTAAGTTCGAACATGAGCCAATAAGGCCAATCATAGCATGCCTCCAACAATTCATTTTCTCAAATGACCACTTATGGTCTTTTCCCGTTGCTGGGATAACCCATCAATATGCTAATAACCAGAAACCTCACGAGTAGTTAACCATGCAACCCAATCATAAGTGGTGGGACTCTCCCACTTAGCTTGAAGCCATTATTACAAAACTCTAGAGTTCACAAGGATTCTTAATCTTTAATTGACATAACCTTGCGCAATCAATTGCCAACATTCTTGATATCTTACTGTAGAAACCCAATTTGATGCTCTATATCATTAACAACATTCACACAATAGTTCCCTTTGCTACATAACCCGCAGAACTCTTCAAAGAAGCCTCGTCAACCACGCGACCGCTAAACTGCTCACAGGAAATAACCCTCATAAGTCCAAGATCACTCCCTAGATGTACCAGTCCATTTACCCCTCGTGGACATCCATTAAATGTGCGACAACATCCTTCCACTTCAAAGTCATGCTACATCTTTATTCATTTCAAGCAGCTCATTTCCGTCATACCAAATCACTTACCGCATAACAACCCAATGCTTCGAATTAAATATATAGACTTCTATTGTCCGTTGCCAAAATCCTAGATCATTGCAAACTATTCTTAGGCGCATACTCATCCTACTACTAGGCCCTATACAGCCCTACCACTCTCCCACTTTGGGCAAACTCACTCCTTATATAAATTGTTTGGCCTGGCTCCTTAAGCCTGGCCTTTTAGAAGTTTAAAACTCTATATGACACTTCCCACACGTCTTTCTCATCTCTTCTGCTCAATTGTTGCCTTAATAAAATTCATCTTCATAGAACTTGAATCCACAAATCGCTACTGACTTAAACCCCTACGAAGGTCACCTTTATCAAACCATCAACATTTGCAATACTGATTCAATCCAGAACCATCGCACCCTACGATATCTGATAGTTTTATCTCCAATACAATTTCACAATATCTTGCCCTAGAGGCGAATTGTAGCAGATCATAACACTAACACACTTAAAGCATTCAATTAGGACAACAACACCCCCATATAAATAAGAACTCGGCCATGCTTTCAATTACCACGTTTCATTACTTTCACTAGTTTACATCTGACCATCATTAGTTCGATTGACTTTCCCCTGACGGGAATAAAATACTCCCTTTTATTACACACCGAGTAAACCTCCCTTCAATTCATTCACTGCCCTAACACATGGGCAAACACCCTACCATCACATTAACACTGTGGAATAATCGCTTATTAGAATTACGACAACTTGTGCATAGCCTCAAGGCTCTTAGAAGTTTTGTTACTGGGTTGAAACAATAGAATAACCCTCCAAAATGCGACCATAATAGTCCAATCAACTATACCGCAAAAATCATCCCGCACCACATTTGCAGTGGCATTACAATCCTTCAAATTTCTATAAAAAACAAGCACTCGCGTCGTGTAAGATTGAATGGGAAGGAATCAAAGGCATAAGCCCCAAATTAATCGAACAGCGTGATAAGGAAATCAAGAAGGGAAATACTCCTAACAACCATGTAGCCTCCCGAGGATAAGTACAGACGTCTCGGTACCGATCCGCAAGACTCTACTAGACTTTCTCATGACTCGTGAGACCGACGAGAACCTAGAGCTCTGATACCATGATGTCACGACCCAAAACAACTAAGGTTCGTGGTGGCACCGGGCACCTCTGTCAGGCTAGCCAACTAAATTATCAATAAAATCCTCTTTTAATACTTTTGAAAATCTAAGATTTCTCCTTCAATTTTTCAAAATAAAAAAAATAATCTCTACCTCAATTCAAATTAAATAATAAATAATTAATACAAAACTTTTGAAAATCATCCTATAACCAGGTGTCACAAGTGCATGAACAACTACTGATAAGGAAAATAAAATACAACGTCTGTCCGAAATAGAGTAGACAGTGAATAATATACAAATTCTTAAAGGAACTACACTAGTTGCGGGTTGCCTCAAACAATGCAGTTCACCTAATCCCAAAATCATTCGCGCTGCTACGCATAGTAGGTTGCTAGAGGTATATATACATGTGCAACAAAAATACACAGAAGTGTAGTATGAGTATGTAATCAACGTGCACTCAATGAGTATCCCGCCTAATCTCGAAGAAGTAGAGATGAGATGGCCTACTTCGATACTCATTAGGTCAATTAACAATATTCTAGAAATGCGAGGAAAATCATGAATTTATATAGCAGTTCAAATTCGCGAAGCCAGAAAACAGATAAACACCTTCAACAATTAAGAAAGGTGTTCCAAGGTTTATTCTTTATTATCTTATCAATTTATATCAAGCCACGAAGGGCCTAATCCACATTTAAGATTCTCAAGCAACAAATACGCATGCGCAAATCACATCGAGGCGACAGCCCGATCCAACAGAAATGTAAACTGTGCACTATCGAGGGTCGAACGGCCCGAACCAATAGATACATCTATTCAATCTGCCGAGACATTCAGCCGGTTCCATAAATAAACACATACCCTGCTTGCGAATCACGCATGCGACGCATGTACGCATAAAATACATGCTCAAGTAGCCAATTAAAATTTTATTGGGGATATTTATCCAAATAAGGATATTTCTCTTTTTAACAATTCAGGAAAATTTATTGGGGATGTTTAATCACCTTTTAAACTCATTTACTAATCCAAAGTGATTTAGACAATTCAGGCTATCAATGGGTTCATAAATAATCCAAGTATAACATGCGTATGAGTCCTAACTACCCGGACAATAGCATAATAGTAGCTATGCACAGACTCTCGTCACCTCCTACACACATAGCCCCCAAATATAGGAGCACATAATCAATTATTTACTTATGGGAAAAATTACCTCTTACAAGGTTAGAAATGAGACTCACCTCGCTCCGAAGACTCATAACCGACAATCCACGTTCTTTCGAAGGCTTGAACCGACACACAATGCACCAAAACTAGCCAATTAACGACAAACTAATGAGAACATACTTAAACACTTGTTAAAAATTCAAATTATACAAATTCCTAACTCCGCTTAGTGAAATGACCAAAATGCCCTCAGGCTTACGTACCCGGATTTCAAAATTTCTCGAAGATATATGGAACCCATAACTTCACTAGCTCAAATATATAATTTACGACTAATTCCATGCTCAAATTCGTGGTAAAATCTAATTTATCAAGTTTTCTAGGTTTTCTTTCAAAACCACAATTTTTTCCCATAATTTTTCATGTTTAATTCCATGGTATAATCTTGTATTTAACTTGGAAATGAGTAGGAGTATCTTACCTTAACTAGAATGCGGTAATAAAAGGGATAATGGGAGAAATCGGGTCCTGCGGACGCCATGCAACTACCTCGATAACTCCGGTGATTGTTTGGAAAGCTGCAAAACAACTCGACTATGCCTCCGGGATACCTGTATCTTCACACATGGTGCAAAGAGTAAAGTGAGTACTCCAACTTAGTGAGTAATATCAATAAAAAATGACTGAAGATAAGAAAACTCGTAAAAACACTACGGAGTTCTATATAAATACCGTAAGGGCATTAAACAACAATTAAATGAAGAAAACAACTGAATATCCCTCAAACCAGTACACAACTCATTTACTCTTCTCAATGCACGGTAATTTGATTATACCGCTGCGACGTGCAACCCGATCTGTACGGTATACTACTGCAACGTGCAACCCAATCCATATATATGTATATATATATATATATAAACTGCTGCGGCGTGCAGCCCGATCCAATAACAAAAGTCAACTGCGCTCACTGGGGGTGTGTAGACTCCGGAAGGTCTCCTACAGCCCATACGCTATAATACTGCGGTGTACAATCCGACCTATATAATATATCACTGCAATGTGAAGTCCGATTCATAAAATATACTACTGTGGCATGTAGTCCGATCCATATAATATACTACTGCGGCGTGCAGTCCGATCCATATAATATACTAATGTGGCGTGCAGTTCCACACACACACACACACACACACACACATATATATATATATATATATATATATATATATATATATATATATATATATATATATATATATACATATATATATATATATATATATATTGCGACGTGCAGCCCAATCCGGAATATATAAAATACCCTCACTATGGGGTCCTAGACCCCTCTTAGTCAATATAGACTTGGCCTTGTGGGCCCACTCAGCTAAGACAGGGTTTCCAAACCCTGGTATTTCCCATTCGGATTGCCAATTTCTAAAGTTGGCTGATATTATATTTAACAGTTAAGAACATGACTGAGGGTATGATTTCGACAAGTAAAGTGAGGTCAACTAGTACAAAATACCCCCTAAGGATTCTCCAGATCGGCACAAGGCCCCAAACATGGCAACTAGCCCAAAATATACTGATATTAATTAAGTCCCAATCAAAAATACAGTAGAGTCCTCAATCGGGATGGACCGAGTCCGAATCCCCAGTAGTAACAAATCTCATGCTCATCATACATCGTGTGTCTCATCTCAACATAGCACCATGTAGTACAAATCCGGGGTTTCAAACCGTCGGAACATCATTTATAACCAGTACTCACCTCAAACCGGCAGAAATCCCAACTCTCTTTGCGATTGCCTCGCAAATCAACATCCTCGTGCATAGAATCTGGTCAAAACCACAAGGAATACATTACAATAAGCTAAGAGAACATAACACAATCGAAAATACTCGAAAATTATCAAAAATTAGGAAGTTGGCAAAACCCGAGCCCCGAGCCCACTTCTTGAAAAATTACAAAATTCACATCACCAGATTGCTCGTGTCGCTACGGGTCTATACATATCAAATTTAACAAAATAGAGTCAAAAAAAAAAAAAAAAAAGCCAAACAGGCTACTAGTGGACTCTCTTGTATTTTCACGGAACTCAGTGGTGCGCGACTGTTCCTCTTTTGAGCTCCAAACTGTATTCGCCGGCGATGGACTTCAAATGCTCCGATTTGGGCCAGTGGAAGGAGGCCCTATCTTCTTACGGAGTCCGTATCGAGTCACTGAACAAGCCCAACCTCGTCTCGCTCGATGATTTCTACCGGAATGAACTTCCCGGCGTTCTCCGGCAACGAAATCCTAGTTACATTACAACCTCCGAACTCACCAAGCTCATGCAATGGAAGCTTACTAGAGGCAAATGGAGGTTTGTACTTCTCTCTTCATCTTGCGTAGAACAAAATGTATGTACTCCTTCACTATCAATTTCTTTTGCACATTTTCCTTTTTCTTTTGCATCAGAAAGAAGCACACATTTGTATATTTAGAAATGATTTAATTTTATACGCAAATGTCTATAGCTTGTTTTTAGACCACAGGTTTTTAAAATGTTTTTGATTTCTAATGCGACATAAAAGGGGAAGGAGGAAGATTTACTTTTGATAATTGCTATGGTAATGGACTCGAATATAGGAATGAATTAACTTGATATGAGTTTGTCTAAGTAATTGGTACAGTTTGTTCAATTTCTTTTAGCTAATTTAAGTGTATTTTGAAGAATATAATTACATCTATGTTACATTAGATAAGGTACTTAAGGTTATGGAAAAATCCATGTAACACACAAAGGAGAATCCAAGATTTGAACATTATGGGTTCAAGTTCCCAATTTTACCACATTTTATCTAGTTTACTGGGTTCGAGATATACTATGTACTTATTTGATGAATTTTCTTGCACATACACAGTCCGATCCAAAGCTACTGGGCTCGGATGAACCCATTAGTTGTACATCAGGTCCGCCCTTAGTAATGTATGATAATTGTTATGCAGGCCTAGGCTGTTGGATTTTGTATCATCACTGGACGACACTGTTGTGAGATCTGCTTCAGAGAAGGCATTTCAGTCTCTTCCTGATATCTCAAAAGCTATTTCAGAACTCACTGTCTTGAAAGGCATTGGTCCAGCTACGGCATCCGCAGTTCTGGCTGCTTTCGCACCGGATATTGTACCTTTTATGTCGGATGAAGTAATTTTATCATTACCTTCTTGCTGTGGAAAACTCTATTTGATTCTCTGCAATTTGATGATTGAAGGGTAGTTAGATGATTGATTTATGTGAAAATGCTGTTGTTCTTAGGCAATGGTGGCTGCAAATGGTAACTCGAAAGACTATACTCTGAAACAGTATCTAGTTTTAGTGGACAAATTGCAGGCAAAATCCAAGGTTAGCTAGACTTCTTCTCTATGTTTTTAGTTAAAATGATGCTTTCATCTGTGTGTGATTACTCTGTTTTTTGAGAATGATATCATCAAATTGCTCAAACTGTGAAGTACTTCATTTAATTATTTTTTTTGGAATACATGACAAAGGGCTTACATATCGTTGTAACGTACCACATAGTTACAACTAGTTGAATTCAATACAAATAATCACATATTTATTTGTCATCTAAATGACAGATTGATTGCAACCAGAGAACAATATTGTTGTAGTGGTGCCATTATGAAGTGTTGAAATCTTCTGATTTATTCCGCCTGAAAGCTTGGTTGAAGAAAGATCCTTTGTATTCCTAGTTCCAAATAATTCGTTAGATTAGCTAGGACAAAAATGCTGGATACCAGCCTATCATTATCCTGGTTTACACTTGTACGTCATAAGATATGTGGTTTTCTGCCTTTACATAGCATGTGGATATCATCATTCATTTGTGATGATTCCTAAAGTTACATTCAAGGCCACACCTATCAGGAAAGAACGAACAATCATGTTCTGTGTCAGACTTTGTTTTCTGTAAGTTACATTCAAGGTCACACTGTGAGGAAAGAACAAATGATGATGTCATGTTCAGATGAAGGTAGAATTCTGCTGCTGTTCTTTTACTAGGATATCAGAGAATGCTAATTGTGCGCGTATCTCCTTGAAGTTTTCTTCATGCCTCTTGTAGTCGTGCCTCAAAACTCCTTCTCTTTGGATGAAGATAATAAAGTTTTGTGAAGAAAGGCACTACTGATGGTGGTGGGAGAAAGCGATTGTTGTGAATATACAGTTGACCTCAATGTAGACAAAGAATGGTGTTTAGGCGATTTCTATGACAAGATTTGCGGCCAAGGACCTGATGAAATGGTGAATCAAGAACGCGATATTTTTGTAATGGCCCCAAAATACATTTATGGTTTTCAGGAGTTAACTTGATTTCATATGCTGATTGATTCCTGGAAGTTTAAATGTCTAATGATCTTTTGAAGTAAAAATGTGTAAGACTAAAACCTGACCTCACGTATACCCTACCTCATTCTAGATACTTAAGCCATTAAGCTTATGAATGATTGAGAGTTTGTGTTTTCTGAGAGGAAGTGCCTAAGACTGAATGTGGGCTCTTTTACTCAATGCTAAGTGATTTTTCCCTGAACCAAAACAGAAGCTTTATCGTATGTGTAATTTGTTTTAGCTTTCTTTTTCCTAAACCCTTGGTACATTGTATATTGTTTCCTTTGAAGCGTACGATCTATCTCATGATGTGTTCCTTTGGCAATTGCTTAATAGGAGTTATCTGCAAAAGGAGACTGTTTTACTCCATCAGACGTTGAAAGGGCTCTGTGGTGTTCTGCTGTGGGTGCCAAAATGGACGGCTTGTCACAAGAGCCTAAGGAGGTAAGCTTGAAGAGGCAATCAAAGAGGAAGCGAGTACAGTGACCTGGATGGTGCTGGTTGAGTTCAGTAGTTGTTGATCAATCAGTTAAGTTTAAAGTTGTTCTTGTTTGTAAGGTTCCTAAACTGCATGTATATATTGCTAATGTAAACCCTCAAAAGCACTTGTTCTTGTGTTTATGCACACAATCAAAGTCTATAGACTGCTATCTATCCTAACATCTTTGAAGCATTTTGTATAATTTTTGTGTACGATAAAGAGGACGATGAAAATTTATTCATCCCTGAAATCAATCCTAAATCTTTCATGAAGGTGCAAAAAATATAGAACAGTAGAAGCAGATTAGTACATCATAGGAAAACAAGAAATCAAACTTGATTGTTGACGTTAGGGGTGTACATAGGCCGGGTTGGTTCGGCTTTTTCCGTTACCAAACCAAACCAAAGGTGTCGGGTTTTTATATTTATAAACCAAACCAAACCAATAACACTCGGGTTTTTCAGCTTTCGATTTTCTCGGGTTTCTCGGATTTCTCGGGTTTTTCGGGTTTCTCGGGTTTTTGTAGTTCGGTGTCCAAGATTCTTCGACATTTTAGAATGGCCAACAGGTTCAATAAATTTCAAATCAACTTCAATGGGCAGCATAATGATTATAAACATTGCAATATACTTAGAGACTGTTGTTACGAGACTTTACCAAATGGAGCTAGATGTCCAGTTTCAACGCCTAATAGAGTGCACAGCAAGGGTGCTTACGAGGCTGTATCAAATGCGGCTAGACGTCAAGTCAACTGCTATGCCTCAACGTCTAATAGAGTAGATAACGGGGGTTCTTCCAAGGCTTTATCAAATGGTGTTTATAACTCTGACGTTGAGCACCGGATCGACGTGAAATGTAGCAATGGTAGTAATTATGGGACTGATAAATCTGTTTCTCATGAAGGGAATCATCAAGATTGCAACATTGAGGTTCAACTTGTTGGAAATGTATCACCTCGAGGTTAGAGTGGTAGGTACATCCCTTCCATTTATATTAATGCGTGGTAGGTACATCCCTTCCATTAAACTGAGTAGGAACGAACTGAACCTGAATCGGACGAACTGAACTTGAATCGGATGAAGTTAACTTGAATTAAAAAGGAAGAGCTCAAGATGTGCAACTGTAGGGTTTGCTTCTCTCTGAACTTTGGAAGTGAACGAAATAATTCTCTCCAACTTTGCAAGTGAACTAAATCAATACTTGGGTTGGGTGTAGTGGTTTGTGGGCTTTTTTACCTAACTGGATCTATGGGCAGTGGGCATAAAAATTGTAGCCCAAACCTGATGTTTAAAAAATATAAACTAAGTTAAAGACAATTATATTAATTATATTATAATAAAAAAGTTTATGTATAAAATTATTTAAAAAATTATATATATATATATATATATATAATATCGGGTTGGTTTTGAAGCATTTTGTATAATTTTTGTGTACGATAAAGAGGACGATGAAAATTTATTCATCCCTGAAATCAATCCTAAATCTTTCATGAAGGTGCAAAAAATATAGAACAGTAGAAGCAGATTAGTACATCATAGGAAAACAAGAAATCAAACTTGATTGTTGACGTGTTGAAAACCAAGTGGCGTTTGCTTCAATATTTTGAAGAGAGATTTGTCTGTCCAACCAAGAAAGAAAAGTTTTCGTGTCTGTCAAAAGTGAATTGATTTTTTTTTTCCTTTATTGGTGTTTGATTGAAAAATAGTTTTTGTATTTTCCAAAATGATTCTTCAAAATTTCAAGGTGGCACACTGAAAATGCCTATCCCCTAAGGGTATTGGGCAACAAGCGCTTGTGTAGAATGTAAGTATCTCTCATGCCAGAGGCATTATTTTTCTCGAACAGTGGATTTAATCATCAATGAGGTGGTGCTGGTTTGTCTGTAAAGAGCTAGCTAGTATATTGAACTCAATCACCACCTCATGTGATGCTGATTGCCTGTGTGAGATAGTATATTGAACTGGTTACAAGGATGTGTTCGGTGCATGTCAGTGACTCAGTTAATCTATAAGCTACTACTGCAGAAACTTAATACATTGGTGGTGCATATATAGATTAAAAATTTCCTGGTGATTTATTGAATTTAATTAAGTATTCCAATGTCAAATTCTATCCGGAAGTGATTATTTTATGCTTCGCTTGAACTAAAAGGGAGGTAACGAATGTCTTTATTGCTCGGTGTGATTGGCATATTGTAATAAAGGTAAGAGAAGAAAAGGAAAAAAAAGGGACCAAAGCTATTCAGATAGTGTATGATGTGATAGCTGGTAAGCGTGGAGGACTCATTGTCTTCCTAAAGAACATCTGCCCAAGCTTCTTTTGTTATTGAATACAGAAAGGAAAGAATTGTTTCATTTTTAAAACTCTTAGTGCTGTTGAACAACGGCACTAGTTTGCTAATATGAATGTTGAAGTTGTAACAAATTTTTTCTTTTCCAAAAATAAAGATTTTATATTACTCCATCAATGAACAACAAAGTTCAAATGTACTCTTTGCATTCTGGACAACCTAAATTGAGAAAAACTTCTCCCAAGAAATGTCCTTCAACAAAAAAATAGAAAATTTAGCTAAACTATGAGCTACTTTGTTTAACTTCCTCGAAATATAAAGAAACTCGACGTGCTTGATAGCTTCCAAATGACTTCACACAACTCTTCTATCTCCCATGATGTAGCCACCTGTTTTGGATCATTTCAATAATATTCTTAGCATCAGATAAAATCTTCACACTTTTCCATCCAAGAGTAATAGCACATTCAAGTGCCTTTCTTATGGCAACCGCTTCAGCAGTCATGATTTTTCCAACATATTGAATTGAGGATCCATGGGCATGAAGCAGTTTTCCAAAGCTATTCAAAGTCGCGACACATGGGCAGTGACGGAGTCAAGATTTATATAAAGGGGTGTCAAATTCTAAATAAGAAGCCAAGAAAAATGAAAATAATGCCGCAATAGGGAATGAAACTTGCAACCTTCCATCACTTTTGACACCCCGTGACCATTACAATGCGAGTTTGTCTTGTGTCAAGGGTTGTCAACTCATTATATATATTCATTTTTTTAAAAAAATACCTATCTATACAGTGTTATTTTCCGACGAATAAGTGTCTGACACCCCTCGGACAAGGATAGCTTCGCCCCTGCACATGGGCGTGAAGCAGTTTCCCAAAGCTATTCAAAGTCGCGACACCAATACTCACATGTCTATCATTACACCGTAATCATGCGTGTGTAAATAATAAAACATGATCTTAAAAAAATTATTAGTTTAGGCAGAAACTCATTTCCAATGAAATGTCGTGCAGCGAGACAACTAGTTAATAGATCTTTTTATTCCTCATACTCAAAAAGAGCTTTAGAAATAATATCAGTTGGCTCTAATATTTCCTGAATAAAGCACCAAGCATTCCTACCTTTCCATATTTGCCATATAAGATTAACACTCAAATATAATAATTTAGTAAATTCAAGAAAGTGCTTAGCATTTAAAAACAAGTTGTACCACCACATAAAAAAGTCAGTTATGTTTTCAATATCAGGCCAATTAATAGGACTGTGTTTCCAAACAAGTTGAGATCGGAGACATCTAAATAGCATATGTTCCATATCTTCACTTTCAAAACCACAAATCTTACACGTTTTATTCGGTTCTGTAAGCTTTTAGCTAAGGTATAATTAACCGGCAAATAATTAATCACACACTTCCTTAGAAAAAGAGACTTTTTTTTTTGATTGTTAAATTTCTCCCAAAATTAGGAGGATCTATAGTGTTTAATGATAACAGATGTGCCAAGTTTGGTTGTTGTCAGCCTTACTAGATTCTGACTCAGCACCTTCTTCATTTTCTTAAACAAAATATATTAAAGAATTTATTTTTTATAATTCTAAGTTGGAAAATTTCTAGAAATTCTTTGTAATCTCACTTTCACAGTTGGCACAGAGATAAAATTGTTCTGGGACCCACTATATTACGTGGCAGTGACTCATTGGTTAATGCCTTAAATAAAGGGTTGTCCACGTTAGTTCCCGCGTAAATTTCATGTAACGCCTTTTGCTGAAACAAATTTCTTAAAACCTCCCTTATTTCTTCCGCATTCCAAATCAACCCCCCGCAATTTTCCAAAAATTCGGAAATGACCTACTCCGACCGGAAGCACCGTCGGAGCCCTAAAACCACCCCTCTTCTGCCGCAAAAGGACGCCAATTTCGGCCATTCCGAAGCCGGATTCGACGGGGCTTCCTTCTCCGGCGCTGTCTTCAATCTCTCCACTACAATTGTCGGCGCTGGAATAATGGCACTTCCGGCTACTCTTAAACAACTCGGTGCAATTCCAGGTCTTATCGTTATAATCCTCGCCGCTATGCTGACGGAGAAGTCAATTGAAATGTTGCTTAGATTCACCAGAGCTTCCAAATCCGCCTCCTCCTACTCCGGCCTCGTCGGCGATGCGTTCGGAGGATTTGGCCGTACTTTATTGCAAGCTTGTATCGTGATTAACAATCTCGGAATGCTTGTTGTCTACATGATCATCATTGGTACCTAACTCCAGCTCATTTTTCTCTTTTAATTTACGAAATTTTCTTTAAGTGCTGGTTGTTTCTTAAATTACACAGTTTCAACTTTTTTAAAAGTCCACAATTTTGGTATTTTAATTACGGAAAATTGTTTTTTATGTTACAAAAAAAAAAAGTTATTGTTAGCACTCTTTTGTAGTTTTCAAATACTTTAAGTTTTTTCTTTTTTCAATTTCTGGAAATTGATGTCCAAATTGAGATCAAATTTGATTCTTTGATGATTGTACTAAAAACACCTCATTCTTTGGGATGGAGCACATTTTTTTTTATCAAGTGAAGAAAATGGGGGAAGAGGTATAGTGGAAGGCAAGCTCCATCTTTGTTGTTGCTTAATCTAGTACCTCAAGAGTTATCTGTGTAGGCTAATGAAAATGGTGTGTTTGATTGCAGGTGATGTATTATCTGGGACTTCATCAGATGGGGTACACTATTCGGGCGTAATGGAAGAATGGTTTGGTCAACATTGGTGGACTGTGCGCTCCAACATATTGCTTCTTACTACACTCCTTGTGTTTGTTCCTCTTGTTTCATTCAAGCGTGTTGGTGAGCATCGTAATTCACTCGTTCATAAATATATATCACCTCATAGTGGAATGTGTAAACTATTATCCTCCACATATGGATACATATGATCCACTTATGTGGTTGTAAACCAAATTGCTGTTGAGACAGTACGTAGTAGTAGGGCATTTAGTGTCATATTTTGAAAGTTCGAGTGTTAAATTGCTAGAGAAAATAGTTTTAACTTCTAAGGGAGTCAGCTGGCCAAAGTATAAAGAGCTGATTACACTTTACCCCTAGAAATACTACCTAGAATGCAATAATTTTATGTAAGAACAATCTCTTCCACAGTATCCAGGGTCATCAGAAAAAGGCTTTCATTGTTCAGTAGTACGAATTATTCTACACATTGCACTGTTACTGTAAATGCACTATCTGTGCTCCTCCAAATATTCATGACTTCTTTTATTGTTTTGGGCAGATTCATTGAGATATACATCAGCCATGTCAGTCGCTCTAGCTGTTGTATTTGTGGTAATCACAGCTGGAATAGTCATTGTTAAGTTCATTAATGGAAGCATTGCAATGCCCCGCTTACTGCCCAAACTTGTTGATCAGGCATCTTTCTGGAAGCTTTTCACAACTGTCCCTGTACTTGTCACTGCCTATATTTGCCATCACAATAGTAAGTTCTAGTTTCACATGCATAGACTTCTTTGTGAGTGAGCAGATTGTTAATTTTTAGTTATACATGGGTTTATACAATGAAACCATATAAAAAGAAACAAACACTGAAACCATTGTAAAGAGATTTGCTCGAACTTTGCTTTGGGTAATAGTTCCTTTGTTGCATCCAGGAGAAGCCAAGATATCTGTGAGAAATGTCTAGGATTTTTGTCATTAATGTCTAGGATTTTTGTCTAGGATTAAGGTGGACATTAATGATTAAAAATCTTTCCAATAGAGTAGTTCTCTTGATTTCCATGTCGGCTTCTCAACTCCTTACATCCTTATGTTCATTTCTATCCTTATCTCTAGTTACCTTAGTAAATTATACTTGGGGGCTTTGGACCAAAACTTTGAGAGATGGCCAGTAGCTAGACTCAGATCTAATTACAAGAAACTAATGCACGACATTTGTCAACCATTGGGTTACTTCACTTTCTTCTATGTCTTTATACAATGGCACTAGGCAGCAGCAATGTTACGCGTAATCTTCATATGTGTTGATGCAGTTGTGTCAAACGCGCAGAATATGGATATGGGTACTTTGTTCATATCCTTCAAATGCACTTTAAAATGTTGCCAACTCCAACATACCCATACTGGACACATACCACAAGCCTAAGTCTATCTAATATAGGATATAGTCGTAGTTCATCGTCATTGTAAGATCAAATTCTGAACTCCTGAAATTTTTTCTGTCATTCTTTGTTTGATATTCAGCAGAAGGTATTGTTCTGCAAAACAGCAAAAGGACATTCAGCACCAGTTTTGGTGCATGCCTTAATTCAATTGCTGTTGCTCTGTGACTAGGGAGGCGGAGAATGGGCTATATTCAATAGCTTGCCAGTTTGTTAGTTACACATATCACCAATTGGCTTTAGCGTACTCTTCTATAATTGATTTTCTTTTGTCTGTACTCTGCTGGGAGTAGATTCAGCAGAAGGTATTATTCTGCAAAACAGCAAAAGGACATTCAGCACCAGTTTTGGTGCATGCCTTAATTCAATTGCTATTGTTCTGTGACTAGGGAGGCGGAAAATGGCTGTATTCAATAGCTTCTCGCCAGTTTGTTAGTTACACATATCACCAATTGGCTTTAGCGTACTCTTCTATAATTGATTTTCTTTTGTCTGTACTCTGCTGGGAGTAGAGTCTTGGTGTAATAGTGATATGTCGGGTGAAATCTTACTGTTGTGACCTATATGGAATAAAGAGGGCTACCGTGGAATATCGTTGGATCAGAAAAGGAACAAAATGCAGAATTAAGGGCGACCAGTACTGAAGATGAATGATGGAGGAACTGAGAATCAGAAGCAGTGTCAAGAAAGAATGGAGGAATGAATTGGGTTTTGCTACTGTTTCTCCATCTGCATATTTTTTTTCTTTCTTTTATCTAATTAAGCTAGAGTGCTTTTTCTACCAAATTAAAGCAAAAGAAACCTCACTTGCTAGGCTGGGTGTTTCCCTATACGTCAGTCTGGATATATGCAACTACATATGATTGAGCAACAATTACTAGTGAAAACACTAATATTTGTTTCATTATACGCTGCAGTACATCCAATAGAGAATGAGCTAAGAGATAGCAGCCAGATGAAGTCAATAGTCCGGAATTCAGTTGCGTTATGCACAACTGTATATGTGGCAACGAGCTTCTTTGGATTCCTTCTCTTTGGCGATCATACCTTGGATGATGTACTCGCCAACTTTGACGGTGAACTTGGGATTCCTTATAGCTCATTGCTTAATGATGTGGTGCGAGTGAGCTATGTCATCCACTTGATGCTTGTTTTCCCAATTGTTTTCTTTTCCCTTCGCCTCAATATGGATGGCCTCTTTTTCCCATATGCGATTCCTATTGCCTATGATAATCGCAGATTCTTTTCAGTCACAGCAGCTCTCATTTGTTTCATTTTTTTGGGAGCAAATTGTGTCCCTAGCATCTGGGATGCCTTCCAGTTTACTGGTGCTACAGCTACTGTCTCTGTTGGTTTCATTTTTCCGGCTGCTATTGTCCTCAGGTGAGTGCTCCTATCCACCATCTTCCCTTTCAGGATGGTTTAACAATGGATCTTAAAGCTTGTTAGTTGTCCAATCATTTCTTTGATAAAAATTATTTAAAGTGTTCAACTATTATGGTATGTTGTAATTACCTTTTCTTTTTCAGCCGTTTTCTAGCCGAGTGTTTATTGGAAATAACCTCTTTCCCCGTCCAGGGTAGGGGTAAGACTGCGTACATTTTACCTTTCCTAGACCCCACTTATGGGAAACTACTGGGTTTTTGTTGTTGTTGTAACTATTCCGGGAAATCCTTGTCACATATTCAGATGTTACCTGCTTTTGTTTCGTAATGATTTCGTACAAGCTGGTTATCTAAGCTGTTCCTCTTTATGAGCCAACTAGTTGAAAAGCAACTCAAATAAGTTGGCAATGGATGTTCCTAAACGCTAAGCTGTGCGGACTCTTCGATTTTGGTGCCGTCCCCGTCCCGATATGAGACGGGGATGGGATATATCCTGGATTTGGTCAACTGACTTCGGACACTTTGACCGGAGTCCATCAACAAATTTGGGAGAAAAATTGAGTTTTTGATTTCTCAAAATAAAAAATAAAACAGATTTAGGACAATGAAAGAATAATGTCCATGTTGGAGAATGAAAGATTCGATTCTACAATATTCATATAAGTTTTTCACAGAAAATCTCTCAAAATTTACAATATTTTTATAACTCTAATTTTTAATTAGCTGAATCGCCGCACCCGTATTCATATCCGGATCCGCATCCTCGAATCTTAAAATTTAGATTTTGCCGAATCCGATATTCGGATTCGTTCCTGTATCGGATACTCGCACCCGAGTCCAAGCAACTTAGCTGACTAAATGTTAGATTACATATGGAGTTTATCGGCTTTGTAATACGTCTAGCTCCGATAAACAGCCTCTTTTATCAGTTATAGTCTTTTTTATCTCATACTAAAAGTTAATTTTCCGCCTTTGCCATTGAACAGGGATACACATGGAATTGCAACCAAGAGAGACAGGTTAGTTTCATGGGTCATGATACTCTTAGCTGTTTCTTCAAGTACTGTTGCAATCTGCAGTGACATTTACAGCATTTTCAATATTGAAATTGAAGCTTAGTTCTCTGGGTAGGGATAAGGACTAAGGACTGCATACACACTACCCTCCACAGACCCTACATGTAAGATTTCACTTGGTTTGTTGTTGTTGAGTTGAAGTTTAGTGTTGGAGTGTGTGTGTGGTGGGGGGGGGGGGATATTTGGCGAATGCAGATTAAGGTTTATAGTTGTCACTCTTCTTTGGGAGAATTCAAATATGTCAAAAATTTAGGTTTTCACGGTAGTCCATGATGCACTTCCGATCAGTTAACCGATTCTTTGTGATTGATGCTAAGTTTATCTCAAGTGCATTAACAGGAAGATACATGAGAACAATTTCGGACTCGAGGAATAGTACTATGCAGAAATCGGTCCATGTTCTGTACAGCACACAATTTGTAATATGCAATAGAAGAGCTAATTTTTTTATTTATTTATCATTACGAGCCTTTCTACCTCTACAAGGTAGGGGTAAAGTATGCATACTCACGGGCGAATGTATAAGCAAAAATATGAAGCACGTGAACCCATGATTTTTCCCTAAATAGATATTTCATGCATATTTTCTAAAGTTTGTACAATATTAACTGTTGACTCTCATCTTCCAAGAAGGTGGAATGATGCATTTGGTTGAATGTTGAGTTATTTGTCAAGAGTAATAGTGATCAATTCTCACTTAATATATTTTTTTTCCTTTTTTTAATAGTGCACCCATGTATTAGAAATTTTAGATTCACTTTTACGTATATGGTACTTTCTTTAGATCCCACATGTGAAATATATTGGGTTTATTATTGTTTATCATTATGAAACTGAGCGTTTTGTAAAATTTTGTCAAATTCTGTTCCTGATACAATATTGAATATTGAGGTTGCTAAGTCTTTTGTTACTTATTATTTTGTAATAGTTCTTTCCAAAAATGGTAGGGAAAGGGTAAGTAAAAGACAAGAATGATTGCTTGTGATTCGACTTCACTGAGGAAATTCAACTGCTTCGAGCCACTTTTTTGGTAAATGCATTTGGAGAACAAAAATAATCTAAAGGTACATTTTTATTTTAAAAAAATAGGAATTTAAATAGAAGAAAATGAGCTCTTCATATCGTAATGTTTAAATACTCATTGTCCTCCACATTTCAGAAGTTTGAGAAAGCCAGAATTGCTGGCATCATTAACATTCTGTCACGTATTGTTGAAATTTTTTATTTTGTGCTCAGACAACTATTGCTCAACATTTTGGTATCTTCTAATCGAAGACATGACCTAGCCCCTCTCCAAACCCAAACCCAACGAAAAAATAGGAGCAGAACTGTATAAGGAACTCCAAAGAGAAAGAGTAGAAAGGAGTGGAGTGTAAAACTAGGTATATTGTATTTAAACATATTGCCATATTAGCGTTGATAAACTTGATCTTCTTATTAGTGTGTTTATGTTCTTTTTTACACAGGTCAATAGTTATCCATCCATCATATGGATTTACCCAAACCGCATTATATAACCTGTGACACTGACATTCTACCATGTGTCTACTGGATTGCCATTATTCTGGCCTTGTCATTCTATTCCAGCTGGACTCGCTCGTGACTTTGAGTATTTTTCCAGCATGTGAGGAGGCCGAGAATAAGTTGTGGCTAATGATCAATAAATTGGTGAAAATTTGGACATATCAGAAATTAAATCTCAAAAAAAATTATAAAAAAATATCTGTATCGGTAGATAAAATTATCCAATATTTATGATAATGAAACAACAGCAAATACAGATGAAATATTAGAGGTGCGTTCATACTAGTTCTGATAGCATAACACCAGAATTTAGTCTCTACAGTTATCAGACTAGAGGCGCGTTCATAAGAATTCTGGGACCACACAGTTATCACACTAAAAAAGACCTCACATAATTAGTATTAATTGTGTGAGGCACAAAATAAAAAAATTAGTTTTCAACCTACTCAGTCATGTACAATTTAGAGGAGGGTTGTATGTTAATTCTTCCATAAACTAAATCTAATAGCTGAAAAATATAAATTTGATATATTTTTGTATAATATACATTTTTGTATGTTATATATAAAAAAATATCTAAATATATATATATATATATATATATATATATATATATATATATATATATATATATATATATATATATTTTTTTTTTTTTTACGGTTATCTAATGTCTAACTTTCGACGGCGGATTAAAAGTGATCTCTTTGTCCAAATTTCTCACACGTCACATAAAATTTCTCATACGTCCGTTTTTCTTAATGTCAAAAAACAGAAGTTATATGGAAATTATCATTGAATCTCAGTTAGTCTTGGTCGCAATGACTATTCATCTAATGTTCAAATAGAATATCACTAGATCTTCAACAAAGTAAATATTTTATAGTCCTTGTATGTATTCCTGGGGCTCAAATAATTATTCTTGTTTGCATATCATTATCAAAGAAACTTTCAAGTAGTAGAGTAGTAGAAGCTAGTGGGTAAGATTCTTTGGTAATATGTGGCCAATATATATATATATATATATATATATATATATATATATATATATATATATATATATATATATATATATATATATATATATATATAGTGTTATGCTATTGTTCCCTTATCAAAATTCAAAACCTAGCTATAAATGCCAAACAAGAATGACTGTAATTAGTTGTCCTTCATTTAGATTGAGATGTCTTTTCCCAACACCTTTGTATAAATCTCATCATGGTTAGCTACTTAGATCTGTAGGTTAATAATGTAATAATTATCCTTCCAAAATTAGTATAGAAACTAAATTGCCTAAATGGAGTTTTTGGTGAGATTAGTGATTTAAGTACTGGTTTTGACTACCGCAGAATTTTCTTTTTTTTTGGGGGGGGGGGGGGGGGTTATTAAAAAGAAATTAAACATTGATTTCTCCGCAGGGCAGCAAAAAGTGCTTTGTTTTTGTACAACTTACCCTATTTGGCCTTCATTTTAAGAGGCCACGTATGCAATAAAAATAGCACAAGTTAGTTTTCGAACTGATCATTGTAAAATATTCAGTATTTATAAAATAATTAAAAAATAGTTATTAATTTGCCGCAACACAAAAAGTTCCATCATAATATATTGGAGATTGGATTACCTGCATATGAACTTCCAACATATTATGTTGTATCCGGTATATTATACTGGAACTCCAATATATTATGCAGAAGTCCAATATATTATATTGGAATACCAATATATTATGCGAGAGTATTTTTCGAATTTTGAACAGTATTTTCGTTCAGATTTATCTTTGCATGAAAAGTGGCTAAAGTTCGATTACTTTTGAAACTGTGAATATTTTAAATGACCACTTGTAAATCCGGTTGTTTTTTATTTATCCTGTGTATCGCATTGTTATATAGTATTAACACTATTTATCAAAAAATTAATACAATAGGATAAACTTGATATTTCTCTGTTAAACCCTTATACATTCACATTTATTAAGGGTGTATTTATTTTTGGCGTTAGTTAGCATGAGAATATGTAGCTTAATAATAGCGGTAGAATAATGCTTAATAAATGTTAGACAATAATGTTTAAATCTTTGTTTTAAAAGGCAGAATTGGGACTCGTTCGGAACTCGCCCTGGGGCGGAGCACTCGTAAAACACTCATGGCTTATGTGTGGGGCTTAGTTTTATGAGACTTACTCCTCGACCATCTGGGCTTACACGCTAGACACGCCCAATGCCCAACGTACTGGACTCGCCTTATAGAACTTTATGCAATTCAATGTTACTAACTTTATAAATTCTCAAATTTGCTTAATAAATTGTTGACTATTCAAAATTACTTTGTTTTTAATCATAAATCATTAAGTTTAGAGTATTTTATTATCATAATTAAACTAAAAATTATTGTATGTTACCCACTAAGACTGCTATGATCGGTAATTTTAAATAAATTCTTTATTTAAAAGGTATTTATTTTTTAACTTTTGTTATCTCTTTACTATATAATAGTCTATATATTTTTTATAATTTTTTTCTAAATATTTTTATCACGTTTACGAGATACAATATTTATTAATTTAATAACTTGGTATTAGCTAGTAACTACTTAAAAATAATTAGTTATCATGATATTGTATGGTAAATTCTGTGTCATTTTATTAACTTGCTGAAACTTAAAAATAAATGATGGTAGAGAATCATATTTAAAATATGAATTATGTTTTTATACAAATTCTATTTCAAATTTAAAGCATATTAAATAAAAGAAGTATTTTAAAAAAAATATTAAATTATAATATCAAAATTCTTTCAAGATTCATTACTACTCAAGAGATACATATAAGATTTCGTATCAAATACATTACTTTTAATGTTTGAGTTGTAACGACGTTGCAACTAACTTGCATATTATGATATATGTCATAATTTTTGTATTATTCATAGCTGAATCATAATTTATAAATATTTAAATAGATTATATGTTAAAATTTTGTGATTTTAATATAATTTTTATATATTTTATACTATCTTAAAATTCTTTAAAATCAATAAAATTTGAAGATCTATGGGACTTACGCCCCATGTTTCGGGGCTTACGTCTCGTCTCGTCAAAGGTAAAACGCCTCGTCTCACGCTCCCGCCTTTTAAAACACTGGTTTAAATGTTAATTGAAATGGATGCCATGGAAATTTTACCTATATGGAAAAAGATCCCTTAAACTATTTGTTGAAGAAAAATTGACTTGCACCGATGAATAGAATAAGTGATTTTGGAGTGAAATAATTCTGTAATAATTTTGTGACTTCAGCCAATTAAGTGCTAGCAAATATTTTCACTACCAAGCACACAGAGTCAAGAGTTAAAGAAGTTAATAACCGACTCTACGAAGATTTTAAATTATTTTTGCCCCAATTTCTATTTGCACTATTTTAACTACTATAGATGTAACTTGGCAGCACTTGTTTCAATTCTGGTTAAGATAATACAAATTACTACAAATTATATTAAGCTAAAACAACAAAAGAAAGTCGAGAATATTTTCTGTTCCTTGACTAGTACAAGTACAATGTTGTTTGTTGGAGTCTGAAGGTCAGTGTTTGACTCAAAAAAAATTTAAGTTTTTTTAAAGTAAATTAGTCAAAGATGGAAAGAATAAATCGTAGTCAAACTTACTAGATGAATATGGCATTAACAGATCTTATTTAAATAAAATTTACAAAAATGTGGGCATGGCCTTCTCCCCTCAATTTCTCCTTGGTATAGTAGAATCTCTACCCTCTTATCCGATATAGAGTTTTTTTGTATCTTTTTTGCCTTCGAAGACTATCGAGAAGGAGGTAACAGAACTGCCCCTCTTCGAGCTTACTCGAGCTGATATCTATAGTCGGGAAAAAACCTCTTGCCTTTGTCACGACTTTGGCATACCTGGGGTAGTGGGATTTCCTCATCGTGGGATGTCTCGTTCTTGTGGTTATGTCAAATGTCTTAAATGAGGATGAGTTTGACTTGATTCCCTACTCAGTGACGGAAATACGGCCGTGGCCGCTCTAACCGAAGTGGTTCGATTTTGACCAATACACGCAGTCCCTCCATTCGTCGAGGTCTTACCTCATTGGGCCCGACAGACGGATCACGTATGCGACGTAGCCGCGAGGAGTCTGAACCCACATTCTATTCTTTAATCACGCTCTGTAGACTCATAGAAATAAGACAAAATTACAGAATAATGCACTCCATAAGTTAACCTTGCAATATTTTATCCTAGTTACAAGTTTGTAAATGTGTAGCCAAATATCAATAAGACCTTTTCTTTTCTCATTCACTCTAATTATAACAACCTCATTTATTCCTACCTACCCCTATTGTAGCTCTCTCCTTATTTTTCACCCATAAATATTTAATTTAATTAATGAAAAAGAATCATATGCAAACAAAACTGAAAAGAAAAATTAGTTCTCCATTCCGTCAACACTCATTCGTGCCTCTTCCATAACCAACACTTCTCTATTTTTTTAAATTTTTTTTGTACATCTTTAGGTTTATACTTAACTATCACAACTGCAAAAAATTTCATCTCCTTTAATGCTAACTTAGTTAAATTTTGATTATGATTTTGTGAGAATTTTAGAGTGGGTATTTTTTGAACTTATTAGAAATAGTCTAAGTAGGTGGTTGTATACAAAGTTTGAAGTTATTTGCTGGAGATTAGGACTAGTTTTATACAAAAATTGCAAGTAAAAATCGTACAAAAACTTCGCCAGCGATACTTATACACTTTTATACAATGTTATACACTTTTATACAAAGAGGTACAATATGTATATAGTTGTATAAAAGTGTATAAAGATGTATAATCACAGAGTGAAAATATTCTTGATATACTATGTATATAGGTGTATAAGAAGAAAATACAAGAAATTCACCAAATACCTGTAAATAATGTATCAACCTAGGATATAATAGTCTACAAGTTGTGTTTATATACTATTAGAAACTATTTATACAATATTATACATTATTATATAAATGAATCCTATCAATGGAGCTTCACGTGTTCTTCTTCCTTGGACTTCCTCTGAAATTTAACTCAAATATAGCCTAAAGCTACTCCAAACCACTTGAAATTTAAGTTTTGCACTTATCTTGATGATCCCAGTCAATTGAGAAAACACTCATTCCAAACAACTAACATATCGGAAAACTCTATTTCTAAAATTTCACTCAAATATATCCTAAATCTACTTAAGTTTTAAACTCATCTTGATGATTCCAGTCAATTGAGATAACACCCATTCCAAACAACTAACAAATCAGAAAACTCAATTTCTGAAATCAAATCTTTGACCATCTATAATGGTGACTTTTATTTTTCAAATCCTTAATTAGCCATTGAAATCCAGAAAATAATTGAAGGAGAATAAAAATAGTAGAAAAACTTTGTGGTTCGAGAGCTGACTTGGGAAGGAGAAGAAGAAGGTGGGCTAACTGGAACGAAGAAAAATGGGAAGTGACAAAGGATGTAATTGGAACGAAGATAAAAGGAGCTAACTAGTAAAAAGTAATTTTCAGGTTATGTGCAACCTGGGCTATACTGGGTAAGGGCTTCAAACATGGGCCATTTTCGGATGGGTTGTTGGGCCAAGTAACAAAGGGATGTAATTCTCCCGATTAACACCGCCTGAGTTCGAGCGAGGTCAAACTTTTCTGATCCTTGGATGGCGAAGGCTTTTAGTCTTAAAGGTGTTACTTTGATTTAACGAAGTAACGACTTTTCTTACTTCAGATGGTGAGGGAATTTCTATCGTGATACTCATGTATCGTCGCAATAACTTCAAAATTGAAACGCCTATAGATAAATGAAGCGTTGTTTCGTGCATGCTATCATTATGGCACCCATTTCCGAGTAACTGGAACATTTCGCATCCTATAAAGTTCAAATGGCGACTCTTGGGTTTTGAGCTCGCGGGATTTTGGTCTTCTTATAAATAGGGGAATCTTATTGTTTGCTTCTCGCACTTTAGTGTTAACCTCAAAGAAATTCCTCTAATATCTCCTTTCCGGGCATCTCGAGTTCTTGCTTATTCTTTTGCTAGTTGCAATTCTTAATCTTTTCACTTCCCCCGGTGAGTTATTTTTCCCTTTTGGCTATAAATCGCCAGTGCTTCTTCCCATGACAATATTCCTGTCACCCTTTCGGCAACTGAAAACCCTGCTCCAGCTGCCGGCGGAATAGATTTGGTGGAGATGAAACGCTCCCCTTGGTGGATGAAATTTTGCCCCGCTAAGGGAAGGATGTGATTGACTTCAGTATCAATCGTGGAAGGGAGCCAACGGACATTGCTCCCGTCATGGGGTGGTAGGGATTTCAGATTTGAGGGGAAGATAGGGAATTCCCAATTTCGCCGAGATGCGACTGGCGGGGAGGGATGACCGGGTTTAATTTGACCGCCTTAGATATTCTATGCCTACCCTTTCATTGTAGGATAAATATTCCCGCTTTCATTGTAGGATAAATACTCCCGCTTCCTTAGATATTCTATGCCTACCCTTTCATTGTAGGATAAATACTCCCGCTGCTACAATAATATGTGCCCCGTGCAACTTTCCCCTTATTTATATAAGCTATTCCTCATGTTTATTAAATATGCAAAGCTCGTCGGTCACGAGGTTACTCTCGGCCACGTGCTTAGTCTATTCGCTCCCCAGCTAATTCGAGGCACAATGATTCATGCGCGTCCTCGGGGGTCGAAATGTCTGGTGGTGAAGATGGGTAATAGAAACAGTAGTCGCTTTTATGAGAACTTCTTCTATGTGCAGACCGAGCACATTGTGGCGGACACGACCGGATTCCCCGAGAGATGGAATTTTTCCCGTAAGTCTTCGTCTTTGATTATCGTAGTGTTTGATTCCTCTTTTTCCTTCCTTTTTTTGGCGTTGTGGGTGCTGACTTGATTTGTTCCAAAGCTGTGAAGTTTCCCCCGCCGCCTCTTGAAGGGATTCGTGAATGGGTAGCGGTCATTTTTCCCCATATAGTGAGGGTTCGTACTTTGTCAACCTTTTACGAGAGGTTTGGACGTAGACCTCTTGCAGGTGAGACAATGTCCTTATTTATTGTTTATCTATATCCAAATTGTCTCCCTTTTTTTTATATGTCGTTTGTCATTATTAGGGAAGGTACGGAGGGTCAAGGCTCCTTAGTTAGCCTTTCTCCAGTCGGGCGCGTCCGCTCGTCTTGTCGTGGTACCTACTGCTCGTCCCTTATCGAGGGTAGCTTCAGTCGAGTCAGTAGTCTTGGTTACCCCAATAACGGCTACTTCTCAGGACAAGGCTCCATCTAATATCGCTCGCCCTACGACTGAATCTCCATTGACCAGGGAGGAGGAAGGACTGTCGAAAAGGCGGAGGGTAGCATTCGAGATGGCGCCTCTGACCGTGATCAATATGGATAAATCTCCTCTGACGGGCTTAGGGCAAGATATAGTTGTGGTGTCTTCCATCAGAGCAGAGCGAGTTGTTAACGTTGATGCCGGTGACTAGGGCCTGGAGACTTCTATCTCTTTTACCGCTCAGCCAAGAGTTCCCTTCGTTATTAATGATCAGCGCTGTGTTGGAGCTCCAGTGTCGCCATACTGACCTCGGATGTGCCTTCTTCATCTGCGATGGGTCATATTCCTCCTTCCGTAGCAGAAAAGAGGAAAGGCTTGACTATTGACGAGTATGAATCGGAGTCAGACCTGGATCCTGATGATATCTGGATGTTTGACTAAGGTTTCACCCATTCGGTGGTTCACGCCGAAGGGTCGGCTCGAGTTCTCCAAGTCCATTCTGATGTGAATCTTTTAGCCGAGGGGGATAATTTGGTGCCGCAGTTTAGTATGCGTTACTCAGAAGCTAAGAATGAGTCCCTGCGTAGCATTCCTCAAACCGAGCTTTGGGATGAAGCAGCCCTCATGGGCTTGAGTGTATGATAATTTGGCTTTTGTTTTGGGCTTTTCCTTTTTTTTTTTGCGAATATTGGTTTAACTACCTCTTTTTTTTACAGACATACATGGTGGAGGTGGAGAGCATCCGTTCCAATGTCTGGTTGAGGATTTTCCTACAGATGTTGGAGAAATATCGTTGCTATCGCAACACATGTCATGAATTGCATGAACGGCTGAGAACGAACCCCCGTAATCGGGCTCTAGGCAAGGAGTTGGAGAAGAGGGATCGAGAATTGATGCAAACAATCCGCAGTAGGAGTGAACTCAAGGAGTAACTCTGCCTCAAAGATGAGGAGCTCGAGTTGAGCAAAGGTGTCACCGCAGAGTGTGAATATCTGTAGGGCGACCTGAGGTCCCTATTGTTGGAAGTGGACTAGAAGTCGGCCCAGATCGAGGCGATGAACGTAGAGTGGAGGGGGAAGCTGACCGTATTGAAGAGTAAGGTTGTTGTGACGACCCAAAGGGTCATCACCTGTTTTCCTCATCTGTTCCGTACTTCCGAGGCCTTGGAAACCTCATTTTTTGGTTACCTTGATTTGCATGTGCAGTCCAGGCGTGAAGCCGGAAGATTTTTATGTTAAAATATATGAATTCTATGAAAATTTTGAAGAATTTTGATATTAATATGGATATAGTTGACTTTGGTCAATATTTATGGTAAACAGACCCGGATCAGTGATGTGACGGTCCCGGGAGGTCAATAGAAAAATATGGGACTCAGGCATGTACCCGGAGTCGAAATTCGAGGTTTAGAAACTCAGCAAAAGAATTTTTCTGTTAAATTATTTTTTCCGAAATTATTAAGCAAAATAAGAATAATAATTGATTGAAAAACTATGGTATCAGACTCGTATTTTAGTTCCGACACCCGGTACAAGTCTTATATATTGTTTAAGTGCTTTCTGTAAAGTTCGGTTGAAAACGGACGTCGTTTGACGTATTTTGGATAAGTTTGGATTGCATTGTGCTCGTTTTCTTATGCTTCGATATCGTTTATTCAAGCGTAAATGATATGATATTGAACAAGTGAGCTCTAAGTACTGTTTTGAATGAAGCATTAGATCCGTATCATAATTACGGACCCGTAGCAAAAAAAATTATCAAATTTGAACATCGTATGAGGATTTTATGGCTATTTTACTAAGGTTGCCCGAATTTTCAGGTTAACGGCGAAATTGCCACTGACGGCGTATTAAAAACCTGCACTATTTGCAAATCTTAGAAACTACATATCTCCTTCGTTATAAGGTCAAATTGAGTAATTCAAAAGCCTAAATTCATTATAATTGCACAAGGAATCCATTGGGAGTAGTAAAACGCATGAACAATATACCTATAATGAGCAGGTCGAGTTTGTTTCCATTTTTTGAACGATAAGAAGCTTCTGAGGCGATTTTTAAGAGACAAAATCAGTGGGTATCACAGAGGAAAGTGATTTGATTATTAAAACGTTTTTATGGGTGATTATAAACCACAATCCCATTCTTTAATTCATAAAAATAGTAGAAAAATTGGATTTTGGGGCATGGAATTATGAGACTTTTATGGGTCGATTTGAGGGGTCAAGTAGACTCTGATTTTGGTGTTATTTATATGTACGGACTCGTGGCGAGATGAGGAATATATTTTTATGATTTTTGGAATTTTTTGACCAAGTGGGCCCGGGGTCTGTTTTATAATTTTTGGACAGCATGTTAAAAATATTTTAATTAGGCAATTTGGGCTGGTTTGTTGAGTAGAATTGATGATATTAAATGAATTGTGTATAGATACAATTGAATTAGAGCGAAATTTGAAAGGAAAGGCATTGCTTGAGGATTGAGTTGACTATAAGTCATCGAGGTAAGTGTTTGATCTATCCTAGCTTGAGGGAATAGGATTAGAGTATAATAATTTGCTAATTGCTAAATAATCGAGTGCGGTGTATAGGCATGGTAACGAGTGTCTATACACCGGATCTAGCATGACCGTGAGTCATTGTTGGTACATGTTGTGAACTAATATGGAACTCTCATAAGCTAAATTATGATTAATCCCTTTCCGGGATGGTTGAATTATTGAGCCTTTACCGGGTTGTGAATGTTGTTGTTATTATTCGCTTGCTAGGAACTTATTGTTGTTGTAATTGTTTCCTTGCCGGGACCTTATTGTTGTTGCTGTTATTTCTCCCTTGGAGGGACCTTATTGTGTTGTTGATACTCCCTTGTTGGGATGATACTTGTTGTTTATTTCATTCTTCTTGCCCGTTGATTGTGACTGTTTTTTAGGTGAGGAAGAATGATAAAGCACGAAGGGTGATGCCGTACCATTTCTAATTATATTCACACAAATGATCATTATGTGCCATGTTTTAACTATTTATGCACGAAGGAACATTCCGTGCCATTGTTAATTATATTATTCACGAAGGAACATTCCGTGCCATGAATGTGAGTTATGAGAGTAAAAGCACGAAGGGTGATTCCATACACTTTTATATGATTGTTTGGTAGGGGTGGGCATCGGTCGGTTCGGCTCGGTTTTGTAGAATTTCGGTTCGGTTTATTCGGTTTTCGGTTTGTAATTTTAATAACCAAATCAAAACAAAGTATTTACGGTTCGGTACGGTTTTTTTAAAATTCGGTTCGGTTATTTTCGGTTTATATTTTCGGTTTTAAACTGTTTGGTAAAAAAACACTCGCTGCCAACTTTCTTCATTGTAACACACTGCCATTGTTTGACACAATATATTAGTCTGCTGCCTGCCAACTTTCTTTCATTTGTAAGTGTAGCAATTTGCTCACCGTGCCATTGTAACACACACTGCCATTGTTTGACACAATATATCTAATACCCCTAAATAGAATGCAACCTGTAAATTAGACTATAATAGATGCAACCTGTAAATTAGTCCGCTGCCAACGATTTCATTTGTAAATCCTCACTTGTTGCAACCTGTAAATTAGACTAATAAACCTGTAAATCCTCAATTAAAAATTTAAAATAGTTGGCAGCAGCAGTAGCAGTTTGGGACGCTGCTAGCAGCCCAGCATTCAGAATTACTGCACTAATGCGCAGCAGTACAACACTCAGCAGTAGCAGTACTAAGCAGTAGCAGCACTCAGCAGTGGCAATTGGCAAATTTGTCCAAAAATAGTTTAACATATGGCAAATCTAGCAGCTATCAAAGTCCAAAACAAGTCTAGAAATACCATCACCAAACAACAAAACAGTGGCAAACTAGTCACAATCCATGAGCCACAAAATAAGTTTAGAAAATGATACTTAAAGTCTAACATATGAAATCACTGGACGAGGATTGAGACATTTCTTAATATGCTTCACTAAGCACATAGTTCCAATATACTTTGGATGATAATTATAAGCTTGTCCACAATGAAGACACTTTGCTTTGCGGCCTTCTTCAACTAGCTCAAAATGTTCCCAAATAGGCGATCTAGCTTTAGGACCACGAGGCATAGTTGAACCTACAAAAAAAATATCACAAGTTAATAAAATATTTTTAATTATAAATAACAAAAGAATACCACAAAACAAGCAAATTCTTAAACTTACCACTCAAACTATGCATCAACAATGTTAGTATCTCTTTCAACAATGCAAGTTTCTCTACCTCTTGTTGCCATATCTAAATATAATTTGATAACGTGTGTCATTTAAACTTGCAAAGTACACTAATTTTTAATAAAACACTCATAAACGAAAAATCTTACCAAGTTCAATTTGCTCAAGAAACTCCAAATCTTCTTCAACATTAATAGGAGTGCCGTCACATCTAAGCCAATCTTGAACACAAACAAGACTTTGCACCAACCGAGGAGTCAATGAACTCCTAAATGAATCAAGAATACGGCCACCGGTACTAAATGCACATTCCGATGCAACACTTGAAATTGGAATGGCTAATACACCACGAGCTAGCTCGGATAGAATAGGAAATCGAGGCGCATTAATTTTCCACCAATCTAAGATTTTAAAATCATCAGAATCATCAGAATATGGCTCTTGTCCTTCACCAATATATCTTTCCAACTCAGATTTAGCACCCACACTTCCCGAGTCTTCCTTTTGCCTTTTCAACAATTGCTTTATTCTCACAGATTTTGTTCTCACATTCACACTAGATGAATCAGATGTGTCATCAGATGAAGTAGATTTAGATGGAGATGACTGAAGACAATATACTCCACAAACAAAGAATTCAAATAAGTATCCACTTTGGCAGTTAATTTCTTCCCCGGTTCCTTCCCAAACATTTCCTCAAGTGCAAAACCAACATACTCAATTTTGTTATGAGGATCTAATACATAAGCAATAAAAATCATTTTATTCATCTTTTGAGGTTCACCCCAATATTTTTTAAACTTATATAGCATTTTCTCTGCCATCTTACTCAAATTAGTATCATCACTAGCTAAACAAGATTTCAAATGACTATCAAGCTCACATATACCCTCAAAATGACAATTAGAAGTGACATAACGTGAGCCTGAAACTTTTTCGGTGAGCTAGTGAAATCTTTCAACAAACTTTATCACGTTTCTCACATTCACCCAATCATCAGATACAAATGGACTTGCAACATTCCCATCCTCACAAACATGCGTACAAAGATGAGAAGAAAATCCATCATCAAAAAGATGAAGCTTGTCAAAAGCTTTCTCAAAGTTTTGCGCCGTTTCCAACATCAAGTAGGTGGAATTCCACCTAGTAGGAACGTCCAAACACAATGTTTTGCTACATTCTACCTCTTGATGTGCACAACATTCCCTAAACTTTAAGATCCTTTGTGGAGATGATCTCACATACCTAACAACTTGTCTAACACGTTTTACAGAGTTATCAATTTCCTTCAAACCATCTTGTACAATTAAATTAAGTATGCGAGCCATGCATCTCACATGAAGATGCTTACCACCCATCGAATTAGTTTTCCACATATCTAGTTGTTTAGACAATTCTTTAACGGTGACATCATTTGAAGAAGCATTATCAACCGTAACAGTGAATACCTTATCCAATTTCCATTCAAGCAAACAATTACCAATAACCTTTGCCATTTCGTCACCCTTATGACTAGAGATTGTGCAAAAATTTAGTATTCTTTTATGCAACACCCAATCTCTATCAATAAATTGACCCGTCAAACACATATAGTTAATTCTTTGTAATGAAGTCCATATGTCTGTTGTAAGGCAAATTCTAGGTTTTATATCTCTGAAATTTTTCATTAGTTTAAGCCTTTCTTCATTGTAAACTTGAAAGCAATCCCTTGTAATTGTCCTACGAGAAGGAACATTAAATTGAGATTGGGCTATGCTCATAAACTTCTTAAAGCCTTTCATTTCAACAAAGCTAAAAGGTAATTCCTCCACAATTACCATCTCAACTAAAGCCCTCCTAACTAGTTCTTGATCAAATTTCCAAATCACCCCACCATTACTTTGCCCATCCGTTTGAAAACACAATTGTGTTTGAGTATTATCAACTTTCCATGGTATTTTTGGACACTTCTTTAAATGAGTATTCAATGATGTTGTTCCATTCAATCGTGAATTAGCCTTATAATCACGACCACAATATTTACACCTTGCTCTATCATCTCCATTACAATCTTTAAACTTTTCAAAATGATCCCAAGCAACTGATCTAGAATGTACAGATTTTCTTTTTTTTGGGTCTTGACTAACTGAATTTGTAGGTGAAGAAGTAGGTTCACTTTCAGATGAACCCACCTCACTTACTCTACTTTCACCTTCTGCCATCTATAGAAAATCGAATGAAAACATAATTAAGGAGTGTACTTCTTTAATGAAAATACAATCGAATGTTAAAGGTAGCCACAGAGAGAAACTTCTTTAATTAAAATAAATGAATAGGTGAACTCTTACATGTACATTACTACAGCAAAATATACACTTTTAGGAGCAACATAATTAGAAAAAACAAGATGAAATTGTAGCCGAAAATATCACTGCTTGTAGCCGAAAATACTTGTATTCAAAACAAGAGAATGATTTAGCCGAAACAAGAGAACAAATCACTGCTTGTATTCAAAAAAAGAGAATAAATCACTGCTTGTATTCAAAACAAGAGAACAAATAACTGCTTGAATAAATCATTGCTTGTATTCAAAACAAGAGAACAATCGAAAACTTGTATTCACTGCTTGTATTCAAATACTTGTAACCGAGGAACAACTGAAGAAGGCAGCACTAACCTGAGGAAGAAGGCAGCAACCGCAGTCGCAGTCGCACAAATTTGAGGAAGAGCCGAAGAACAGAAGAGGAACGGTCGCACAACGGCACAAAGACGCAGTCACACGCTCGCAGCTCACACCTCACTCACAGTCACAGACGCATACACGCAGTCGCACAGCACAGCGGCACAGGAGAGGAGAGGAACAAGGAGACGACTCAGACGAGGAACCCTAATAAAAGGACGGTAATTTAATTTCTAAATGGGGTGAGGTGGGCTTGGATATTATTGGGCTTGTCTGCACTTACACAGATATATATTATATTGAATTAGAAATATAGAATAGAGTACAACTAATAAATATATTAATTATCTAATACCCCTAAATTTTGGTTTTTCGGTTTAACCGAAAACCGAATTACATAAATTGTGCACCGCACCGAAAAACTAAAATTTAATAATTTTAAAACCGTAAACCGACCGAAAAACCGATTAAACCGAAACCGAAAAACCAAAATTCACGGTTCGGCCGGTTTTTTCGGTCCGGTCGGTATTATGCCCACCCCTATTGTTTGGGTGGGGATGAGAGTAAAAGCACGAAGGGTGATGCCGTGCACTTTTATATGATTGTTTGGATGAGGATAAGAGTAAAAGTACGAGGGGTGATGCCATACACTTTTATATGATTGTTTGGGTGAGCATGAGAGTAAAAGCACGAAGAGTGATGCAGTGCAACTATTAAATTTCTTATTTTGCGAAAATTATTATTGCGTTCTGTTTTCTATTACATTGATAAATTATATATATATTCAATTGTGCTCCCCATATCATGTTCCCTCCCTTTTATTTTGCTTAATTAGTATTTATGTTGTTTTATGGTACGTATGTATATAGAACTGCACAGGTTTACGTGAGTGTCTGGTCCTAGCCTTGTCACTACTTCGCCGGGATAGGCCGGGCACTTACTAGCACATGGGGTCAGATTGTGCTGATACTGCACTTCTGTGCGTTTTTGCACAGGTTCAGGTTTTGAGCAGGAGCAATAGAGTACTTGTGGGATTTCTGAGCATTACGAGATCGAGGTAGCTTGCAGGCGTCCGTAGGCCCGCCGTCTCTTCTTATGTTTTTCATTTATATTGTAGTCTCATTGTTTCGAGACAAACGATTGTTATATTTCTTTCAAACCATTATATGTAGTTATCCTTAGTGGTTCGTGAGTTTGTGATTCCACATCTTGGGTAGATGATATTGTTGAGCAGTTTACATTTATTTAAGACTCATAAAATTAGACTTCCATAGCTATTGTTTTTATTATTATTATTCATGCTAGTAAATTGACAACATGATGATTTACTTATGAAAATGATGTGTAAACTGGCTTGCCTAGCTACCACGAGTAGGCGCCATCACGATCCCGATTGTGAGAAATCTAGGTCGTGACAAGTTGGTATCAAAGCACTAGGTTACATAGGTCTCACAACTCACAAACAAACTTAGTTGAGTCTAAGGGGTAGGTACAGAGACGTCTGTACTTGTTCCTCAGAGTCTACTGAGTTAGGAAAAATCTCTCTTTTTCTTTCCTATCGCGCGAATTCGTTCTTCAAATGTTAAATTGAATTTATACTCTTGTCTTCCCACGGATGGCGAAGTCAAGTACCGCTCCTTCAGCCGAACTATGGTATAGGCTGGTGATAGATCAACTACGCCTTTAGAAGTTTTGCGGAGGTCGGATAGATTTCACTAAACTCTTCGCTACCACCTTTGTCACGACCCTAGTTTACCAATCGTGAACCTGTCATGACGACACCCAGTACCCGCGACTAGGTAAGCCTAACATATTGCGGAATATACAAGTTCGTGAACATTAAACAAGAAATAGCGGATAAACGATATATATAGGAATGTAATCCGTGCCGCTTGGCACATACACTCGTCAAGCACACTGTATAAAAGAAATTCCACCAAGACCCAGAATCCCACGGGTAACAGAGACTAAAAAGAAATACAATTGTGGCTCTATATGTCAAGAGTATCTAACACAACGAAGTGAGGGAAAAACATCTACTAATACTTTCAGAATAGAAGGAGGGCCTCCAAATCCGCGGACGTAGCAGATCATACCTCGAGGTCTCCAAATGTGCTGCTGAATCACCTAGTATGGGCCTGGCTTGATGTACCTGGATCCGCACAACAAAGTGTGCAGAAGAGTAGCATGAGTACACCACGGCGGTACTCGGTAAGTGCCAAGCCTAACCTCGATGGAGTAGTGACGAGGAAGGTCAGGGCCCTACTGAGAGAACAATAACATAATGATAATAACAATAATAAGAAGTTTAAATAATAATAAATCTGAAATAACAACAATAAAGGGATTGCTGCAACCGTCTACAATTAACCAACAACAAGTAACTAACTCAACAAAAACTCAATCAGCAAGTCCAGGACCTGTGGGAATTGAACCCACAGTCCCACTCTATAATCAACAATCTAGGAGCTATGGGAATTTAACCCGCAGTCCCAATAACAGTATCTCTGGGTCTCCCAGAATCGAACCCGCAGCCCATGTCTCAATACCTCAGGTTGTGTCTCAATGATCTCAGGATTTTCGGGAATCGAGCCCGCAGTCCATATCTCAATAATATATCAATAAACTCCGGGTCTCCGAAAATCGAACCCGCACTCCACAAACAATACCACTCCGGGTCTCTGGAAATCGAACCCACAGCCCTAGGATCTCCAGGAATCGAACCCGCTGTCCACCAACACAACAAATAAAGAAACACACAGAGAAAATGTAATATGCTTAACTACAACTTCACCGAAACTAGTGCCAACAATTATCAAGGAGTCCAGGTAAGACAATTAGGAAATTAGACTGTTAAATCCTATCTAATCATGCTTTTCTAAAGAATACCGGGTAAATGTAACAATTTAATCATCTAAGAACAGGAATATCACTAATCGGACAATTCAAGTAAAGTGTGTTACTACATCCAGCGCATGTACATGCCCGTCACCTCGCGTACAAGGCAATTAAACTATCACATAATATCCTAGGGGTGAAAGTTCCCCCACACGAGGTTAGACAAGCCACTTACCTCGACTCCAGTATAAAACCGCTAAGAGACAACTCTCTTGCCGCGAATGTCGGCCTCCACAGGTGTAGTATCTGATAAAAATTAATAGAATCACATCAAAATAGGCCAATTGGGCATTACCCAATCAAAACAATTCAAAATACACCAAAACCACAAGTTGCCAAAACCCTACTTTTGGTACGCCTCTCGAAAAATTATGAAAGTTACATATTCGGAACCCTCGTCTCAATACGAGTCTAAGCATATAAGTTTACTAAATTCGGACTCCATTTGCCCATTCAAACCCTTGATTTTCTAAAATTCAAGCCTAGGGTGAAAACCCCCATGAAATACCCCAAATTCCTCCATTTTCATGAGATAATTGCTTAATATTATCAACAATAATCATAATTTGAGTCCCTAGCTGATTACCTGATGAATTCCCTTGAGTTTCTCTTCAAAATCGCCCAAATTGCCCTTTAAGCCAAGACCCAAATGTTTTGAAATGGATCTGAAATTTCTAACTTCTGATATAATTAAAACCTCTGCGATTTTCGCTTCTGCGGACAATTTTCGCCTCTGCGATACCGCTTCCGCGACCAATTGGTCGCTTTTGCGAATCCCAGGCCTAACTGGCCATTTCCGCTTCTGCGAGCCACGGACCGATTCCGCGCGTCCGCTCCTGCGGAACAATGTCTGCTCCTACGGGTTTTCCCGCTTCTGCGAATAGGAGTCCGCTTCTGCGGACTCGCTTAAGTGGCAACACTTCCTCTTCTGCGGACCCTACACCTTACGACCCTGGGCCGCTTCTGCGGCTCATCTTCCGCACCAGCGGTGCCACCCCTGCGGACCCAGTTCCACTTCAGCGATCTACAGCGCTTCTGAGATCCAATGTTCGCTCATGCGGACTCGCCTTTGCGGTCCCATTTCCGCAGGGGCGAAAACAACAGAACCAGCAACATGTCTAACAAACACACCAATACATCCTAATACCTTATTCGAACTTGTTCCAATCCTCAAAACACGTCTAACCACATCAAAACCCATAATTCATATCGAATTCAAGCCTAAATTCTTTAAAACTTTCTGAATTACACATTTAATCTAAAACCCAACCAAACCACGTCTGAATGACCTAAAAATTTGTGGACATATCCAAAATCACATAACGAAGCTACAGAAATTATCGGAATTCCATTCCGACCCCCGGATAAAAATCTCACCTATCGTTCGGATTCGCCAAAATTCCAAACTTCGGCATTTTAAGTATAATTGAGCTACATACCTCCAAAATACATTCTGAACGCGCTCCCAACCCCAAAATCACCTAACGGAGCTAATGGAACCATCTATTTTCTGTTTCGAGGTCGTCTTAACACTGTTCTGACTACGGTCCATTTTCCAACTATAAAGCTCCCAATTAGGGACTAAGTGTCCCAAAACACTCTAAATTCCAGAACCGACCCTCCCGACAAACCACAATAGTAGAAATGAACTTAGGGGAACAGTTAAATTGGGGATCGGGGTGTAAATTTCAAAAACGACCGGCCGGGTCGTTATATCTTCCCACACTTAAAAGATTCGTTCGTCCTCGAACGAGCATAGGAAACATACCTGGAGTGGTGAAGAGATGAGGGTACTGGCTGTGCATATCCTGCTCGGTCTCCCAAGTCGCCTCCTCGACCGGCTGACCCCGCCACTGAACCTTTATTGAAGCGATGTTCTTTGACCTTAGCTTCCTGACTTGCCTGTCTAGAATGGCTACTGGCTCCTCTACATAAGACAGATCCTCGTCTAGCTGAACAGAAGTGAAATCCAACACATGCGACGGGTCGCCATGGTATCTCCGAAGCATAGAGACATGAAATACGAGATGGACTCCAGCTAGGCTGGGAGGTAAGGCCAACTCATAAGCAACCTCCCCAACATGCCTCAAAATCTCAAAAGGACCAATAAATCTAGGACTCAGCTTCCCCTTCTTGCCAAACCTCATAATGCCCTTCATGGGTGAGGCTCGAAACAAAACCCGCTCGCCAACCATAATAGCCACATCGCGGACCTTCTTGTCTGCATAACTCTTCTGTCTAGACTGGGCAGCACGAAGTCTGTCCTGAATCACCTTGACCTTGTCCATAGCATCCTGAACCATATCAGTGCCTAGCAGCCTAGCCTCGCCCGGCTCGAACCAACCCTCGGGAGACCTGCACCTCCTACCATATAGAGCCTCATACGGTGCCATCTGACTACTGGACTGGTAGCTATTTTTATAAGCAAACACCGCCAGTGACAAAAAGTGATCCCATGAACCTCCGAACTCAATCACGCACGCACGGAGCATATCCTCCAAAATCTGAATAGTGCGCTCAGACTGTCCATCCGTCTGGGGTGAAATGCTGTGCTCAGCTTCATCCAAGTACCTAACTCCTGCTACACGGCTCTCCAGAACCGTGAAGTAAACCGAGTGCCTCTATATGAAATGATGGAAACTGGAATACCATGCAACCGAACTATCTCATTGATATAGATCTCCGCCAGTCGTTCCGATGAATAAGTAGTGCTCACCGGTATGAAATGGGCGGACTTGGTCGGCCGATCCACAATAACCCAAATGGAATCAAACTTCCTAACAGTCCGTGGAAGCCCAGATACAAAGTCCATGGTGATGCGCTCCCATTTCCACTCTGGAATCTCAATCTGCTGCATCAATCCACCCGGACGCTGATGCTCATACTTTACCTGCTGGCAGTTGAGGCATCTAGAAACATAATCAACTATATCCCTTTTCATCCGCCTCCACCAGTAATGTTGTCTCAAGTCCTGATACATCTTCGCGGCACCCGGATGGATGGAGTACCGCGAGCTATGGACCTCTACTAGAATCAGCTCTTGAAGATCATCTACATTGGGAAAACAAATACGCCCCTGCATCCTCATAACTCCATCATCTCCGATGGTAACATCTCGAGCATCACCACGCCGAACTCTATCCTGGAGGACAAGCAAATGAGGGTCGTCGAACCGACGCTCCCTGATGCAGTCAGATAGAGAAGACCGAGAAATCACACAAGCCAGAACCCGGCTGGGCTCCGAAAAATCCATCTAACAAACTGCATGGCTAAAGCCTGAACATCCATCGCCATAGGCCTCTCCGAAGCTGGTAGATACGCCAAACTCCCCAAACTCTCTGCCCGACGACTCAAGGCATCGGCAACCACATTAGCCTTGCCCGGATGATAGAGAATAGTAATATCATAGTCCTTTAGTAGCTCCAACCATCTCCTCTGACGCATATTCAGGTCCTTTTTGCATAAGCAAGTGCTGCAAACTCCGGTGATCGGTGTAGATCTCACAAGGAACCCCATACAAGTAATGACGCCAAATCTTCAAGGCGTGAACAATGGCAGCTAGCTCCAAATCATGAACAGGATAGTTCTTCTCATGCACCTTCAGCTGTCTGGACGCGTAGGCAATCACCCTACCGTCCTGCATCAATACTGCACCGAGTCCAACTCGTGAGGCATCACAATATACTATATAGGACCCCGAACCTGTAGGCAACATCAAGATAGGGGCTGAAGTCAAATCCGTCTTGAGCTTCTGAAAGCTCGCCTCACACTCATCTGTCCACTGAAAAGGGGCATCATTTTGGGTCAATCTGGTCATAGGTGCTGCAATCGAGGAGAACCCCTCTACGAAACGATGGTAATAGCCTGCCAAACTAAGGAAACTACGAATCTCAGTAGCGGATGAGAGTCTGGGCCAACTCTGCACGGCCTCCACCTTCCTCGGATCCACTCGAATACCATGGCTCGACACCACGTGGCCTAAAAATGCCACTGAACTCAACCTAAACTCACATTTAGAGAACTTGGCATATAGCTGCTTCTCCCTCAGAATCTGAAGCACTATCCTCAAATGTTGCTCGTGCTCTTCCCGACTCCGGGAATATACTAGAATATCATCAATGAAAATAATCACGAACGAGTCCAGATATGGCCGGAACACACTGTGCATTAAATGTATAAAGGCTACTGGGGTGTTAGTCAACCCAAAAGACATCACGAGGAACTTGTAGTGACCATACCGAGTCCTGAAGGCAGTCTTCGGGATATCTGGCTCCTGAATCTTCAGCTGATGATAACCAGAGCGCAAATCAATCTTAGAGAACACCTGTGCGCCCTGTAGCTGATCAAATAAGTCACCAATATGTGGCCAAGGATAGCAATTCATCACTATAACTTTTTTCAACTGGCGATAGTCAATGCACATACGCATAGAACCGTCCTTCTTCTTCACAAACAACACGGGAGCACCCCAAGGCGAAACACTGGGTCGAATGAAACCCTTACCCAACAACTCATGTAGCTGATCCTTCAGCTCCTTCAACTCGGTAGGAGCCATGCTGTACGGAGGAATAGAAATGGGATGAGTCCCGGCAACAAATCAATAGCAAAATCAATATCTCTGTCGGGCAGCATGCCTGGGAGATCAGCTAGAAATACATCAGCGAAATCACGTACCACTGGAACGGAATCAATAGAAGGAGTGTCAATACTGACATCCCGCACATAAGCTAGATAAGTAGCCCACCCCTTCTCAACCATATGCTGAGCTCCGAGAAAGGAAATAACACGGCTGGGGGTGTGATCTAGAGTACCACTCCACTCAATACGTGGAATGCCTGGCATAGCCAGCGTCACAGTCTTGGCGTGACAATCAAGAATAGCATAATGGGGTGACAACCAGTCCATGCCCAGAATAATATCAAAATCGACCATCCCGAGCAACAATAGATCCGCTATGGTCTCAAAACCACAAATGGTAACCAAACACGACCGATATACGGTCCACAGCCAAAGAATCTCCCACCGGAGTGGAAACATAAATGGGGGCACTCAAAGAATCCCGAGGCACACCCGGATGAGAAGCAAAATAAGAGGACACATATGAAAAAGTGGAACCAGGGTCGAATAGAATCGATGCCTCCCTGTGACTAACCAGAATAATACATGTGATAATAGAATTAGATGCAACAGCCGCAGCGCGATTGGGAATAGCATAAAATCTGGCCTAACCTCTCTCTCGAGGGCGGCCTCTAGCACCCTGGTCCCCGCCCCTGGCTGGCTGGGCAAGTAGAGTGGCAGCTGGAGGCTGGAATGATGGCCTGTTGGCCCTGCGAACCACGCTGAGGCTGCGAAGACTGAGGAGATGCTCCCCTCCTATGCCTGGGGCACTCCCGAACAAGATGGCGAGTATCCCCGCACTCAAAGCAAGCTTTGGGAGGACGCGGTGACTGTGACTGACCGGCCTCACCCCCACTAGCCTGACCCTTGGAGGTACCCCTCGTAGGAGGCGCACTGTAAACTGGGGGAGCATAATAAGGCTCATGAGGTGCTGGAAGGGCTGGAGTACTACCGGTTGCTGGCAATGCTGAGTGAACTGGCCGATCGGAATAACCCCTACCAAAACAATTGGCTGCTAAAGTGCGGGCACCAGAGAAATGTCCCGACTCACAAGACCTCTTGGCCTCCCTCTCTCCCCGCTCTCTAGGGAGCATACGCTCGATCCTCCTGGAAATGCTCACTTCTTGCTGATAAGATATATCCATCTCCAACTCTCTGGCCATGCTGGACCGAATCGGCGGAATCGGGCCCTCGATAAATCTCCGCACTCTCTCCCAGACCGTGGCTACAAAAGCCGGTGCATTCGTGGCTAGGCGGGTGAAACTGATAGCATACTCTGATACTAACATGGAGCCCTATCGCAACCGCTCAAACTCCGAGCACCAAGAAACCCTAAGACTCTGGGGAACAAACTCCCTCAAAAACAGATCTGAAAACTGCGTCCAGGTCAATGAAGCAGACTCCTCTGGAATATCCAACTCATACGTGCGCCACCAATCGTAAGCGGCCCCACGAAACTTTAAAGCAGTAAAGGAAACCCCGCTGGTCTCCACAATCCCCATGGACGAAGAATATGATGACACTCCTCTAGAAAACCCAATGCATCATCTGTGGCCAAACCGCTGAACACTGGAGGGTCATATTTCTTGAACCTCTCCAATCTATGCTGGGGTGGCAGGAGGCATAACCATAATCTCTGGAACCTTTCCCACTGGCACTCGCTGCTCAGGTGTAGCGGCTGCGGGAGTCTGGGCCCCTCCCCCGGCTTGGAATGTAGCTGCAGTGATAGGAAGCTATCCTGCCTGAGCTAAAGTGGTATACATACTCATGAACTGGGCCAGGGTCTCCTGTAGTGCTGGAGTAGTAGCAGCTGTAGTCGGTGTACCAGGTGCCTTCGCTCCAACCTGATCCACCGGTGGCACCTCAGCTGCAGCACGCGCGGGTGCTGTGGCCGCACCTCAGGCGCGTCCTCGTCCTGTACCACGGCCCCGAACTCTGACGGCGGCAGCAGGGGGCGCGGGTACCTGATCTTCGTGAGTTGCACGTGTCCTCACCATCTGTGAGAGAATAGAAAGCAGAAGTTTAGACTTGGTGCCAAAAATGTCGCACGACAAGGAAATCCAAAAGAATTGAAGAGTTTCCTAAACAGTTACATAGTCTCTCGTAGATAAATACAGACGTCTCCGTATCGATCAGCGAGACTCTAAGTAACCAGTCTGTGTCCCATGACTTCTATGAACCTAGAGCTCTGATACCAACTTGTCACGACCCTAGTTCACCAATCGTGAACTGTCATGACGGCACCCAGTCCCCGCAACTAGGTAAGCCTAACACATTGCGGAATATACAAGTTCGTGAACATTAAACAAGAAATAACGGAAAACGATATATATAGGAATGTAATCCGTGCCGCTTGGCACATACACTCGTCAAGCATACTGTATAAAAAAAATACCACCAAGACCTGGAATCCACAGGTAACACAGACTAAAAAGAAATACAATTGTGGCTCTATATGTCAAGAGTATCTAAAACAACGAAGTGAGGGTAAAACATCTACTAATACTATCATAATAGAAGGAGGGCCTCCGGATCCGCGGACGTAGCAGATCATACCTCGAGGTCTCCAAATGTGCTGCTGAATCACCTAGGATGAGCCTGTCCTGATGTACCTGGATCTGCACAACAAAAGTGTGCATAAGAGTAGCATGAGTACACCACGGCGGTACTCGGTAAGTGCCAAGCCTAACCTCGATGGAGTAGTGACGAGGAAGGTCAGGGCCCCACTGAGAGAACAATAACATAATGATAATAATAATAATAAGCAGTTTAAATAATAATGAATGTGAAATAACAACAATAAAGGGATTGCTGCAACCGTCTACAATTAACCAACAACAAGTAACTAACTCAACAAAAACTCAATCAGCAAGTCCAGGACCTGTGGGAATTGAACCCACAGTCCCACTCTATAATCAACAATCTAGGAGCTATGGGAATTTAACCCGCAGTCCCAATAACAGTATCTCTGGGTCTCCGGGAATCGAACCCGCAGCCCGTGCCTCAATATCTCAGGATGTGTCTCAATATCTCAAGATCTCCGGGAATCGAACCCACAGTCCCTATCTCAATAAATATATCAATAAACTACGGGTCTCCGAGAATCGAACCCGCAGCCCTTGGATCTCCGGGAATCGAACCAGCAAAGAAACACGCAGAGAAAATGTAATATGCTTAACTACAACTTCACCGAAACTAGTGCCAACAAATATCAAGGAGTTCAGGTAAGACAATTAGGCAATTATACAGTTAAATCCAATCTAATCATACTTTTCTAACGAATATCGGGTAAGTGTAACAATTTAATCATCTAAGAATAGGAATATCACTAATCGAACAATTCAAGTAAAGTGTGTTACAACAACCAGCGCATGTACACGCCCGTCACCTCGCGTACAAGGCAATTAAACTATCACTTAATATCCTAGGGGTGAAAGTTCCCCCACACGAGGTTAGACAAGCCACTTACCTCGACTCCGGTACAAAACCGCTAAGAGACAGTTCTCTTGCCGCGAATGTCAGCCTCCACAGGTGTAGTATCTGATAAATATCAATAGAATCACATCAAAATAGGTCAATTGGGCATTACCCAATCAAAACAGTTCAAAATACACCAAAACCACAAGTTGCCAAAACCCGACTTTCGGTACGCCTCTCAAAAAATTATGAAAATTACATATTCGGAACGCTCGTCTCAATACGAGTCTAAGCATATAAAGTTTACTAAATTTGGACTTCATTTGCCCATTCAAACCCTTGATTTTCTAAAATTCAAGCCTATGGTGAAAATCCCCATGAAATACCCCAAATTCCTCCATTTTCATGAGATAATGTCTTAATATTATCAACAATAATCATAATTTGAGTCCCTAGCTGATTACCTGATGAATTCCCTTGAGTTTCTCTTCAAAATCGCCCAAATCGCCCCTTAAGCCGAGACCCAAATATTTTGAAATGGTTCTGAAATTTCTAACTTCTGATATAATTAAATCCTCTCTGATTTTCGCTTCTGCGGACAATTTCCGCCTCTGCGATACCGCTTTCGCGACCAATTGGTCTCTTTTGCGAATCCCAGGCCTAACTAGCCATTTCCGCTTCTGCGAGCCACGGACCGCTTCCGCGCGTCCGCTCCTGCGGAACAATGTCCGTTCCTGCGGCTTTTCTCACTTCTGCGAATAGGAGTCCGCTTCTGCGGACTCGCTTAAGCGGCAACACTTCCGCTTCTGCGGATCCTTCACCTCACGACCCTGGGCCGCTTCTGCGGCTCACCTTCCGCACCAGCGGTGCCGCCCCTGCGGACCCAGTTCCGCTTCAGTGATCTACAATGCTTCTGCGCTCCCATGTTTGCTCCTGCGGACTCGCCTCTGCGGTCCCATTTCCGCAGGGGCGTAAACAACTGAACCAGCAACCAAACCTGCAATTTTCCATGTTTTCTTCCCGTTTAACCATCCGATAATACCCCGAGGCTCTCGGGACCTCATCCAAACACTCCAAAACATCCTAATACCTTATTCGAACTTGTTCCAATCCTCAAAACATGTCTGACCACATCAAACCCCATAATTCATATCGAATTCAAGCCTAAATTCCTTAAAACTTTCCGAATTACACATTTGATCTAAAACCCGACCAAACGATGTCCGAATGACCTAAAAATTTGTGGATATATCCAAAATCACATAACGAAGCTACAGAAATTGCCGGAATTCCATTCCAACCCCTGGATCAAAATCTTACCTATCGTTCGGATTCGCCAAAATTTCAAACTTCGGCATTTCAAGCCTAATTGAGCTACAAACCTCCAAAATACATTTCGAATGCGCTCCCGACCTAGAAATCACCTAAAGGAGCTACTGGAACCATCAGATTTCTTTTCCGAGGTCGTCTTAACATTTTTCGACTACGGGCCATTTTCCAACTATAAAGCTCCCAATTAGGGACTAAGTGTCCCAAAACACTCCAAATTGCAGAACCGACCCTCCCGGCAAACCACAATAGCAGAAATGAACTTAGGGGAACAATTAAATTGGGGATCGGGGTGTAAATTTCAAAAACGACCGGCCGGGTCGTTACAACCTTCAGCGGTGCATCGTTTGAGAACCCACGGGATTGTGCTTGACCACTGCTATGGGGTATTACAGAATGTAGGAATAGTCAAATGCAAGGGGGTTGATTTTACTGTGCTTCGGATGGTAAATAGAAGTAGTGGGAAAATAATGTATTTACCACACCAGTTGTGGTTCCAACGGAAGATGCAGATGTAACATAATGTACATTCTAACCAGTTGTGGTTTCAATGGACCTTGACGTCTGGTTGATTTATTTGAGTTGTGAAGGATAAATATTGTGAATTATTGGATGTTGTGACTCTGACTTACAGCCAAAAGGGGGAATTCCACTATTAGTGAATGAATCAGATAACCATGTGTTAGCTCCATTTTGGATTGGAATGTATTATTAAAGGTCCCCCAAATAATTCATACATATTTAAGGTTTGGTTCTTTGTAGGGGTAAAAATCACTCCAGGGAATAATGAGAGTATACGAGTAAATGGGGTAGCTCAGCAATGTGAAGCCAGCATAGCAAAAGAGGAAATTGGTCGTTGATGTTTATGACAAGCCTACGAGGAGGGCAAACCGGACAACGCAACACTACCTACTCAACTCTATGGTAAGAAAATGTTCTAAAGGGATTTACCTCCCAGATTCTCTGCAATATGTAGTATATGCGATTTGAACGGTTGTACCAGGTCACCATGTCAGTCCGAATATATTGTCATGTGCAATAAGTTAGCTGAGCCTCAAAGGAATTGTTATGAATGTGGTAGTTTGGAGAAATATAATTTTAGGAAAGCACTCGGGCTACATGCTCTATTGCAGTCAATACTTATCTTACATGACCAGCCAGAGGTAGAAGCACTCGGGCTACATGCTCCATTGCAGTCAATACTTATCTTACATGACCAGCCAGAGGTAGAGGTGGAGGTGAGAATCCTAGAAGTGGAGACCCAACCGTGGATATAATTTCTATGGTATGACTGAGGTCACTACACTAGATGGTGTCATCACATGTACAATTCTGATTGTTATAAAAAGGACATTTCTCCTTAATTTGATTTGGTATTTGAAAAAAAAATGTTGCCAAGTCCTCTTAATATGCTCCACTCACGAGTGAGCTTCGTAAGCATCGAATCTACTTATGTGAATACTCACGTTGGGCTATTATTGGAGATAATTATCCCTATTATTATGTGTTGGTCATTAAGAATATTTATGAGGCTAAAAGTGACTTTATATCACTACTACAGTAGGTTTTGATGTAATTACTAAAATAATTTATTTCAATTGCTAATTATATACCATATCGGTATGAGGGTTCATTTTATGTCGTAATTTTCTTTGACGGCGATTATTGAAAATAAGAAAGAGAGGAAATGAAAATTTTCAACTGGTACAATGTGCAAGTACTTGTGATTCAGAGTTGAGGATGAGGTCCTCAAATTTTTGTATAATGTGAAATATATTTTTTAAACCGAGATACAAGCTGCGGTGGATTTTACATAAGGACATGGTCCTGGTGGCGGGAAGTTTGTGTTTAAAATTTTCCCTTTTTGAAAATAAAAATCTTGTACTATATCCTAAATTTTAGCCATGTCTGTTAGTATTATTTGATATTTCTTGTATAGTTTCTATTCATATTTAGCCAAATCTATTTTGTAACCGTTGAGTTTATCCTTTGAGATGAGCACCCAGGTTAGGATAAATATGACTCATTAATTCAGGAAAATAATCACGAGGTCTCCATACCTCATTGTGAGTAAAGTGGGAGTTCTGGAATAAGGTATTTGATAACACGCAGTTAATTGGCAATGTTGTAATTTAGGGACAACTCTTATGGCTAGAGTCATGGTTATGTGCATACGTACGAGATGTTCATGCCTTAGTTAGACTTGCTCGTGATAGTTCCCATTGATAACGTATTGATAAAGAGCATGCACAACATCTCAGAGTGTCTCTCCAGACTCTAAAAAATAGTCAGCTATATGCAGATATTTCCAAAGTGTAAGTTCTGGCTAAGTACAGTTGCATTCCTGGGTCATGTTGTGACGATAGAAGGTATACAAGTTAATCCAAGGAAGAAGGAGGCAGTCAAGGACTGGCCTAGACTAACATCAGCCTCAAAGATCCGGAGTTTATTGGGGTTAGTAGATTCTTATTGGCTATTTGTGGAGGGGTTTTAGCTATTACAACCCCGATGACCAGATTGACCCAAAAAGGTGTCCAGTTCGAATGGTCAGATAAATGTGAGGCGAGCTTTCAGAAGCTCAAGACAACTTTGACCACGACACCGATATTGGTTTTTCCCACTTGTTTAGGACCCTATACAGTCTATTGTGATGCTTTCCATATTGGTCTTAGTGCAATGTTGATGCATGATGGCAAGGTCATTGCATGTGCTTCGAGGCACTTGAAAAATCCATGAAAGGAATTATCCAGTCCTGATCTGGAGTGGCGGCGATTGTTCACGCATTGAAGATATGGAGATATTATTTGTATGGTGTGGCGAGTGAGGTATACATGGGTCACAAGAGTCTTCAGCACTTGTTCAAGCAGAAGAAGTTGAATGTGTGGTAGAGGAAATTGCTAGAGTTGCTGAAAGATTATGACGCTACTATCTTATATCACCCAGGTAAGGCTAATGTAGTGGCTGATGCGTTTAGTAGAAAGTATGCCACCATGGGTAGTCTTGCTTTCATTCCGGTCAGCCAGAGACCACTTGCTTAAGATGTTCAGGCCTTAGCCAACCGATTTGTGAAATTAGATATTTCTAAGCCTAGAAGAGTGTTGGCTTGCACGGTTGCTCGTTCTTCTCTATTGGAGCGTATCCATGAACGGTAGTTCGATGATCCCCATTTGTGTTTCCTGAGAGACACTGTGCAGCGAGGAGGTGCTACAAAGGTAACCTTAGATGATGACGGGGTGTTGATATTGCAGAGCTGAGTTTGAGTGCCAAATGTTGATGGGATTTAAGAGTTGATCTTAGCGGAGGCCCATATTTTTCAGTATTCTATTCACCCGGTCGCCGCGAAGATGTATCAGGATTAGCGGTAGCATTATTGGTGGCGTAGGATGAAAATGACATTGTTGTGTATGTCGCTCGGTGTTTTAATTGTCATCAGGTCAAATATGAACATCAGAGGCCTGGTAGTGTGTTTCAAAGAATTGATCTTCCCTATTGGAAGTAGGAGCGGATTTCAATGGATTTCTTTACTGGACTTCCACTGACTCCGAACAAGTTTGATACTATTTGGGTCATTGTTGATAGACTGACCAAGTCAGCGCATTTTATTCTAGTAGCAGTCTCTTATTCGCGCTCGATAGGATACGTCCGGCTCAGTCTAGGCAGAAGAGTTTTGTAGACCGTAAGGTCCGAGATATAGATTTCATGGTTGGTGAGCGGGTAAGCTCCCGGTGTCACCTATGAAGGGCATGACTCGCATCCCATGGTAGGTGCGGGATTGTTTATGACTGGGGATTGTGACTTAGTCCATCCCAAACAAGAATGATTCTATATTAGCGATTGATAAGCACCCTATGTTAAATATATCTGAGCTTATTGTCGTGTCTAGGGCCTTGTACCGATCTGTAGCATCCTCAGAGGATTAATATCATTGTGATAGCATGCTTTGTATAATTATTCATCTCAGTCCTGTACTTAATCACCGTTATGAGATGCTAAGTTATTTTGCTGAAGTTAAAAATCTAAAGTATATTCTTCTTAACAAATTGGAAATTGGGAAATTAATTGAATCAGTACGTGACTCATATGCATACTGTGGACTGAGTACGGTTCGGGTTGCACGCCACATCGAATGTTATGATTGAGTACGGATCAGGCTGCACGCTGCAGCGAATGTTACGATTGAGTATGGATAGGGCTGCACGCCGCATCGTATGTTTTGATTGAGTCTGGGTCGAGCTGCACGCCACAATGAATATTATGATTATATTGCGCTTGGGTTGAAGGAGCCCCTTCGAAGCCGTTATCCATATTTGTTTCCCGACTAAGGTACTTCCTTCTTTTGTCCGTTCGAGGACGAACGGTTGTTTTAGAGGTGGAGGATATAACGACCCAAAGGGACATCACCTGTTTTTCTCATCTATTTCATGCTTTCGAGGCCTTGGAAACCTCATTTTTTGGTTACCTTGATTTGTGTGCGCAGTCCGGGCACGAAGCCAGAAAAATTTTATGTTAAAATATATGAATTCTATGAAACATTTGAAGAATTTTGATATTAATATAGATATAGTTGACTTTGGTCAACAATTTTGGTAAATGGACCCGGATTAGTGATGTGACAATCCCGGGAGGTTTGTAGAAAACAATGGGACTCATGCATGTGCCCGGAGTCAAAATTCGAGGTCTAGAACCTGAGTAAAAGTTGTTTTTGTTAAATTATTTTTCTGAAATTATTAAGGAAAATGAGAATGAAAATTGATTGAAAGACTATGGTATCGGGTTTGATTTGAGTTCTGACGCCCGATACAAGTCTTATATGTTGTTTAAACGCTTCCTGTAAAGTTCGATTGAAAACAAACATCGTTTAACGTGTTTCGGATAGGTTTAGGTTGCGTTGTGCTCGTTTTTCTTATGCTTCGACATCGTTTGTTCAAGCGAAATGATATCATATTGAACAAATGAGCTCTAATTGTTGTTTTGAATGAAGCATTATCGGTATCGTAATTACGGAGCCGTAGCAAAAAAATTATCAAATTTGGACATCGTATGAGGATTTTATGGCCATTTTATTAAGGTTACCTAGATTTTCAGGTTAATGACAAAATACCCCTGACGGCATTATTAAAAACCTGCATTATTTGCAAATCTTAAAACCTACATATCTCCTTCATTATAAGGTCAAATTGAGGGTTTCAAAAGCCTAAATTTATTAGAATTTCACAAGGAATCCATTGGGAGCAGTAAAACGCATGAACAGTATACCTATAATGAGCAGGTCAAATTTTCTTCCAATATTTGAACGGGAAGAAGCTTTTGAGGCGATTTTTAAGAGAGAAAATCAGTGGGTATCACATAGGAAAGTGATTTAATTATTAAAACTCATTTATGGGTGATTATAAACCACAATACCATTCTTTAATTCATGAAAACAATAGAAAAATAGGATTTTGGGGCCTGGAATTATGAGACCTTTAGGGGTTGATTTGAGGGGTCAAACAGACTCCGATTTTGGTGTTCTTTATATGTACGGACTCGTGGTGAGACGAGGAATCCGTTGGTATGATTTTTGGAATTTTTTGACCAAGCGAGCCTGGGTCGGTTTTATAATCATGTATAATCATGTTAAAAATATTTTAATTAGGCAATTTGGGCTGGTTTGTTGAGTAGAATTGATAATATTAAATAAATTGTGTATAGATAATATTGAATTTGAGCAAAATTCGAAAGAAAAGACATTGCTTGAGGATTGAGTTGGCTCTAAGCCGTCGGGGTAAGTGTTTGATCTATCCTAGCTTGAGGGAATGGGATTAGAGTATAATAATTTGCTAATTGCTAAATGATTGAGTGCGGTGTATAGGCGTGGTGACGAGTGTCTATACACCAGAGTCAAGTATGACCGTGAGTCGTTGTTGGTACATGTTGTGAACTAATGTTGAACTCTCCTAAGCTAAATTATGATTAATCCCTTGCCGGGATGGTTGAATTATTGAGCCCTTGCCGGGTTGTGAATATTGTTGTTATTGTTCCCTTGTCGGGACCTTATTGTTGTTGTAATTTTTCGCTTGCCGGGGCCTTATTGTTTTTGTTATTGCTCCCTTGCTGGGGCCTTATTGTGTTGTTGATACTCCCTTGTCGGGATGATACTTGTTGTTTATTTCATTCTTCTTTCCCGTTGATTGTGACTGTTGTTTGGGTGAGGAAGAGTGATAAAGTACGAAGGGTAATGCCATGTCTTTTCTAATTATATTCGCACGAAAAATCATTCTGTGCCACATTTTAACTATTTATGCATGAAGGAACATTCCGTGCCATGAATGTAAGTTATGAGAGTAAAAGTACGAAAGGTGATGCCGTGCACTTTTATATAATTGTTTGGGTGAGGATGAGAGTAAAAGCACGAAGGGTGATGTCGTGTACTTTTATATGATTGTTTGGGTTAGGATGAGAGTAAAAGCACGAAGGGTGATGTCGTGCACTTTTATATGATTGTTTGGGTGAGAATGAGAGTAAAAGCACGAAGGGTGATGCCGTGCAACTATTAAATTTCTTATTTTGCGATAATTATTATTGCGTTCTGTTTTCTATTACATTGATGAATTATATATATTCAATTGTGCTCTCCATATTATGTTCCCTTCCTTTTATTTTGTTTGATTAGTATTTCTGTTTGTTTTGTGGTACGTATGTATATAGAACTGCACAGGTTTACGTGAGTGTCTGGTCCTAGCCGTATCACTACTTCGCCGGGATAGGCCAAGCACTTACGAGCACATGAGGTCGGTTGTGCTGATACTACACTTTTGTGCATTTTTGTACAGGTCCAGGTCTTGAGCAGCAGTACCAGTAGTTTGATAGCAGGATTTCCATTACTACGAGAATAAGGTAGCTAGCAGGCGTCCGCAGCCCGACGTCTCTTCTTATGTTTTTTCATTTATACTGTAGTCTTATTATTTCAAGACAAACGGTTGTTATATTTCTTTCAGACCATTATATGTAGTTATTCTTTGTGGTTCGTAAGTTTGTGACTCTACATCTTGGGTAGAGGATATTGTTGAGCAGTTTATATTTATTTAAGACTCATAAAATTAGACTTCCGCATCTATTATTTTTATTATTATTATTATTCATGCTAGTAAATTGACAACAGGATGATTTGATAATGAAAATGATGAGTAAATTGGCTTGCCTAGCTACTACGAGTAGGTGCCATCATAATCCCGATTGTGGGAAATCCGGGTCGTGACAAGTTGGTATCAGAGAACTAGGTTACATATGTCTCACAACTCACGAACAAACTTAGTAGAGTCTAATGGGGGCACATATGGTGATGACGAAGATGGCGGTGATGGTGCCGAGTAAAACAACTGCTTGTACTTTTTTTTATTTTATTTCGTTGGTAGGCTGGTGTCTGTTTGTTGTTTCTTTTTCCTTTCTCCCCTTTTCCCATATATAACTTTTTTAATCGTGGGCTCGAGGCCTGTTGTAGGCGGCGATAGTCCGCTCTCATGATTTTCAAATAACAAAAAGTTGTGTCTTTGCCTTGTACCTAAATTTTTGTTGTCAACTATTTGTGGCCTTGGTGTGAGATGGGAATTTGCCCGACGAGTCCCGACCTTTTCTTTTCCTCTGATGGTGAGGACTCATGTCCCTAAAGGTGTTATTTCAAACTTATCGAAATAACAACCTGTTGTGATTCGAGCATGGTCGAATCTCTCTCTTACATTGATGGGGAAGGCTATTGGACTTAAGGGTGTTATTTCAAATTATCGAAATAACAACCCGTCGTGATTCGACCAAGGTCGAATCCTTCTTTTACATTGATGGCGAAGGCCCTTGGTCTTAAGGGTGTGATTTTGAATTTATCGAAATGACAACCTGTCGTGATTCAAGCAAGGTCGAATCTCTCTCTTACGTTGATGTTGAAGGCCCTTGGCCTTAAGGGTGTTGTTTCGAACTTATCAAAATAACAACCTATCATGATTCGAGCAAGATTCGAGCAAGGTCGAATCTTTCTTTTACGTTGATGGCGAAGGCCCTTGGCCTTAAGGGTATTATTTCGAACTTATCAAAATAACAATCCGTCGTGATTCGAGCAAGGTCAAATCTTTCTTTTACGTTGTTGGCAAAGGCCCTTGACTTTAAGAGTGTTAATTCGAAATTATTGAAATAATAACCCGTTGTGATTCGAGCAAGGTCGAATTTTTTTTTTTGTGTTGTTGGCGAATACTTCTTGCAGAAGTCCCAGTTTGATCACGTTTGCTCGTGTCAACTGGTTCAAAGCACATGCTTGCATTACATGTGTTGCAGTGTTTTGACCAACTTCGGCCATTCCACTCGAGGATGCCTCCGGCCGGGAGGGTTTCGATCGTGCCCAAGTGATTTTGGGTTCTTCAGTCTAGGTGAATTGTTCCTAGCCTCTGCCTGATGGTTTTGAGAGCGGGAGAGACTGGATCACAGCACCTTCCTCCTTGTCTTGGGACATTCGAAGCCAGTAGAGCAGTTCTAGATCTGACGACTTTGTTTGGTTTCTTAGCTTTGATCTCGGAAAGACTAGGAATTTTTACTAGGAAATCCCAACAGACAGCGCCAAATTATTTGACTCAAAAGATTTGTAATTCTTTTTAAGAAAATCAATCAAAAATGAAAGAGGTAAATAGTAGTCAAACTTAATCAAAACCAAATCAATAGACTGAAAGATAGCAACCGCATACTGGATGAATATGGCATTAACAAATCTTATTTAAATGTGAATATGGCCTTCTTTCTCCATAGAGAAAGAAGAAGAATTACAAAAATGCTTCAGCCCATCCGAGATATGGGCATTGGGCTACTCCCCCTCAATTTCTCCTTAGTATAGTGGAATCTCTACCCTTTTATCCGATGTAGAGTTTTTTGTATCTTCTTTGCCTTCGAAGATTATTGAGAAGGAGGTCGCAGAACTGCCCCCTTCGAGCTTACTCGAGTTGATATATATAGTCGGAAAAAAAAAAACCTCTTGCTTTTGCCACGACTTTGGCGTACCTGGGACAGTGGAATTTCCTCGTCGTGGGATGCCTCGCTCTTGTGATTATGTCAAATATCTTAAAGGAGGGCTGAGTTTGACTTGATTCCCTACTCAGTGACAGAAATACGATCTTGGCCGTTCTATCCGAAGTGGTTCGATTTTGGCCAATACCGTTAGTCCATTATATTGCATCTGATAAATTTTGCTACAATATTTGCATAACAATAGTTCCCTACGTGACGTCCACTATAAATCCTCACAAATCACAAACAAAAATTAAAAGTTTGTTGACCATAATTCTTTCCGACCAAAAATTTAGAAGAAGAAAAAGGGAAATGAAAGATTTAAATATGAACCAAAAGAAGAGAGAGAACAATCAACAACTCCGAAAAAAGAAAAAAGAAAATCAGCAGAAATCATCCAAACGTCGAGATATTGTATTTTTGCTTATTATGACATAAATAATCAAAAAGAGTTGGTCACACCGACACAAATATTCTTATCAAACTTTATATTTCCATTGCAATTGGTCGTAATCATCCCACATTAAGCTTCTATTCATTTTCCCCCATCAAAGTCCATCCTAGAATTAAACTTACACATGTCGCTAATTTTGACAATCATTGCAATTTTAATTAAAAGATTTCAAAATTTAAAATTCTCATGTCTAAGTCTAATCGTTTTTCTTATGTCATGCATAACCAGACACGATCACAACCTTTGCACCAATAAAATTTTCCACTCGATTCATAGATTATTAAGCTTTCATTTTGCCGTAATTTTTCTCTTTACTTTTTTCAGAAATATTTTGGAAATATTATTTGGTTATAAAAATTGACCAATTTTTGGGCTAGTTTGTGAAGATACAATTTTTTAAGTTTCAAAAAGTGGATTAGACTAGTTTCTTAAGTTTTTAAAGTTTTCCACTCATCAAATTTCAACTACTTTTCAATTAAAATGCATATCTAAACATAATTTGAACTTTCAAAAATAATTTTTTATTTTATCTTTAAAAATTCCTTTTTTTAAATTTTAATCAAATTTATGTCCAAACGTTAGTTAATCGTACACCCTTAACTAAGGTCATACTTAATTAACACGATTTGTATTTTTTTTCATTACTAAAGCAAAAGGTATTATGTGGTCATTGGCCATGGAATCCAAAAGGGCAAATTATAGACAAATAGAGATGTCACTAATCATTGTTTACTTGTACAAAGAAGTAAAGTTACCACTTATCTATTGTTAATTCATTATTACTAGTTAATAAATTAAGACCCCTTGATGTATAATTGAGCTATCCATTGTACACAGCCAAAGGCAATGATGAATATAATCTTGAGAATTAATATGTTGGATTAATACTCTTTGGTTTTCATAAACCTAACATATTGAGTTAAAGATCAAGGTTTTCTTTTTTCATTAGCGGACCCTGCATGCTTTGGATACTCTAAATAAAAGCATTTCTTTTGCTTCTCTTTTCGTTTTTTTATTCTACTATAATCTTCTATATTTTTGCAAGATTAAATTAACTAATGTGTTGAAAAAGAGATGCAATGATATGGAGCTGTCACCCATAATTCGTGCAAACAATTCAATGGACACTTATACTTAGCCAAAAGGTCCTCCTTTCTCCACTTTTAGTAACTTTTTTGTATGGGTCAAAATCGAGCATAGGAAGTTAGGTGTGGGAATATAGTTAAGTGAGAAGATTGTGTTTTGATTAGGACGCCTAGGCCGAGGTCGATCAAAGCGCAACAACGACCAGTCGCTGAGCAAACAGTTAAAGTCGAGGTTAAGTAGTGAAGAGTAGGAACAACGTCTAGTGTAGTCTTGGAACTAGCGACAGGAATATTCCTTTGAATATTCTCTTTATTATACTTTTTAGGATTTTTAGAGAATATCTCATATAAATAGAAAGGGAGATAGAGGAAGAGGGGCACGTGAGATTGATTCTGGAAAAAATTATTGTAAGAAGTGGACTCTTGAGAGAAAATACAAAAGTTTACTTTTCCACAATGATTGATTATGTCGATTATTCTTCCTTTCTACTCACACGATCCAATAAAGCATTGTTCATTTTCTTACTTATTGCCACACTTCGCTGTCAGAAGGAAGAATCTTCCACATCATTCAATATTTGGGTGAACCGTTCTTCCTTTTTACATTTATTACCATTTTTCATATTTATTTTTCATCATTCATTCTTCATTTATTTTTTAAAGCGTGCATTTAATAATCCGATAGTTGATTCCGCGCGTTAAATAGATGATACAGTTTAAACACTTAGCTAGATTTAAGAATTATTATGTTTGACTAAGATTCACCTTTCACCTTATTTAACTTTTGATTAGTTTAACAAAATGTACTATACTTTTTTGTCAAACAAACTGGTGCCATCTGTGGGGAGGTTCTAGTCAAAATCATAGTCTTTCTAGATCTACAAAAACACACCAATAGCAAAATATAGGATTTTCTTTCCCCTACTTGCATAGTCTAACATGACATGAATTGGGGAAGAAAGATTAAAGCAGTGGCAGGCCTTACTACTAATCTCCTAAACTCCATTAATGAAACTAATGGAGAGAACGAGGAGAACGTGACACCAAGCGCCTCACTTAGGTAAAGTGATTCATCCCCCCATTCCTCATGGTAGCGTTACTGCTTCTTATGGAAAGTGAGCCTCTACGTCCACGATGGAAGAAGCACCACTAGTGGTAAAAAAACAACTAGAAGCATGGCTAACGAATACTCTGAATAGTATACTCGACAAACCCGCTTAAAAGGCGACCAGAGAGGGTGCACGAGTCAACATCGCAACAAAAACTAATGAGCAACACACACCGCCTCCCTCGATAGGTATGACTCACTCGGCTAATAATGCGGGTAATGAAGCCCTCGCTGCCATCCTAAGAATAATGGATGAGATGGAGAACGAAAAAAATCACTCTGCAACCAAATAAGAGAGCATCAAGAAAGAATATATAAGATACCTGGCACCCCAAAACTCTTACCAAAGTGGGACGCCAGCTAGTTTGTGGAAAAACCGTATAGCTACGAGGCCGCACCACATGCTATGCACAAAAAATTCAAGATGCCATCATACCTAAAGATATACGGTGGTACAACAAACCTTGAGGATCATATCATCCACCACGTCACCGTAGTGAAAGGCAACGACCTCGCTAAAGAGCATGTGCTATCTATATTGCTGAAAAAGTTTGGTGAAACCCTAAATGGAAGAGCAATAACATGGTACTCACTACTGCCCGTAGGATTCGTACAGACATTTGAAGAAATAGGCAACAAGTTTGTCACGACCCATTCAAGCACCAAGAAAGCGGAAGCCAGGGTGAATGACATATTCGCCATCAGATAGTCACCTAGAGAAGAGCTCAAGTACTTCCTCTCCTAGTTCAACAGAGTGAGAATGACCCTTCCAAATGTATCATAAGGGATTGAGGTAGCAGCTTTCCAAAACGGGTTGAACATGAGCAGGTCGAGGGCAACCAAAAAACTATTGAACAGACTCATGAAGTACCCTCCCACCACTTGGGAATAAATACATAACGCTTATTGTGCTGAGGTGAGAGTGGATGAGGACGACCTTAATGGGCCAATCCAGTGATTAATGTCAGTCCAGATGGAGTCGATAAATGACTAAAGATACGACAACAAGAGGAATCATGCAAGTCTAAGCCTCAATCACGAAAGACACCAACTGTACACCAAAATAGTCGCCCTGCCATGTCCCTACCATGGTGACGGCTCACCCAGGCCACAAACAGGGACTTGCCGAAATGAAAGAGGTATGCCTCCACTGTTATCTGCTTACAACTTTTGTGTTTCTCCTTCAGAGATAGTCTACGATCTATAGAAGCTCGACCCTAATGTAAAATGGCAAAAAATGTTGAAGTCCGACCCAAACACTAGAAAATTGAACGCCCTATGTGTATTCCATCAGGAGCGAGGCCATAAAACTGAAGACTGCATCGCCTTGAGGTAGGAGGTAGTTAATATGCTCAAACAGGGTCATTTGAGAGAACTAATGAGTGACCGAGGAAGAGAAAACTTCACTCATAGATGAGAACAACACCAGGGGCCATCCAAACCACCTTCCCTAGTTCGGACCATTCAAATGATCATTGGAGGAGGCGAGGACGCATCTATCAACAACTTGAATTTCATCACCACCCACAAACTCAAGCGGACAATCACACACGAACGATATGATGAACTCGAAGAAACTATCATCTATGATAAGTTAGATACCCACGGTATGGTATTTCCTCATTACGATGCCTTAGTCATTACTTTATGTGTTTTTGATACTGATGTAAGACGTATCATTGTCGATGATGGAAGGGGCACATGTATAATTCGTCCTCGAGTTCTCACCCAAATGAAGCTTGAGGATAGGATAGTGCCACGCTATATCACGCTAATAGATTTTAACAATGCAGTTGAGCGCACATCTGGAGAAATCACGCTACCCATCGTTGCTGGCGGTGTCACCTTGGAGACCACGTTCCACATCATGGAGCAGGATATGGCAGGAAATGCCATCATAGTCTAACCATGGATACACGCCAAGAAAGTTGTCCCCTCCAGTTGAAACCAAGTCATTAAATTTCCCACCACTTAGGGAGTATTTTGCATCCGAGGAAAGCAAAGTACGGCTCGAGAATGCTACTGCATCATCCAAGATTGCACATATACCCAACAATTTAAAGGAAAAGCAAAGAAAGCATAGAAATTAGTGAAGTCGGGGTCGGATGTCGATGAAAAGAAATGCGTCATTAGCGACCCTAAAATCATAGAAGCCACGGGGTTAACCGTAGAGGACCTCGACCTCGTCCAACTAGATGACGATGACCACAACAAGAAAGATTTCATCGGCCATAAACTCCAAGATCTAGGTAAATTTCATCAATTCTTAAATAATAACGTAGACCTATTTGCTTTTTCCCATAAAGACATGCCAGGTATCCCAAAGGAGATAGCAACTCACTAGTTGAATGTCGACCCATTTTACCCCCAGTAAGGCAAATTAGATAAAAGTTCAAATCTGCTATAAACGATACAGTTCATGAAGAGGTCGAGCAAGTATTAATGAATGGTTCTATTAGAGAATCAAAGTACCCTCAATAGGCAACCAATGTGGTCATGGAGAAAAAGAAGAACGGCAAGTGGAGAATGTGCGTGGACTTCACAGATCTGATCAAAGACTGCCCAAAAGACTTGCTCCTGTTGCCCCATATCGACCAACTCATCCCACAACCTGGCACGAAATGTTGAGTTTCTTGGATGCCTACTCGGGATACAACTAAATTCTTATGGAGGAAGAGGACCAGAAAAAACCACCTTCATCACCCATTAGGGGACATACTGCTATAGAGTGATGTCATTCGGGTTAAAAAATATGGGGGCACCATACTAGATGCTAGTGCCAAAATGTTGAAAGATTGACTCAGAAAGAACATGGAGGTGTATATAGACGACATATGGGTCAAATCAAAGAGAAATGAAGACCATATCGACCAACTGAGGGAAGCCTTCGACATACTCAGAAGGTACGATATGAAATTAAACCCCAAAAAATGTGCATTCGGTCGGAATCTAGAAAATTCCTTGGCTTCTTGGTATCACAACGAGGCATCGAGGTCAATCCTACCAAATCAAGGCCATATAAGGAATCCCAGAAAATCTAACAAGCAAAAGCAAGTGCAAAAGCTGATCTAACATCCCAATTGTAACCTCCGCCTCCCGTTTAACTAGTTTGGCTAATATAATATGATATCCTTTTGACCACAAAAAAAAAACATAGCGGATGGGCGAAAAAGTTGGACGAAAGAATTATTAGGCTATGTGAAGACACTCTAATGCTACAAATCATTAGTAACTAAATTCCAGCAATATGACTCCTGGTAGGGTATTCATGGTTCGGTTTGAATCGGTTTTTTTCTTAAAAGAAACCAAAACAAACCAAACCAATTAAGTCAATTTTTTCTCGATTCAATTTATGTATGGTTTTGTCGGTTTTTCGATTTTTGGGGTTATTTATCTGCTTATGCTTAAATATAAGACATACACTACCAAACACATATTCCAACTACCACATCTATATATTATTAAAAGGAGAGAACAATGCGCTCTCCTAAAGCCCAGTGGAAGCCTGAAAAAAAAGGCACATGACATAATTAGTGTCACGACCCAGATTTCCCCCACCATCGGTATCGTGATGGTGGGGGAAATCTGGGTCGTGACAAGTTGGTATCAGAGCTTATTTGTTCAATATGATATCATTTACGCTTGAACAAACGATGTCGAAGCATAAGAAAAACGAGCACAACGCATCCCAAACCTATTCGAAACATGTCAAACGACGTCTTGTTTCTACCAAATTTTACAGGAAGCGCTTAAGCAATATATAAGACTTGTACCGAGCATCAGAAGCAAAATACGAGCCCGATACCATGGTCTTTTAGTCAATTTTCATTTTCTTTTTCCTTGATAATTTCAGAAAAACAATTTAACAGAAAAATTCTTTTACTCAAGTTCTAAACCTCGAATTTCGACTCCGGCCACATGCTCGAGTCCTATATTTTTCTACGGACCTTCCGGGACAGTCCGATCTGGGGTCTGGGTCCGTTTACCAAAAATATTGACCAAAGTAAACTATTATCATATTAATACCAAAATTATTTAATATTTTCACAGAATTCACATATTTCCACAAAACAAATTTCCGGCAACGCGCTCGGATTGTGCACGCAAATTGAGGCAATATAAAATGAGGTTTTCAAGACCTCGGAAGCACGGAATAGATGAGGAAAATAGGTGATGACCCTTTGGGCCGTCACATCCTCCACCTCTAAAACAACTGTTCGTCCTCGAACGAACAAAAGAAGGAAGTACCTTAGTTGGGGAACAAATGTGGATAATGGCTCCGGAGTGGCTCGTTCAGCCCAACCGCAATATAATCATAACATTCACTGCAGCGCGCAGCCCGACCCATACTCAATCATAACATACACTACGGCGTGCAGCCCGATCCATACTCAATCATAACATTCGCTGCGGCGTGCAGCCCGATCCATACTCAATCCACCTTATGTATATGAGTCACGTATTGATTCAATTAATTTCCCAGTTTCCAATTTGTTAAGAAGAATATACTTTAGATATTTAACTTTAGGAAAATGGCTTAGCATTTCATAACGGTGATTAAGCACAAGACTGAGATCAATGATTATACAGAGCATGCTATCACAATGATATTCATCCTCAGATGATGCTACAGATCGGCACAAGGCCCCAGGCACGGCAATAAGCCCAGATATATTTAACACACGGTGCGTATCAATCGCTAATATAGAAATATTCTTGTTCGGGATGGACCAAGTCACAATCTCCTGTCATAAACAATCCTTCACCTACCATGGATGCGAGTCACGCCCTTCATAGGCGACACCGGGAGCTTACCTGCGCACCAACCACGAAATCTACATCTCGGACCTTACGGTTTGCATAACTCTTCTACCTAGACTGAGCCGGATGCAACCTCTCGAGTGAATAAGAGACTGCTACTGGAATGAAATGCGCTAACCTGGTCAGCCTATCAACAATAACCCAAATAGTATCAAACTTCTTCCGAGTCAACGGAAGTCCAGTAACGGAATCCATTGAAATCCACTCCCAATTCCACCAGGGAAGCTCAATTCTCTGAAACACACCACCAGGCCTCTGATGTTCCTATTTGACCTGCTGACAATTCAAACACCGAGCGATATACGCAACAATGTCCTTTTTCATCCTACGCCACCAATAATGCTGCCGCAAGTCCTCATACATCTTCGCGGCGCCCCGGTGAATAAAATACTGAGAACTATGGGCCTCCGCTAAGATCAACTCTCAAATCAATACGTGACTCATATGCATACGGTCGACTGAGTATGGATCGGGCTGCACGCCGCAACGAATGTTATGATTGAGTATGGATCGGGCTGCACGCCGCAGTGTATGTTATGATTGAGTATGGGTCGGGCTGCACGCTACAGCGAATGTTATGATTATATTGCGCTTGGGCTGAAGGAGCCACTCCGGAGCCGTTATCCATATTTGTTCCCCGACTAAGGTACTTCCTTCTTTTGTCTGTTCGAGGACGAACGGTTGTTTTAGAGGTGGAGGATGTGACCTCATTTTTATATTGCCTTGATTTGCGTGCACAGTCCGGGCGCGTTGCCGAAAATCTTTTATGTGGAAATATGTAAATTCTGTGAAAATATTGAAGAATTTTGGTATTAATATGATAATAGTTGTCAATATTTTAGGTAAACGGACCCAGACCCCAGATCGGACTGTCCCGGAAGGTTCGTAGAAAAATATGGGACTCGGGCATGTAGACGGAGTCGAAATTCGAGGTCTTGAACCTGAGTAAAAGAATTTTTCTGTTAAATTATTTTTCTGAAATTATCAAGAAAAATGAAAATGAAAATTGACTAAAAGACCATGGTATCGGGCTCGTATTTTGGTTCCGACGCTCGGTACAAGTCTTATATATTGTTTAAGTGCTTCCTGTAAAATTTGGTAGAAAAAGGACGTCGTTTGACATGTTTCGAATAGGTTTGGGTTGCGTTGTGCTCGTTTTTCTTATGCTTCGACATTGTTTGTTCAAGCGTAAATGATATCATATTGAACAAATAAGCTCTGATACCAACTTGTCATGACCCGAATTTCCCCCACCATCACGATCCCGATGGTGGGGGAAATCCAGGTCGTGACAATTAGTTACTTAGTTAATAACTAGTTATTATTTTTTATTTCAAATATATACAAAAACAAAAATTATAAAATATAAAATTTAAATAATCATCCTATTTGTCTATACGATATACGCAATAATAAAATCTCCATTAAATTAAAGATACTTATATAGTCGGTGAATAACATTTTTGTTACAAGTTTTTCCTTATTACATTATCCATTACTTACTATTATTACGTTGTTAATACCAATTTTTAGTAGTACACTACTTTGTTTACTATTATTGTCTGTCGCCTTTCTTTTTGTAATATAAGAGAAGATATATAATTTATTATTGTTAAAATATTTTTTTTATTTTGAATTTTATTATGTTGCTCTTAATAGTATTATCTCATTTTTAATAAATAAAATCTCTATTAAACTAATGGGGCTTATACAGACAGCGAATGACTTTTTTATTTTGTATTTTTCTTTATTATATCATCCAATATTTAGTATATTAGATTGTTAATAGAAATTTTTATTAGCATATTACTTTGTTTAATATTTTTCTCTGCTATTTGTTTTTTGTAATATAATAGAAGATAATGATCCATACTTACTTGTCCTTAAGGACAGAGTTCAGCATAATGATGCTAGAGATGTCACTATTGATAGTGAGGGTGTATTGCGGATGCAGGGCCGGATATGTGTGCCCAATGTTGATGGCCTTCGTGAGTTGATATTGGAAGAGGCCCATAGTTCGCGGTATTCTATTCATCCAGGAGCCGCGAAGATGTATCAGGATTTGAAGCAGCATTACTGGTGGAGAAAGATAAAGAAAGATATTGTGAGCCATGTGGCTCGGTGTCTAAACTGTCAGCAGGTCAAATATGAGCATCAGAGACCTGGTGGTGTATTCCAGCGTATTGATATTCCGGAGTGGAAGTGGGAAAGAATAACTATGGACTTTATTTGTTATAACCCATATCCACACACGTTAGTTCATTCCATAAGTTAGATAACACAAATCCAAGAAGGAATTATCCTTGAGATGATAAGAAGTTAATCCGATTAATCTTAAGTGATACAAGGGTGCATAAGGGTGATTAATAAGTATTAGAAGTTAAACGAATCAAGGATGCTATAACTCGTACTTTTGGGTAAACCTATAGATGCTTAGTATACTTAGGAGGTCATGATTTAAGGTATTTGAATCATATAATATCCGTATCATAATTCTTGAAGTCAAACGAGTTATGAAACAAAAGTCGACAAAAGTTGTTGCAACTTAGGTTCATAGTTTTACCTAAACTTTAGGTCAAATGTTATTAAGTATTTCTCCCAATATACTTGGAATTACGGGGTGATCTACCCACCAAATTGAAGATCTATGAGTCTAGTTTCCAACGCATTAAACGGTTTAGCAATACGACATTGGAATAGAGAGATATAGACATTTTCGTGAGACTCCACAAGCTGCTAGGTGCAAGTAGGTGAGTCACCTACTTGGTTAAATGTCGGCCCAAAAGAGGGAATTTCGGGTCAGTAAAGCAGCCCATTAAAAGGCTTATCTTCTGCAATATATACCTCTTTATATTTCACAAATAACCAGACCTAAGACCCTGCAAAATTCCTCCCAAAAATTATCCACAAACCCTAATTGATTTTCCCTCTCTTTCAAGTTCAAATTGGGGGTAAACACTAGAGTTTGAAGAACCAAGTTAAAGGCTGAGTTATCCAACAACAAAGGTGAGTTTACTGTTATATTTCATACATTTATTCTGCTGTAAATTCATGGTAATTCGTTATATACATGTAAGAACTCACGGGATGGTGATCGGAAGCCGTGAGTTCAAGTTATTCACTTGTAGCGGACTGTTTTGTGGACTGTTTTGTGGACTGTTTTGTGTTGCTGTTGGGCTGCGTTTTTATTACTGTTTTGTGGAGTTTTGGAGGAAGCAGTGTGTGGAGAAACACCATATATATGTTGGGTTGTGGTCTGCTAGTTCTTGGTAATATTTTTGGGTCGTTTGATACGACTATAGTGGCCGTCATATGTATGATGTGATTAGGTTGTGTGTGGACTGTTTTGGAAGGCTCAATATGTTTATTATTGATGTTGTTTAGGCTGTTTGGTGATTGTTTTGAATGGTGTGAAGTCCTATATATAGGGGAGGTGTTGTCCGTTTCATCACAAAATAGATTGTGGTTGGTACATAATAGTTGCGACGCTTAAACGTTAACGATAGTGTCATTTCTCCTATTGTAGACTAAGGAGTCGTGACGTTTGCATAGCTTGAGGTTGTGGCAGGTATATACAAGGTATGTGTGGCTGTCCCTTTCCTTCTTTTGCACGACTCCGATTAACATAATGTAATGAACGAGCTTCCAAAGATACTCTATTCTTAGAAGCTAGCAGTACTTACATTGTTTCCCCTCTTATGGAACGATTGATGTTGATGTTGCTTCTCTTATTCTTATGTTATCAATCTTGTTGGTACTTCTTGATTCCTATAAGGTTCATAGTGAAGAGTTAGTCCTAATAAGTTGTACATAGGATACCGACCTTACGTCACTCCGAAAGGTCTACAAGGTGTTTCCATGAGTCGAGCATGCATTATATATATGTATCTATTTTACTATACCGAGCCGCGCTATAGTCGGCCGGGTACGGCACCTATTGTGCAACCACTGATCAGTTGGGTTTTACCGAGCTCCACGTGGCCGGGTACGATTCTACCGAGCCTTATAATGGCCGGGTATGTTTTTACCGAGCCTATTACGGCCGGGTACGATATGATAATGATGATGCCCACAGAGGCGTATGTTTTAAAAGATTATGTATTTATACATATGTATCATGTATTTCATGTCAGTAGCCCTCAGAGGTACTCAGATGTTACAGGTTGTATATTGACCACTCGAGTCAGTGTTCTAGTTGTAGTTAGTCCCTCATCGAGGGCGGCATCTGTGGAGTTGGTGGATTTTACTGACCCGCCGCATGTCGTGCCGCAGGATGAAGTCCCGTATGGCGTTGTCCGTTCGCGAGTTGAGTCCAGTTCGGCGGTGATTGGCGAAATCCCTTCTCGGACTTGCCTTGGTCTTGGTATGCATTTTTGTTATAGACATTATGGGTATGTCGGGGCCCTGTTCCGGCTATGTTGCAGCACTTATGTTCCTTTAGAGGCTCATAGACAAGTGTCGACTCATGTATAGTTTGGTATGCCTTGTCAGCTGGTTTTTGTTGTATAGTCTTTCATTTTAGCGTGGTAGCTTGTACCATATGTATATAGTTTCTTGATTGTTTGGTCATCCCATGTTATGTAGGTTCATGCAATCATATTTTATTGTTGGTTGTTCATGATCCATGTCTACCATTTATATTGGTCTCGTCAGCCTAAAAGATAATAAAGAAGGTTAGATAAAATGTACGTTGGTGCTCGGCAAGTATGGTCGGGTGCTAGTCATGGTCCTCCAGTTTGGGTCGTGACATTATTATTATTATTATTATTATTTTATGAGAATTACGGAAAATACATCTTGAACCACGTCACATCAATGTACCCGTGGCTATTGACATATTTCGACTCCGTCGAGATTTGGATTTGGGTCAGAATGAATAAATACACTTTTTATTTCAAAAAAAGAAAAACGAAAACAATTTAGAAAATGATATACTGAACTTAAGTAACCTAAATCAACCCTCCCCCAATGTTTAAGTAGTTAATTTCATTGTTAAGTTTTAATAATGAATGTTTTGTTTAACTAATTGTGCCATGTGGCCTTTTTTTTTTGTTGCTTTATTTTTATTATTTTATTTTAAATAATTTTAAAGCACCAACTTGAAGCTACTCCCAAATTTAAATTGGTAATTTTTATTTTTTAATTTTTTTAATTTTTTAATTTTAAAATTATTTTAAAACTCCAACTTGAAACTACACTCCGATTTGATTGAGTATTTTTTTCTTCTTTTTTATCATTTTTTATTATAACTAATTTTATTTTTTATTTTGAAATAATTTTAAACTCCAACGTGAAACTTCTCTCATCCAATTTGAATGAATGTTATTTTTATATATATTTTATTTTAATATATATATATATATATATATATATATATATATATATATATATATATATATATATATATATATATATATATATATATATATATATATATATATATATATATATATATATATATATATATATATATATATATATATATATATATATATATATATATATATATATATATATATATATATATATATATATATATATATATATATATATATATATATATATATATATATATATATATATATATATATATATATATATATATATATATATATATATATATATATATATATATATATATATATATATATATATATATATATATATATATATATATATATATATATATATATATATATATATATATATATATATATATATATATATATATATATATATATATATATATATATATATATATATATATATATATATATATATATATATATATGTGTGTGTGTGTGTGTGTGTGTGTGTGTGTGTGTGTGTGTTTTATTTTTTATTATTTTTTGTTTTTATATATATTTAAATTAAAAAATAAAAATTAATTATTAACTATGTGAGCACGTGATTTTTGCCCTACATGAGAATTACTCCCAAAAATTCAAAATAAAATAGTATATGTGTTGTGCGTGATTTTTGTGGATTATATGTTATTGTTCTCTTATTATTTGCGTTTGTGTGTCCGTGTCTTTTGTTTAAATAAATAAAAAAAATAAAAATATAAAAAATATATTACATATATAAAATTCAAAGTTTGCAATTGATAGTAATTAAGTTTGTTTTACGAAAATCAAAAAAATAACAAAAATATGTATTTTTGGCATTTCTAGCATTTAAGTCCTAGTCTGTGTGATTTATATTTAATAAATATTTAATTGTGTGCGTTAATCGTTAGGGTAACCTAATTAGTTTTTTTTTTATATATGTGTAAGTTAATTTGATTTTTCGTAGTGTAATCTAGGATTTTTGTTTTAATTGGGAATTTAAAAGAGAAGAGGAAAATTGGAAATAATGAGAAGAAGAGGAAGAAAATCGAATTGGGCCATTTCTTAATTAAATACCAGGCCCAAATATTGAACCCTTAACCAGTCCAAACCCTAGCCTACCCTGGACCTGCGCCCAATTAACCCGGTCCAGCCCCATCTCCCACCCTAATTAATCTAGGCCGTCGATCATCATTGATCCAACGGCCAAGATTAAATCCAAAACTTAACTATGCCAAAACCCCCCAAACCCTAAATTTACCTACATTCATATTCCTCCAGAAAAACTAAACGCTGCCGCCGCCTCCCTCCGCCGGCCGGAAATCGTCTCCGCCGGCGGACAACCTCCAATCACCCCCAAATTAACACCATAGCTTCCCCTTCTCCCCCTCTACACGAATCCCTTACCCATTTGGCTCGAATCAATCTCTATCGTTTCGAATCTTCATTTGAAGATTCGAGCAAAACCCAAACCGACGCCAAACCAACCCAAATTGATACCACACCTTCACCTCACCTCCCCCATGTCCATACCAAACTTGGTTCGGTTCAAATCTAACCGGAAACCATTGATCTCCAAAACCGAGCTAAGAACACTAAAAAAATCGATTTGGGGATTTCCTTCGTCGGGTTTCACGAAATTGAGGTCTAATAGACCTTAATTGATTTGTTTTCACTTGAAAACATTTCAATTAAGGTCCTTTCGACCTCGAATGCCAAAAAAACCAAGCGGCCGAATCTCCATTTTTTTGCTTCGAAGGTATTTCTTATTTCTTCTCTGTTTTTGTTTAATTATACCCGTCGCTTTAGTAGTTTTCGATTATTGTTGATTTTGTTGTGATTCGGATGCCAATTCTCTTTTTCCTCATCTCTTTGGGACCTTTTTATTTGGTCGATCTGTTTTTTGTTATTCTTCGTTGTTAACGTGTAATTGTAAGTCGAATTCACTTCGTTGTTAATATCGTCGATTTGTTTGATGTTGAAATCCAAAAGTGCTGCCCGAAATTTGTATTGTCACTGTTTGTCGGCTATTGGTTATCGATTGCACATATCGTAATCGGCTAATCGAATGTTGTCAAATACGTGTTCGCGTCGATTAGCGTCGTCGAACAATTAGCTTTGTATTCCCCGACACTTGGCCGAGAGTCCTTAGTTCACTGCTTTTGCAATTGTTTGGTTATCAAATGTACATGCCGTAATCGTTTAATCGAATGTTTGTCGATTTAGTTTCGTAGGTCTGTTGTTATCACTGTGGGATAGAAATTGATCCCTATTTGTGCCCATAATCACTGTTGGACAGAAGTTGAATTGCCTGTGATGTTTTGTCTATATAAGTGTTCAAAAACTAAGCTTTAGGGTGCTTTGCACATGGAGTGAGTTGCTGGAACTGCTGGACAGCAGTATATTCCAGTGATTTTGCCTTTAGTTAGTTGTTTAATTGTCAAAACCCATAACTAGACATGAGGTTAATGATGAAAGGATTAAGGGGTGCACATGGGAATGAATGAACAAGCTGGAAAAGTGAACTGCTGGAATTTTAAAAGAAATATGTTTTGTCTATAAAAAGAGAAGTAAAAACAGACATAAACACAGAGGAAGAGACTGAAAAATAGATTCATACACCGGAATACACACATTGACACATTGAGATCAATTGGCAGAATACTAGAAACACTCACAGATATACACACTCACTGAAAAACAGAAACACAGAGAGATAGAGATACTGGCAGGGATCACTCAGAATACACTCACACTCTAAAAAGATTTTTCTGGAACATTTGTCTAAAGCAGAATATAGACAGAACACCTGTTTTGTTGCTTCAGTTTGATAAATACCTCCAGTTTTCTTCATTGAAGTGGGTTCGGTTTTGCTCCTTTGGTTTTTCTGGATTCTTCTTCTGGTTTCAAATCATTTTTGGGATTGTTGGTTGTCTTTGGTTCTTGTTTCTCCTGGGTTTTCTGATCAAGAGTTGCTACTGCTGTTACTGGTTGGTTGTTGCTGCATATTGTTGCTAACTCCTCCTTTTTGCTCGATCTTACTTCCAGGTACATATCTTTTGGACTTGGCCACTCTTGTACCAGAAAAATTGAAATGAAAAGTTATTCTTTGAATCCTTTTAGTTGAAGCTATTACATAGATAACCCTGTTTAGCTATTGATCAAACTAAAGACCGTTAGCAAAAAATAGATATTGTGTAGCTATTTGTTTAAAGGATTAGAAAATGCATATAGTCTTGTATGTCTACTTAGCTCTTACTTCGGCATGTATGAATTGAAACAAAATCCGCCGGGCTTGTATTGTTTATCATTGTAAACTTGGTCTATTTTGGGACTGTTGATTAAAATAGACATTGGTTTTTTTTATTTATGCTTAATTAGTTTCTGTTCTTGTTAGTACATGTTCGGGACTCGCGTAAGTTAAAACTAGCCAATTCGGATTGGGATTCCTTTTGATATTTTATAGGTAATTGGTTAAAGTCAAAGTGGTTCAAGCATATTTAAAGTGTTGGTTTGATTAATGTTAGCTATTAACATAAGATGTTTGGGATCATTTTCGAGTTCTTCCTTGAAATCTATTTGTAATTAAGCAAACAAGATAAGTTAGCCCATGCTTTAAAATGCCAATATTATGTCAATTTTAATCGTATAGTTTGAATTTCGCCAATTAACATTGGATTAAGGATAGTAAAAATCCAAAGTAAACATTTTACTTTAAATAATGGACCAAGGTGAATTATTTCTATTTCGCATATTTTGATTAATTTTCCGTTAGTTTATACCTTTTCATTTAATCTCCGGCCTTAAGTCAAAAAGCTATGAAATAATACATCATTTGGTATGGGTCTTTAATTGGAAATAATCTTAAGGGATATAATGTTAAATAAATTGATTTTTGGCTTAGTCTTACAACGGCTTTAATCGACATAGTTTCAAAATAATCCGGATACCCTTTTTTATTATTTTTCACCTATCTGTCAAAAGTCCGAATCTATGTTGTAATTAGTCTTTCTTTTGGTATGGTTTCAAATCAATAGAGCGGTTTAAAGTTTTAATTAGAGCATATAATTTATAAGCATGTATAAAATCAGATATTTCTAGCCATTTATAATAATTGAAGCAACCGTGCTAGAACCACAGGATCCGGGGGTGCCTAACACCTTCCCTCGGGTCAACGGAATTCCTTACTTAGAATTTCCGGTTCGCAAACTTCATTTGGAAAGTCGAAAATTTCCTCGATTCGGGATTTAAATAAATCGGCGACTTGGGACACCTTAATTTATTCCAAGTGGCGACTCTAAAATAAATAGAATAATCCCGTTTCGAATATTGTCACTTAAATTGGAAAAACTCCCTCGCGCATCTACCCCCGGGTAGTGGGCGCGCCAAAAGGAGGTGTGACAGCTCTGGCGACTCTGCTGGGGATGATAAACCTAGAACCACTGGTTCAGGGTTTAAGAATTCGAGCTTTGAATAATTATTTTATTTGGCTTATTTATTATCTGATTTTATTACATGTTTGTATTTAATATGCTAAATGTTGCTTTACCGCTTTGATATTTTGTGAATTGTATATAAATTGTGCCGATACCCATTTTTTCTCTTCCGAGTCTTTTGAAATATAATACCGGGCATTTGCTGGACATAGCCCGTTTTTCTCAAGATAGCCGTGGTGCTTGGCACCCGGTGAAGGATTTTGTAGTCACACATGTTTAGGCGGAGAGTCTGTCAATTAAGCCGGAAAGCCATGCTACCGGTGCATTGACACTCTTCGGCTCGAGTTGTCCGCTCGAGTTAAAGCCAGTCTAGACACTTTTTCCAACAGGATGACGACTTAGAATAACAAAACCTTATGCCGGATCCCCGATAGGAACGTTTATTTGCATCATGTGCATATTTGACTTAGGAGGCTCAACACAGGGGTTGGGCCTGTCTAGGACAGGTGTACCTGAAACAAAAGACCAACTTGTGGCATCTTTTTGTGTGCATTTATTTGTTTCGATCTTACATGCCGACCGGTTTGTTAAAAAGAGAGGAAGAAGTGGAAAACGTCGGGGTATATAGTCAAAATAGTTTTATGGAAAATAGTTAGCTCTTTGAAAATAAATTCTGAAAAAAATGCAAAAAATTCCAAATAAATTTTCTTAATTTTACGAAAATAGTTAGTTCTTTAAAAAATAAATTTTTGAAAAAATGCAAAAAAAAATTCCAAATAAATTTTCTTAGTTCCTTTGAAAATAATTTGTTTTAGAAATGCTGTTTAAAAAATAGTTTGTTTTCTTTTCTTAAAATGATTTAGTCCTTTTATTTTCGAACTACGCAAGTTTGATTCTCACCAAACATGAGATACGTAGGCAACTCATATCGGGCTCAACTAATACTGATTTTTTTTTAAAAAGAAAAACAATAATAAAAATATTAGAATTTTTGGTTTTAGTCGAGAGTTAGGAAATTTTGCAAAAATAGCCAAACGCCTCAAAAGGGGCGCCGGAGGACTAATTTTGCAAAACGGAATATAGACACCACACTGGTATCCTGTTATACAGCCTTCAAATCTTCTTCAAGTGCTGAAAGGCCGTATTAACAAGATTCGTTTGAAAAATATATATATATAAAAAATAAAAAAAAATTTGAAAAAAATCTTAAGTTCATTTTTATCTTTTCTAGGATCAACATGACTTCCTCGCAACGAATCGGCCAGAAAAGGGCAAGAGACGAAATGCCACCCATGTTCATGGTCCAAGACAAGACCCCAGATCGGCTCTGTAAATGGTGGACTAGTTTCTCGGCTTGGGAAAGAAATCAAGTTCACAAGCACCTCAAGTTTCTTCCGGACATCATGATGATAAAACCGGTCAAAAATGTAATCAGAGCTTTAGTGAGTTTTTGGGACTCAACAAGCAATGTGTTCAGATTCCGGGATTGCGAAATAACACCCACTTTGGAAGAATTGGGCGGACTCACAGGACTCGGAAGAGATTTGCACAAGATGAGACCTGCAGCTCCTAGGCAGATGGGTGTAAATAATTTCTTGAAAAAGTTATGTCTCCGGCGGGTTCCCATGGGTTGTTTGGAGAACGGTTGGGTGCCACTGGATTATCTCTACGACAGATTTGGTGATAAGAATGGGTTCGCAAAATTCTCAAACACTGAATTTGTCAACCAGTTGAATTATGACGTCTAGGGAGACTTAAGGATTTATGCCTTTATGATCGCTTTTTGGGAACCATGGTTTTTCCCGAACGTGGCGGACGCATCAGAATCCGTTTGGCTGCGGTGGTCTCATATCTACAAAGTAACGAGGAACACACTGTTCTTCCAATGATACTAGGAGACATCTTCCGGGCTTTAACTCGGTGCCAAGAAGGACAAGATTATTTTGAGGGTTGCAATATCCTATTACAAATGTGGTTTGTAGAACATCTCTATCATCACCCAATTGTGATAAACTTCAACGCGGATTGGTTGAATTATATTCGTTGTCATACAAACAGAGCCGCCCGTTGTAACCTTCCAGAAGATTTGAGGACTTGGCAAGAACTTCTCAAATCTTTAAGAGCAGATCAACTTACCTGGAATTATTATTGGTTCCCTTCTGCCAAAATCATGCATATGTCGACATATCGCCCATTCTACATACTAATGGGTTTCAGGGGTTTTCAAACCATACGCCCCGCTACGTGTCATGCGACAGTTGGGTAGAGAATAGAAAAGGCCCCCAATTGAGGATATGCGATCGTTTACATGGGAATTTGTGACGGAGGAGACCCCGAGGGAGACTTATGCACAGAAAGTATGGTTCGGTAGTCGACTCTCCGACATCAACGAAATGGTTGCCGATCGAGAACGGGGAGAAGTGAGTCTCGCATATCTCGAATGGTTCCACAACCAATCAATGCCGGAGCAAAGGTCAAAAAGGTCAGTGAAGTATGCCGTAGATTGGGAGAAGGAGGTAGAAGCCAGAGTAAGGGAGGCTAAACATGAGACAACGCAAGATTTCCAATCTTGCATTAACACTTTAAAAGAAGACAAGGGAATTTTGGAAGCTGCTATGGATATACAACAGGCTGATTTTGATCGGGAAAGGGCCGTTTGGGAGCAGGAAAGAGAAGCACTCCGAACTCAAATTCGAGAGATGCAATTGGCCGCAGAAAGGTCAAGGAGGAGTCGAAGTGATCAGATGCTGATAAACGATTTGGAAAGGAAAGCCTTTGAACACCAAGAAGACTTGGAGAAGGCAAAAGCGGCTTTGGTTGCAATCCGGACAAAATGGAAGAGAGCAGCCCACCAAGAAGCACTCCGTCTACAACAAGTAGAGAAAGACTATGATGCGATCATCGTTGATTTGAGAAAAGCAAATGCCACTCTTAGAGAGCGAACTCTCAGGCAAGTCCAGGATGCTAAAGCAGATAGAGACCGTTGTCACAACTTGATGGCACGGATGGAAAGACAAATAGATAGGCTCTTGGACCATGTCTCCGGCAACTCTCAAGTATTAGGGGCAAAGAACGGGCACATAGGGCAGCTGCTCAGAGAAAAAGACATGATCAGGACCAGGATCAATGAGATCGGGCACTACATCACTATGAGGTGTTTGACCTGCGAACGAGTACCTCGGCCTGCCCTCTTCTCTTCAATCATGGAATGTGTCCACCAAGTCATGGCAGAATTGGGGAGTATACAGAAAGATCTTACACCAAGAACTACAGCAAGGCCAAACAACGCCCCCCGGGCGCAAAGATTCGAGGCTTTGGAACATGCTTAGAAGAGTCTGTTGTTTTAGAGTCTGTTTGTCCTTTTAAAAGTTTTCTCCATTGTTGTCATTTTGCAAGTGTTTCAAGTTTGAAGTTTGTTGAAATAAAATTCATGAACATTTCATTCATATCTTATGTCTATTGTTTAGAACTACGCTCGGTCTGATTCACGCGGGGACGTGATATGTAGGCAATCCACATAAGATTCGACCACCACTAAAAAAAAAGAAAAGAAAATGGGGAGGTTAATAACAATAAAGTTTTCAAGGATAAGAGAAGAAGAAAAAGAAAAAGCTGGAATGACGCATGCGAGGAATACATATAGAAATGGTTAATTGATTAGGTGCATTGCATCCAACGTGCGAGAACATGCCTGTTAAATTCAGTGAGCTAACAAGTTTGTTTCATTTCCAGAAAAGTTTAGCAGTTGACTTGACAGAGTATACTGGCCGATCACCCTTACCATACCAGATCAAAAGGTCCAATTCCAGCAAGCATGTCTAGTTCCGGAAAAAGTATCGATGGGGAGAAAACAGAGATACAAATCATGAAAGAAGAAGTGGACCGGTTGAGACAGCAAATGACAGAGATGCACCTAGCCTGGGCTAGGGGACAATCATCACCAAACCTTCCTACTCTTCCACCAGCACCACAGCGTCCGCCCATTGACCCCTCGACAAGTGCACCAATCTATCCTTATTATCAAGGGGAAAACCCATATACCTCCCCGGTTTCACCAGCCAGGCAAAATCCTCCTCCCCCGGTTACCCCTGTTTTTGTGGCACCTCCACCTGCTACTTTACAAAAGTCGTCCAGTGAGCCGCTTTTTCAAATCCACGACAATCATTGTTATTCTCCTGAGCCTACCTTTAAGGCTCCTGAACCGCATTCACACATCCCTCACTGGGATAACACGGCAGAACCGGAAAAGCACGTCAAAAGTTCGGAGCATGAGGAAGTTATTCGAAAGGTTAAAAGCCTGGAGCAGTCCTTTAGGAATATGCATGGTTTGGGCAACCAGGTCAGTGTCGCTTACAAAGATCTATGTCCATTCCCAGATGTCCAACTGCCGGCCGGGTTCAAAAATGTCCAAGTTTGACTTATACGAGGGGCATGGTGACCCAGTAGCCCATCTTCGAGGTTTTGTAGTAAAATGCGAGGAGCCGAAGGGCGAGATGAGATTCTGATAGCTTACTTCGGTCAGAGTTTGGGGGGGTCTGCACTAGAGTGGTACACTAGGCAGGATCCCAACAGATGGTTTACATGGGATGACTTGGCTCAAGCATTCATCGGCCAGTTCCAGTATAATCTTGAAATAATCCCCGATCGCTTATCATTGCTAAAGTTAGAGAAGAAACCCGCCGAAAGTTTTAGAGAATTTGGTTTCCGCTGGAGGGAACAGGCAGCGAGGATAGATCCGCCGATGAGAGAGAATGAAATGGTGGATTACTTCCTACAGACACTGGAGCCAACCTATTTCGGACATCTGGTGACGTCCGTGGGTAAGCCATTCACCGAGGTGATAAAAATGGGGGCTATGATCGAGGAAGGCTTGAAAGCTAACAAGATCATGAGTTATGCATGTTTGAAAGCCACCACTCAAGCTATTCAAAGTGGCACCGGAGGAGTGCTTGGGAAAAAGAGGAAAGAAGAGGTCGCGGCAGTTGATTCCGCAGCATGGTTCAGGAACAGAGGCCCCGCACCCCAATATAATTCGCCACAGCCCCACCAACAAAATTACTCTCACAATCCATATAGCCATCCACAACACTATTACCCAACACCAGATGCTCACTTCACCGTCCATCATGCCCAATCATATGCTCCACCTCCCGTCCAAGCACCATGGCGTGCGCCAAATCCACAGAATAATTACCCACCCCCAAGAGCCTACAGAAATCCCACGGGTGCGGGCTTTCGTCCGAACCAAGCATTCAAGAGCGACAGGGCGCCAAGGCCAAAGACTTTCACTCCCTTGGGGGAGTCTTACACCAGTTTGTTCCACCGTTTGAAACAAGTAGGTCTGCTAAATCCGGTCGAGGCTAAGCTACCAAACCCTCTTCCAAAGAATCTGGACCATTCAATAAACTGTGCATACTGCTCAGGATGTCCGGGGCACGACACGAAAAAGTGTTGGAGGTTAAAAACAGCTATCCAGGAACTCATCGACACTCGCCGAATTGAGGTCCAGACTCCGACGGAGCCCAACATCAACCAAAATCCACTTCCAACTCATCATGAGACCAACATGATCGAGTTGGTACGGGTAGAAGAGGGAAAGGAGAAAACCTCTCAGACTGTAATGATGATCAAGTCTAGTGGGGTAGGAATGAAAAAGGGGCCAAGCCTTGATGAGTCACTCATTTGCAAGAAGGACGTACAAGAGGGGTTGGAAGCAGAAAGGGGAAATGCAAGCGAAGTACCGGTGAGGCCAGAGGGAGTAAAAATAGTTGTACCAGGGGCAGCAACCAAACCCGTCTTGACTGTAGCAGGTGTTCGAGTGGATCCTTTCATCATCAAGCCAGCAATACAATTGCCAATAGCTGATAGCAAAGCTATTCCATGGAATTATGATCGGGTCACGACAACCTACAAAGGAAAAGAAGTTAAAGAGGAAGTCTGCGATGCGCAAGGTTTGACCCGCTCAGGGAGATGTTTTGCCCCTACGAAATTGAGGAAAACCACTCCGGCAACACTGAAAAGGCCAGTAACTGACAAAGAGGCAGAAGAATTCCTGAAAAAGATGAAGATGCATGATTATTCTGTCCTAGAACAGCTGAAGAAGACTCCTACGCAAATCTCATTGATGTCCTTGCTGATACATTCTGAAGAACATCGGCAAACTTTGATGAAAGTTCTGAATGAGGCCACGTACCTGATAAGATCTCGGTGAGTCATTTGGAAAAGATCACCAATAGGATCTTCGAAGCGAACCGGATCACCTTCACCGATGATGAGTTGCCCGAGGAAGGCACCGAGCACAACAAGGCTTTATATCTTACGGTAAAGTGTGAGGAGTCGGTGGTTACCAAAGTCATAGTCGACAATGGGTCCAGTGCGAACATTTGTCCTCTCTCTACACTACACAAGTTGAAAGTGGATATCGGCAAGATACGCAAGAACAGCATATGTGTCCGAGGGTTTGATGGAGGAGGCAAGGCATCGGTCGGGGACATAGTGTTAATCTTGACAATCGGACCAGTGGAGTTCACCATGGAATTCCAGGTGCTGGACATGGTAGTTTCATATAACCTTCTGATAGGGCGACCGTGGATCCATGCCGCAAAAGCAGTTCCATCCAACCTACACCAACTAGTCAAGTTTGAGTGGGACCAACAGGAGATCGTAGTCCATGGAGAGAATGATCTACAACCAGGCACCATCGTCCCCTTTGTTGAGACAGAAGAGGATGTTGGGCCATGGGTATACCAGATCTGCGATGTGGTATCCGCCAACCGAGTTCCAGAAGGGGAATGCATTCCCAATGACAGAATAATCATCGCAGACGTCATGGTGGCTCATGAAATGCTGAGAAACGGTTTCGTACCCGGCAAAGGTTTAGGTGCATCTCTGCGAGGAATCATACAACCGGTATCTGTGGTCGAAAATGTGGGAACCTTCGGCTTAGGGTTCAAGCCAACATCAGAGGACATCCAACGAGCCAAGAGGAATAAGCAGAAGACATGGGTGCTCCCGAAGCCTGTTCCGCGCCTTTCCCGATCTTTTGTCAGGTCTGGAGTAAGAGGACATCCGACGACAAAGGTTCCCAGTCCTATGGTTAGGCCAGACAAAGAGTTCTTAAGAAAGTTCGAGGACCTATTCACGGACGTATGCATGCTAGAGGATGGCGAAGGATCCAGCCATGCCGATATACAGTTTGTGGGATCGAAAGCAAAGTTGAATAATTGGAAGGCTACTCCTCTCCCTGTCCGGAAGGAGTCTTGGTAGTTTGTTTTGGATTGTTTTCTTTTGAAATTTTGTGTTGGGATTGTCCCCGAAGTAAAATCCGTTTGTTTCAGTTCATTTTGATTTGAGTTCGCAAGTTTGTTTTTCCTTGTACTGTTCCCATTAATGAAATTTTGTTCCTTTCGTTTCAAATTTTGTTTATTTTCCTTCTTTTTACTTTTCTGAGCAGCTTTCTTTCAACTGATCTTAATGATATGGCGTGCTTAAAGATTAATCAACCCATTCTAGAAAGTCAATCGGGTTTGGAAATAATAACGCATGAAATAAAAGGTGACGAGAGTGAATCGGAATACGGCGATGATGAAGCCGTAGAAGAAATCGGTGAAGAATTAAATCACTTCGAGGAAAAACCCAAACCAAATTTAAATGATACCGAGGTTGTTAATCTGGGGGACACAGATGACGTCAAAGAAACCAGAATAAGTGTCCATATTGAACCCAACCCGAGAGAAGAATTGATCAAAACACTCATGGAGTTTAGAGACATTTTCGCATGGTCGTACGACGACATACCAGGACTCAGCACTGACCTAGTGGTCCATAAATTGCCTACTGACCCGGCATGCTCGCCCGTCAAACAAAAACCGCGGAAATTTAAGACGGAGATGAGTGTAAAGATCAAGGAGGAAGTAACCAAGCAGTTGCAGGTGAAAGTCATTCGTGTCACTCGATACCCTGAATGGTTGGCTAACATAGTACCGGTGCCAAAGAAAGACGGAAAGATCAGAGTATGCGTGGACTACCGCAATCTCAACAAGGCGAGTCCTAAGGATAATTTCCCACTTCCCAATATCCATATCCCGATTGATAATTGCGCCGGACGTGAAATCGGGTCCTTTGTGGATTGCTACGCGGGATATCATCAGATCTTGATGGATGAAGAGGACGCAGAAAAGACGGCTTTTATCACACCGTGGGGGACTTATTGCTATCGGGTGATGCCGTTCGGTTTGAAGAACGCAGGGGCAACATACATGAGGGCGATGACTACGGTATTCCATGATATGATACACAAGGAAATTGAAGTGTACGTGGATGATGTGATCATAAAATCTAGACGTCAAGAAGACCACGTTGCCGACCTCAGGAAGTTCTTCCAAAGACTTCGAAGATATGATATCAAGCTCAATCCGGCCAAATGCGCATTCGGAGTTCCGTCAGGAAAGTTGCTAGGATACATCGTCAGCCGACGGGGCATTGAGTTGGACCCATCCAAAATCAAGTCCATCCAGGAGTTACCTCCGCCAAGGAATAAAACAGAGGTAATGAGTCTGTTGGGAAGGTTGAATTACATCAGTAGGTTTATTGCTCAGCTTACAGCAACTTGTGAACCCATATTCCGTCTGTTGAAGAAAGACGCGTCGATAGAATGGACGGCAGAATGTCAGGAAGCATTCGACCAAATCAAAGGGTATCTGTCAAACCCACCCGTACTGGTTCCGCCCGAACCGGGTAGACCCCTGATTCTTTATCTAACGGTCTTAGAGAATTCGTTCGGCTGCGTACTGGGGTAGCACAATCTTACTGGCCGAAAGGAACGGGCCATTTACTATCTCAGTAAGAAATTCACGGTCCACGAGGTTAAGTACACTCATTTGGAAAAGACCTGCCGTGCTTTGACTTGGGTAGCCCAAAAGCTGAAACATTATTTGTCTTCTTACACCACTTACCTCATTTCGCGTTTGGATCCGTTGAAGTATATTTTCCAGAAACCTATGCCTACAGGGAGGTTAGCAAAATGGAAAATATTACTTACAGAGTTCGACATCATATACGTGACAAGGACGGCTATGAAAGCTCAAGCCCTAGCCGATCACTTAGCCGAGAATCCTGTCGATGACGGATACGAACCTTTGAGGACGTATTTTCCGGACGAAGAAGTATTGCAAATTGATGGGTTGGAATTAACTGAGGATCCGGGGTGGAAGCTTTGCTTCGACGGAGCGACGAACGCCAAAGGAGTTGGAGTAGGGGCTGTGCTTATCTCTGAAACAGGACATCATTACCCTATTACTGCTCAACCGCGTTTTCATTGTACCAACAATATGGCTGAGTACGAGGCATGTATCTTGTGGTTGCGATTAGCGGTGGACATGGATGTACAGAACGTCTTGGTCTTGGGGGACTCGGACCTTCTGGTACATCAGATTCAGGGAGAATGGGAAACCAGAGATTTGAAGCTTATCCCGTATCGTCAATGTTTGTATGATCTGACCAAGCGTTTCCGATCAGTAGAATTCAGGCATATCCCAAGGATGCATAATGAGGTTGCCGATGCTTTGGCTACGTTGGCATCGATGTTACATCACCCGGACAAGATTCATGTTGATCCGTTACATATTCAGATCCGGAATCAACATGCTTATTGCAATATGATAGAAGAAGAGATGGATGGTGAGCCATGGTTTCATGATGTCAAAGAGTACCTCAGGTTAGGAATATACCCAGAGCAGGCAACTGGAGATCAAAAGAGAGCTATTCGGCGATTGGCAAACGGATTTTTCCTTAGTGGAGGGGTGCTGTACAAAAGAACCCCGGATTTGGGATTGTTGAGATGTATAGATGCGAGTCAAGCCACAACAGTGATGACAGATATACACTCCGGAGTTTGTGGGCCACACATGAGCGGATATGTATTGGCAAAGAAGATTCTTCGAGCAGGATATTACTGGCTCACTATGGAGCGTGATTGTATAAGTTTCGTGCGAAGATGCCATCAGTGTCAGGATACACGGAGATTTGATTCATTCTCCACCGACTGAATTGCATACAATGTCAGCACCATGGCCGTTTGTTGCATGGGGTATGGATGTTATTGGACCTATAGAACCTGCGGCTTCCAATGGTCATAGGTTCATTCTGGTAACGATCGATTATTTTACCAAGTGGGTGGAGGCCAAAACCTTCAAATCAATGACCAAGAAGGCGGTGGTGGACTTCGTACATTCCCACATCATCTGCAGGTTTGGAATTCCAAAGATAATCATCACAGATAACGGTGCCAATCTTAACAGTGGATTGATGAAAGAGGTATGTCAACAGTTCAAGATTACACACCGAAATTCCACACCATATCGTCCCAAAGCAAATGGCGCGGTTGAGGCAGCAAACAAGAATATTAAGAAGATATTGAGGAAGATGGTAGAAGGGTCTAGGCAATGGCATGAAAAATTACCATTCGCACTGTTGGGTTATCGCACTACCGTCCGGACTTCGGTAGGTGCAACTCCTTACTTGTTGGTGTACGGGACCGAAGCAGTAATACCAGCAGAAGTTGAAATTCCATCCCTCCGAATTGTCGCTGAAGCTGAGATTGACGACGATGAGTGGGTCAAAACCCGACTGGAGCAATTGAGTTTGATCGATGAAAAGAGATTGACAGCAGTATGTCATGGCCAATTGTATCAAAAGAGAATGGCAAGAGCATATAACAAGAAGGTACGTCCCAGGAAATTTGAAGTGGGACAGCATGTGCTGAAGAGAGTTCTACCACATCAGGCCGAAGCAAAAGGCAAGTTCGCTCCAAATTGGTAGGGACCGTTTGTTGTGACTAGGGTATTATCCAACGGCGCCCTATGTCTAACTGATATTGAGGGAAGATGCACCAATATGGCTATCAATTCTGATGCAGTCAAGAGATATTATGTGTAATTCTTTAATGCATTTGTCAACGTTTGGTTTCATTTGTTTGTATTCGGCATTTTTCGGAGAATGAAATGACAGAGGCAATTTTTCTACTACCCAAACACCTTAACCCTTGTTTTCCCCTTTGAGCCTTAATTATTCTTTCATATACCCTCTTTCGGAATCATCAAGGAAGATGTGTAACAAAATAGAAAAAGAAACAAAGAAAAGACACAAGAAAAAGTGAACTACGTTCGACCCGATTCCTCAAGAAGGATACGTAGGCGCCACACGGCTCGGTCATAATAAAATAAAAATCAAAGATTCCCCAAGCAACAAAACTGGGGCAGAAGTCATTGTTTCGTTTGAAAAGATAGTGTGGATTCCGAAAGTTGTAATGAGCTAACCGTTGAGGTTAAACCCCTTTTCTTTAGCCTAACGCACAAAAACCACATTAAGAACCAAAAAAGACCTCTCGATCAGTATTTGGGAAATGCCAAGTCATGCGAATGAAACTACGAATGACACTTCAATCCTCGACTGAATCTAGGACTCACAAGCTGAAAAGGGATAGCCCCTTTAGAGGAAATTCCATGGATAATACCCCAGCCCACCGCATGGAAAGAAAGCGAAATGAGAGAGTCTTAACGGTGAAAACCCTCGCGGGCACCTTAAGGCGAAGAAAGTTGAGAGAAATAAAATGAGAGAGTCTTACGGTGAAAACCTTTACAGGCACCCTAAGGCGACGGGAGGTCGAGAGAATCGAGAGAATCTCATTAGTGAAAACCCTTTGAAGGGCATTATGAGGTGACAAGGCGAGATGGTTACAAGGTGTCTCCATGAGACAAGGTTGGGACATTCGTTTGCTTCTAGCAAAACGCGGCCATCAGAAAAGATTGACATAAATAGACTGGGTAGATTAATCTCAAAGGAGCGGCATAACCATTGGATCAGTTATACATTCAGATAAGTTTTTCCCAGTTTTGAGTTCAGAAAAGTTTTCCCTTTCTTTTGTCATTCGCGGTCAGCATTCTTTATCTATCATTCTTCTCTTCTTTTGTTTTCGAAAATTGACTTTTTAAAGCTTACTACCAAATCTCCCAACGCGGTACAATGAAGATGAATAGGCGTGGAACGAGGCATTAAGGCAAAAGTCGTTCCGATATTAAGATTGGAACGACAGGTTGATTGGAAGGTTCACAGGAATTATGGAGTACGATGGACACATATTACACATCCGGAAGATGATTTCTCACAACAGATCATCGACTAAAAGGGTCGGATCAAACCGAAGGTTGGAATAAAAGGGAGAGATGAGAGACCATCTATGGAAAGAGCACCATCCCCAGCAAGTGTCAACGTCGTCCCCAAAAGTTCGAGGGAGGCCAAGCAGCTGAAAGAGAAAAGGAAAATTGCCCCAACAAGAGTGGCACGACCACTCACTGCGTTTTGAAACTAACAATTTTTCTTTGATTTAAAGCAGGAAAAGAGGGTTCGTCGGCGGAAAAGCATGCCACGTAGAAGGTCATCAAACTGGGGCAAAAAATCAGTGGATAATGATAACGAGATTTCGGGAAATACCAATTCCGAGAAGAATCGTTTTGAGAGAGGCCAGACAACACGAGGGGGTGATCTTTGAGCCTGGTATCATCCCCAGCAGTTGTTGAGAAAATGAAACACTAATTCCCCCCAGCAGCATTATATCCCATAAGTTTTTCAAGGAAGCAAAAGCGTGAGTCCCGGAGGAGGTCTGGGAAGAAGGGAAAGGAAAAGGGGTCCCCCGCCAGGGTAATCCTCAGTTAATGACATTTCAACCCCCGGCGAGTCCGAGAGAGAACGAAGGGTGAAAGAAATAGAAAAAGAGGAAAACAAAGAATACTTCCCCAGCAGCATCATCCCCAGCAGGTGAGTAAACAGTTCCGAAGGTATCTCCAGCAGCCAAAGGAAAATTAACACGACCCAGGGGGAAAGCAATTCCAAGACAAGGTAATTCAGAAGAAAAGGATGGCCCAAGAGACGATGCAGGAAGAAGAAAATGGTACGGGAAACAAAGGAAGGCGATAAGGATGGGATGAAATTAGTGAGTTGTAGTTGAAGTCAGGGAGCCCGCCTGAAGAATGGAGTGGCGATTTATTTTGAAGTTGTAGTTGAAGTCAGGGGAGCCCGCCTGAAGAATGGAGTGGCGATTTATTTTTTAAAAATCGTAGTTGAAGTCAGGGAGCCCGCCTGAAGAATGGAGTGGCGATTTATTTTAAAGTTGTTGTTGAAGTCAGGGAGCCCGCCTGAAGAATGGAGTGGCGATTTATTTTAAAAAGACAATGTCGGAATCAGGGAGCCCGCCTGAAGAATGGAGTGGCGATTTATTTTTGAAGTTGTAGTTGAAGTCGGGAAGCCCACCTGAAGAATGGAGTGACGATTTATTTTGAAGCGGTTGAGCGTAACAGAAATCCCCGGCATAAATCCAAGTTCGTAAGCAGAAGGAGGCAACAAGGATCAGAAAAGATAGATTCAGATTGCAAAGGAGAATAGTTCGAAGATCACAAAGAAGGAGTGGCGATTTAGTTTTGAAGTAGTAGTTGAAGACAGGGAGCTCGCCTGGAGAATGGAGTGGCGATTTAGTTTTGAAGTTGTAATTGAAGTCGGGGAGCCCGCTTGAAGAATGGAGTGGCGATTTAGTTTTGAAGTAGTAGTTGAAGTCAGGGAGCCCGCCTGAAGAATGGAGTGGCGATTTAGTTTTGAAGTTGTAGTTGAAGTCAGGGAGCCCGCCTGAAGAATGGAGTGGCGATTTATTTTGAAGTAGTAGTTGAAGTCAGGGAGCCCGCCTGAAAAATGGAGTGGCGATTTATTTTGAAGTTGTAGTTGAAGTCAGGAAGCCCGCTTGAAGAATGGAGTGGCGATTTAATCTTGAAGTTATAGTTGAAGTCAGGGAGCCCGCCTGAAGAATGGAGTGGCGATTTAATTTTGAAGGTTTAATTGAAGTCAGGGAGCCCGCTTGAAGAATGGAGTAGCGATTTATTTTCGAAGTTTGTTGTTGAAGTCAGGTGCCCGCTGAAGAATGGAGTGGCGATTTATGATGAGAGTTTGTCGATAAAGTCAGAATACTGCCGGAAAAGCAGAACGACGTCTCAATTTCTAAGATTTGATAAGGATAGTGAAGAATCGGAAAGTGACAGAGTATAAAGGAAATCCTCAGCACGAATCCAAGTTCATAATCGGAAGGAAGGCAACAAGGATCAGAAAAGATAGATTCAGACTTCGAAAGAAAATAGTTCGAAGATCACAAGGAAGAGACCAACGGTCAGAGTTCGGCAATCAAGATAGGCCGAGATAACAATTGTCAGAAGAGAAGAAGCATGTGAAGAAACATCAGAGCCCGCAAGATGGCAATGAACATGACAAGATCAAGCTGAAAAGATAGATAAGAATTTGCAATACTGTAACTTAGTCTAGCTTCTTATTTTTCGTTTAGCACGATGTAATAAGGAGATCGGTTAAGCAGTGGCAACAACAGCAACAACAGTAACAACAAGATCACAGCAGTCATGGTAGTCCCAGCTACCAAAACTTCCCGAACTACATTGACCTGATTCCTTTTTGGCCAGGGATATGTAGGAGACCTTCTGAAGCAAAGGTTCGGTCAAACTTTTCAAAAAAAAAATGCATCCCATGGAGTATTCGAACGGGCAAAAATCGCTCGTATTTGCTCATTTATCTTTGCACGAAAACTCCTCATGTTTACGCGCAAAGAGGGGCAGCTGTGAGCACGTGATTTTTGCCCTACATGAGAATTACTCCCAAAAATTCAAAATAAAATAGTATATGTGTTGTGCGTGATTTTTGTGGATTATATGTTATTGTTCTCTTATTATTTGCGTTTGTGTGTCCGTGTCTTTTGTTTAAATAAATAAAAAAAATATATATTACATATATAAAATTCAAAGTTTGCAATTGATAGTAATTAAGTTTGTTTTACGAAAATCAAAAAAATAACAAAAATATGTATTTTTGGCATTTCTAGCATTTAAGTCCTAGTCTGTGTGATTTATATTTAATAAATATTTAATTGTGTGCGTTAATCGTTAGGGTAACCTAATTAGTTTTTTTTTATATATGTGTAAGTTAATTTGATTTTTCGTAGTGTAATCTTGGATTTTTGTTTTAATTGGGAATTTAAAAGAGAAGAGGAAAATTGGAAATAATGAGAAGAAGAGGAAGAAAATCGAATTGGGCCATTTCTTAATTAAATACCAGGCCCAAATATTGAACCCTTAACCAGTCCAAACCCCAGCCTACCCGGACCCGCGCCCAATTAACCCGGTCCAGCCCCATCTCCCACCCTAATTAATCTAGGCCGTCGATCATCATTGATCCAATGGCCAAGATTAAATCCAAAACTTAACTATGCCAAAACCCCCCAAACCCTAAATTTACCTACATTCATATTCCTCCAGAAAAACTAAACGCTGCCGCCGCCTCCCTCCGCCGGCCGGAAATCGTCTCCGCCGGCGGACAACCTCCAATCACCCCCAAATTAACACCATAGCTTCCCCTTCTCCCCCTCTACACGAATCCCTTACCCATTTGGCTCGAATCAATCTCTATCGTTTCGAATCTTCATTTGAAGATTCGAGCAAAACCCAAACCGACGCCAAACCACCCCAAATTGATACCACACCTTCACCTCACCTCCCCCATGTCCATACCAAACTTGGTTCGGTTCAAATCTAACCGGAAACCATTGAGCCCCAAAACCGAGCTAAGAACCCTAAAAAATCGATTTGGGGATTTCCTTCGTCGGGTTTCACGAAATTGAGGTCTAATAGACCTTAATTGATTTGTTTTCACTTGAAAACATTTCAATTAAGGTCCTTTCGACCTCGAATGCCAAAAAAACCAAGCGGCCGAATCTCCATTTTTTTTGCTTCGAAGGTATTTCTTATTTCTTCTCTGTTTTTGTTTAATTATACCCGTCGCTTTAGTAGTTTTCGATTATTGTTGATTTTGTTGTGATTCGGATGCCAATTCTCTTTTTCCTCATCTCTTTGGGACCTTTTTATTTGGTCGATCTGTTGTTTGTTATTCTTCGTTGTTAACGTGTAATTGTAAGTCGAATTCACTTCGTTGTTAATATCGTCGATTTGTTTGATGTTGAAATCCAAAAGTGCTGCCCGAAATTTGTATTGTCACTGTTTGTCGGCTATTGGTTATCGATTGCACATATCGTAATAGGCTAATCGAATGTTGTCAAATACGTGTTCGCGTCGATTAGCGTCGTCGAACAATTAGCTTTGTATTCCCCGGCACTTGGCCGAGAGTCCTTAGTTCACTGCTTTTGCAATTGTTTGGTTATCAAATGTACATGCCGTAATCGTTTAATCGAATGTTTGTCGATTTACTTTCGTAGGTCTGTTGTTATCACTGTGGGATAGAAATTCATCCCTATTTGTGCCCATAATCACTGTTGGATAGAAGTTGAATTGCCTGTGATGTTTTGTCTATATAAGTGTTCAAAAACTAAGCTTTAGGGTGCTTTGCACATGGAGTGAGTTGCTGGAACTGCTGGACAGCAGTATATTCCAGTGATTTTGCCTTTAGTTAGTTGTTTAATTGTCAAAACCCATAACTAGACATGAGGTTAATGATGAAAGGATTAAGGGGTGCACATGGGAATGAACGAACAAGCTAGAAAAGTGAACTGCTGGAATTTTAAAAGAAATCTGTTTTGTCTATAAAAAGAGAAGTAAAAACAGACATAAACACAGAGGAAGAGACTGAAAAACAGATTCATACACTGGAATACACACATTGACACATTGAGATCAATTGGCAGAATACTAGAAACACTCACAGATATACACACTCACTGAAAAACAGAAACACAGAGAGATAGAGATACTGGCAGGGATCACTCAGAATACACTCACACTCTAAAAAGATTTTTCTGGAACATTTGTCTAAAGCAGAATATAGACAGAACACCTGTTTTGTTGCTTCAGTTTGATAAATACCTCCAGTTTTCTTCATTGAAGTGGGTTCGGTTTTGCTCCTTTGGTTTTTCTGGATTCTTCTTCTGGTTTCAAATCATTTTTGGGATTGTTGGTTGTCTTTGGTTCTTGTTTCTCCTGGGTTTTATGATCAAGAGTTGCTACTGTTGTTACTGGTTGGTTGTTGCTGCATATTGTTGCTAACTCCTCCTTTTTGCTCGATCTTACTTCCAGGTACATATCTTTTGGACTTGGCCACTCTTGTACCAGAAAAATTGAAATGAAAAGCTATTCTTTGAATCCTTTTAGTTGAAGCTATTACATAGATAACCCTGTTTAGCTATTGATCAAACTAAAGACCGTTAGCAAAAAATAGATATTGTGTAGCTATTTGTTTAAAGGATTAGAAAATGCATATAGTCTTGTATGTCTACTTAGCTCTTACTTCGGCATGTATGAATTGAAACAAAATCCGCCGGGCTTGTATTGTTTATCATTGTAAACTTGGTCTATTTTGGGACTGTTGATTAAAATAGACATTGGTTTTTTATTTATGCTTAATTAGTTTCTGTTCTTGTTAGTACATGTTCGGGACTCGCGTAAGTTAAAACTAGCCAATTCGGATTGGGATTTCTTTTGATATTTTATAGGTAATTGGTTAAAGTCAAAGTGGTTCAAGCATATTTAAAGTGTTGGTTTGATTAATGTTAGCTATTAACATAAGATGTTTGGGATCATTTTCGAGTTCTTCCTTGAAATCTATTTGTAATTAAGCAAACAAGATAAGTTAGCCCATGCTTTAAAATGCCAATATTATGTCAATTTTAATCGTATAGTTTGAATTTCGCCAATTAACATTGGATTAAGGATAGTAAAAATCCAAAGTAAACATTTTACTTTAAATAATGGACCAAGGTGAATTATTTCTATTTCGCATATTTTGATTAATTTTCCGTTAGTTTATACCTTTTCATTTAATCTCCGGCCTTAAGTCAAAAAGCTATGAAATAATACATCATTTGGTATGGGTCTTTAATTGGAAATAATCTTAAGGGATATAATGTTAAATAAATTGATTTTTGGCTTAGTCTTACAACGGCTTTAATCGACATAGTTTCAAAATAATCCGGATACCCTTTTTTATTATTTTTCACCTATCTGTCAAAAGTTTGAATCTATGTTGTAATTAGTCTTTCTTTTGGTATGGTTTCAAATCAATAGAGCGGTTTAAAGTTTTAATTAGAGCATATAATTCATAAGCATGTATAAAAATCAGATATTTCTAGCCATTTATAATAATTGAAGCGACCGTGCTAGAACCACAGGATCTGGGGGTGCCTAACACCTTCCCTCGGGTCAACAGAATTCCTTACTTAGAATTTCTGGTTCGCGGACTTCATTTGGAAAGTCGAAAATTTCCTCGATTCGGGATTTAAATAAATCGGTGACTTGGGACACCTTAATTTATTCCAAGTGGCGACTCTGAAATAAATAGAATAATCCCGTTTCGAATATTGTCACTTAAATTGGAAAAACTCCCGCGCGCATCTACCCTCCGGGGTAGGGGGCGCCCAAAAGGAGGTGTGACAAACTAAATAACTAATTAGTAACTAATTATGCCATGTTCCTTTTTTCAAGCTGTCACTTGGCTTGAGGAGATGGCTTTGTACTTTCCTTTTAATAATATATAGATAAATAAATAAAATTTTCTCTTTAAACAATTTGAATATTTCGATGAAATAATTATAAAATCCAATGAATCTAATTAACATTGCCATTACGAGCTCTTTGTACATCAAACTATTTTAAATTAAGTAATTATCTATAATGAATATAGTAATACTAGAAAACTTGGCGATTGCAGGGAGCCGGCGGAAGCAAGAGTTAAACAAACAACGTCAGAAATTTGGCTGGCGGTGGTTGAGAGCCGGCTTGGTCCCAGTATCGCACGTGCATCAACCGATTGGTCGCACGTGCCTAGGACAATTCCATTGTTGCCCCATCCCATTTTAAGGAACTATCATGTGGTGTAGGGTCGTTGGTGACACGTGGCAAATATTTGAATTTTGAAACTTCCACTCTTTTTATTTTGTTTTATGTTGTGAGGCAATTCCATTTGCCATTTTCCTCTACTACAAGTATATAATACTAGTTTTTTTGGTTAATATAGTTTTTCGGAAGAGATATTGCACTTATTCTAGCTTGAAAGATTTTGACATAATACTCCTTGATTTGTGGTCCGAAATGAGAATATTCTTAGGAGTTTAGTAAGGTCTAAGTTGACAACACAGAAAATTTTAAGTCCTAGACACTGCCGTTTGAATTTGACATATTGACTACCAAATTGTTAAGTGAAAAATATTTAGGTACATTGAAAAATACACTCGATTATGATTATCTCATAAACATATCCCATTAATCAATAAAATGATATCTTGATACACAAAACATTTTGTATTTGCAAGAAAGGCCACATTCCACGATGTGTGATATAGATAGTCTACCCTAATATAACCATTAGTAATTATTTTGATATTTCAAACTTGTGACTCATAATTCGCACCAAGACAAGTTTACCGCCACTTAATGGTCCCGTCCATCACAAATGAATCTTCAAATAAATTAATTGTCATGTTATTCACATAGTTAGAACTCATTTGATACGACAGGACAATGAAGTGTGGAACACAATCTAACTGTAATACATGATGCTTTTACGAATTTTGGAAGTGGAAGTCAATTCAAAACTTTAATTAATAATGGATAGACTTATTAAAGTGAAATTTGGGGGTAAAGAAGAACTCCCATGAAAAGAGCAGGCAAAAGTGATATTTGTGTACTTAGTCACATGACCATAAAGGATTAACCTTCGCAACTTCCAAAACGTTGTCTTATAATTTTGAACTTTTAAATTTATGACTTATGAGTAATAAATTATAAATTCATTAAGTTAATAACATAATATTCGGAAGTACTTAGTTTTTAAAATAATAGTATTAAATTCCTGTTAGGCCTCTTTTTACTCGATCAACGAATTTACCGGCCCCAATTTCTCTACTATAGGTAGTAAACAAATCTATTTGACCGCAAACTGTCGGTGCTTGGGTTCAGAGTTAAGAAGGTTGTCCTACACCCTTCGTAATTTAATCAGTCCAATGTTTCATAGTCATTCGTGGACTAGCTTTTTGTGTTTTTTTCTAATTCTTAGTTTTATGAATTTTTATTGCTCCTACATCATCTAAAGTGTGCCACTAACAACAACAACAACAACAACAACAACAACAACTATCAAGTATAGTTCCACAAGGTGGGGTCTGAGGAGGGTAATATGTAGACATGCCTTACCCCTACCCGAAAGGGGGCCTTACCCCTACCCGAAAGGGGAGAGAGGCTGTTTCCACTCGACCCTTGGCTCAGGGAAGGAAAGGAAAAATAACAACAAAGACAAAAGAGCATTACTATCTCCAGCAGAAATTACGTAAATAGTTATCTAAACATAAGGACCATAAATAAAATAACATTCAATAATATCAAACAGTGACTACCATAAATAACTACCATAAGGGGGGCACAATCCAATGCACAAATTATTTATGGATCGCCCTGACAAGCCTTACCCAGCCCCGGAAGGGGAGTACGAAAAATTTCTAGGAGCCCCTATCCTACAATCGTGATACTAGACCTCCAGACTTTTCTATCAAGGGCCATGTCCTCGGAAATCCGCATTCTAGGCATGTCATGCCTAATCACCTCTTCCCCTTAGGCCTCCATCTACCTTACCTCACGCCGACCACTACCAGTCGCTCACAACTTCTCACCGGTGCATCAGGACTTCTCTTCCACACATGCCAGAACCACCTGAGCTTCGCTTCATGCATCTTCTCATCCACCTGGGCCACCCCACCTTTTCTCGAATAACTTCATTCTTAATCTTATCTAATCTGGTGAGCCCGCACATCCACCTAATCATCCTCATCTTCACAATCTTCATTCTCTAAACATGAGAGTTCTTCACCAGCCAGCACTCCGCCCCATACAACATGGCGGGTCTAACCACAGCTCTATAAAATCTCCCATTGAGTTTCTGTGGCACTTTCTTGTCACACATGACTCCTGATGCAAGCCTCTACTTAGACCACCCCACTCCTATACAATGAGTGACATCCCCGTCAATCTCTCCGCCCCCCTAAATCACTAACCCAAGTTATCTAAAATTGTCCCTCTTGGCGATTACCTGAGATCCAATCTTCATGTCCCTGCCTACTTCGCTCGGCTCGGCGCTAAACTTGCATTCCAGGTATTCAGTCTTAGATTTGCTTATTTTGAAACCCTTAGACTCGGAGTCTGTCTCCATACCTCTAGCCTCTCATTCACACCGACCCTCATCTCGTCTATCAGTACTATGTCATCAGCAAATAGCATACACCAAGGCGCATCCCCTTGACTATGTCGAGTTAGAGCATCCATCACCACGGAAAACAAGAGAGGGCTAAGCGTCGATCCTTGATGGAGCCCCATAACCACCGGGAAATGGTCTGAGTCACCACCCACCGTCCTAACCCTAGTATTAGCTCCATCATACATGTCCTTGATTACTCTGATATAAGCTTACAATACGCTCTTCGCCTCCAGGCACCTCCATAACACCTCCCTTAGGACCTTGTCATACGCCTTCTCAAAGTCGATAAACACCATGTGCATGTCCTTTTTCTTATCCTTGAACTGTTCCACCAGTCTCCTGACAAGGTGGATAGCTTCTGTAGTGGAGCGACCAGGCATGAAACCAAATTGGTTTATCGATATAGATGTCATCTCCCTCACCCTCGCCTCGATCACCCGCTCCCAGACCTTCATGGTGTGACTTATCAATTTGATACCCCTATAGTTGTTGCAACATTGGATATCCCATTTGTTCTTGTACAATGGCACCACCGTACTCCACCTCCACTCCTCTGGCATTTTTTTGGTCCTGAAGATCGTATTGAATAACCTAGAGAGCCACTCCACTCCTGACCAACCCATGCATTTCCAAAACTTCACTGGGATCTTGTTAGGTCGAGTCGTCAGGCCCCTACTCATCCTACGCAAAGCCAGCATGACCTCCTTAATTCTAATGCGTATGCAGTACCCAATGTCTCTATGATACTCTGAATGCCCTAGCTCAGGTCTCCATGATGCTCTGAATGCCCCCAGTCCCCCTAGCTCTATGTTTCGATCCTCCTCCCCGTTAAGTAGGTCTCGAAAGTACGCCTTCCACCTCTGCTTGACTTGAGACACTCCCATCAGAACTCTACCATCCTCGTTCTTGATGCATCGAACTTGGTCTAGATCTCACGCCTTCCTCTCCCTTACTTTAGCTAATTGAAATAACTTCATGTCCCGCCTTTCTCCCCTAATTTCTCGTACATGCAACAAAATGCCGCATTTTTAGCTTCCGGAATCGCCAACTTTGCTTCCTTCCTCGCCACCTTGTAGATCTCCCTATTCACTCTCCTTTCTTACTCGCTTGTGCTCCCTGCCAACTTAGCAAACGCCGCCTTCTTCACCTCCACTTTTAAAAAAATGAGAATTTTCTCTCTAGAGAGAAAGTGTGCCACTAACGCGGTATAATATTCAAGGGCATAATTTTATTTATTCGAATATATTCTTATAGCATGTTATAATAGAAGAAATAACATTAACTATGCAAAATATTTATTACAAGTCGGTATATTTAACTCAAATTCTTTAGATATAGAATTATTACACATCCAAATTAAAAGTTAATGTAAAGTCTTAAGTCCATTGCATTTTCATGGAAGGTGGAGAGTCCGACGCAAAAGTTTGATTTCTAGCAATATAATTTTCGCATTCCTTTATAAATCAGTGTTTTAAAAGGCGTTCTTGGGGCGAGCCTTGGGGCGAGGCATACCAAAAACGCCTCGGGGCGAAAGTCCCGTATAGCGTATACCCAGAAGTTTGAGGCGTACGCCCAGACGAGTTTTTTGATTGAGGCGAGTTTTTGGTTGAGGCGTAAGCCCAAGAGACATCTTTTTAAAATGGAATTAAGAATATAAAATTTAAAAGTAAAATTTTTAATATTGCTAAAAGCCCTAAATTATAAGTCTTTCCCAATTCTTTCCGCTAGTCTGCCTCCCAATTCTTTCCGCTAGTCTGCCTCCACCAAGAGCAACGATTTATCCACTTTTTTTTGCAACAGAAAACTTCATTCTTCTCTGTATGTCAAATTCAACGGCTTTATTTATTCCTCCACGTAAAAACTTTATTATTTTGAACTCATTACTTTCCTCTCTTTTTATATTTCATTGTTAGTTTGTAAATATGTATGTAATTAGTTTTTTAAGTTTAGTGCTTCTCTGGCTCTCTTTTAAAAAATAATATGGGATTATATGTATGCTTCGTTTGTATTTTTATCTTCTTGAGCCGAGGGTCTTCCGGAAACAGTATATCAACTCCTTCGGGGTAGGGGTAAGGTCTGCGTACACACTACCCTCCCCAGACCCCATTATTGGGATTTCACTGGGTTGTTGTTGTTGTTATATTTCACTGTTAGTTTATAAATATGTATGTAATTAGTTTTTTAAGTTCAGTGCTTCTCTTGCTCTCTTTCAAAATATAATATGGGATTATATGTATGCGTGCTTTTATATGTATTGATTGGATTTATATATATATATATATATATATATATATATATATATATATATATATATATATATATATATATATATATATATATATACATATCTTATTTAAAGTTTTTTTTAAATTTTATACAATTTTACCTATTTAATAATATTTTTATAATTATATTATTAAATACCCATGGGGCTTACGCCCCGCTGAGGCATATGCAAAATGTCTCGCCTTACTCCCCCGCCTTTTAAACACTATTATAAATTAAAAAAGTTGACTTAAATTTCTTTTGGTTAAAAGGGATATTATATTATATATGGCTAGATAAAAAAAATATAATATAACAGAATCGTTGTAGGGGTATTGTAGTACTCCCATAGTAGTAATGTTATGCACAATTGTATCTATATTACAACACACAAAAGATCTAACCAATTCAGTTCCTACGATTTCAGGCTAAAATATATTGTTGATAAACATCGGAGGAACTTATAATACCCTAGACTTGTTCAAACGACTTCTTTTGCTGCCTCCTTGGCCAATGCATTAGCTACTCTGTTATTCTCCTAATATGTGTGCTTCACTACCACCCTATCCATCCTGTGAATTAGTGATCCCAAATTAAGGGATCATAAATAAGGCTTCCTTTCTTTAGCATATTAATAATTTTAGAGGATCCAAGTTATTTTGCTCCGCAAGTTGTAGACCTCTTAAGAGTGCTTGTAATTTTATCCTAGTGTTTATTGTGTGAGAGATGTTATTCATGTACCTCGTTATCCAATCACCATTGTGATTCCTAAATACTCTTCATAATCCTCATATCCCTTGGTTCTCCTTTGCTACTCCATCTGTGTTTAGCTTGTAGAAGCCTCTGCTCAGGGGCTCCCAATTTATTACAATTTGATCAGTTATTTTGCTAGAGTCATGTAACGACCCGACCGATCGTTTTGAGCTCTAGCGTGTCGTTCAAAATTCAGAGTCCATGAGCAACTTCATTTCAGGTATTATGACTTGTACGTGCGATCTGAATTAAATTTTGGGAAGTTCAGAGTTGATTTAGAGAGAAAATTCTCATTTTGGAAGCTTAAAGTTGAAAGAATTAACTAAGATTGAATATTTGAGTAATCGACCTTGAAATCAAGATTTGAAAATTCCAAAATGTTTGTATGATGATTTCGGACTAGGCATATATCCGAAACGGGTTTTGAAAGACCCGGGAATATTTTTGGTGCCTATTGTGGGAGTTAGCATTTTGGAAGAAATTTTATAAGTTTGACTTGAAGTGCATTTTAATGTTATCGATGTCGGTTTGAGATTCCAAGTCTGGAAGTAGCTCCGTATGGTGATTATGGAGTTGGGAGCGCGATTGAAAGTGAATTCGGAAGTCCGTAGGTTGTTTTGGAATCATTTGGCTAAAGATAGAAAATTGAAAGTTTTGAGAAGTTTAACCGGAAGTGGACATTTTGATATCAGGGCCAGAATCTGATTTAGAAGTTGGAGTAGGTCTGTAATATCAAATGTAACTTGTGTGTAAAATTTAGGGTCAATCGGATGTGATTTGATAGGTTTAAACATCGAAAGTAGAAGTTTGAAATTCTAAAGTTCATAAAACTTGGATTGGAGGTTGACTCATGATTTTAGCATTGTTTGATATGATTTGAGTCCTCGAGCAGGTCTGTGTTATGTTATGGAGTGGGTTGGTGTGATTGGACGGGGTCCCGGGGGCCTCGAGTGTGTTACGGATTGTATCGCGCTCTTATTTGATGTTTCAACGTCGTTTCTTTGGATATAAAGGGGTACCATATTGCAGTTCTATGCATTTTTGTTGCACAGGCATATGCATATCTAGTGACCTACTGGCGTAGTAGCACAGATGATACAGAGACTTAGGTGAGCTGCACTTCTCGAGGTGATTCTCAACCAGTAGAGTCTCTTTTAGTTTTCTGTATTTATTTCTATCCAATATTGTATTCTGGACGATTGTTGTATTACATTATTTCTAGGAAATTGCTCGTGCACTTGTGACACCAGGTTCTGGGAAGATTTTTGGATAATCAAATATTAAGATTTGTTAGAGATTTCACGGTTGTTTCTGTAAATTTTATTATTCGTTATTTAATATATAAAGAAAAATAATTTTAGACAATACAAAAAATTAGAATTTAATTAGTATTTTGGTTGGCTTCCCTGACAGCGGTGTCCGGCGCCACCACGACCCTCGGTGGATTTTGGGTCATTACAACATGATATCATAGCACTAGGTTACCTTAGGTCTCACGAGTCATGAGTAAGTCTAATAAAGACTCACGGGTCGGTACAGAGATGTCTGTACTATTCCTCGAGAGGCTATAGGGTTGTTAGGAGTACTTCCCTTCTTGATTCCTCATCATGCGATTTGATTCCTGGAGGCTTATGCCCTTGTTTCCTTCCTACTCAATCTTACGCGGCGCGAACCGCTTGTTGTAAATTTAGAATTGAAGAATTGTAATGGTACTATGAATGTGGTGCGAGGTGTTTCTCCCTGTGGGGTTGTGTGAGCTATTATCGTTGCCTTGCGGAAGGATATTCTATTGTTTCAGCTCAGTAGCGTTACTTTGAGAGCCTTGAGGCTAGGCACGGGTTTCCATGATGCTTATGAACGATTATTCTGCGATACTGATATGATGGTAGGTTGTTTGCCTACATGTCGAGTGTAACGACCCGGCCGGTCATTTTAGAAAATCACGCCCCGATCCCCAATCTAACTATTTCCCTACGTTCATTTCTACTATTGTGGTTTGCCGGGAGGTTCGAATCTGGAATTCAGAGTGTTTTGGGACACTTAGTCCCTAACTAGAAGCTTTATAGTTGGAAAATGGCCCGTAGTCAGAACAGTATTAAGACGACCTCGGAACGGAAATCCGATGGTTCCATTAGCTCCGTTAGGAGATTTCGGGGTTGGGAGCGTGTTCGGAATGTATTTTGGAGGTCCGTAGCTCCATTAGGCTTGAAATGTCGAAGTTTGAAATTTTGGCGAATCCGAACGATAGGTGAGATTTTGATCCATGGGTCGGAATGGAATTCCGATAATTTCTGTAGTTTCGTTATGTGATTTTGGATATGTCTGCAAATTTTCAGGCCATTCGGACATCGTTTGATCGGATTTTTGATAGCATGTAGGTTTCAGAAGTTTTGGATGAAACTTAGGCTTGAATTCGCTTTGATTTGGCGATTTTCATGTTTATGGACGTGTTTTTATGATGGGAACAAGTTCGTATGATGTTTTGGAGTAGGTTGGTATTTTTCGTTGAGGTCCCGGGGGCCTCGGGATGATTTCGGATGCCCAACGGGTCATTTTTGGAAGTTTTTGAACTACTGTTCTGGTATCTGGTATTGTTCTTCGCGTTCGCGAGGGTCCTATCGCGTTCGCGAAGAAGAATTTGGCCTCTAAGACTTTGTTCTTCGCGTTCGCGATGAATGTATCGCGTTCGCGAAGAAGGATTTTCCATCAGGGACTTTGTTCTTCGCGTTCGCGAACAGTCCCTCGCGTTCGCGAAGAAGGATTTTTCTGTCGCACATGTCCTACTTCGGAAGCTCATATCGTTTTATCTACAAGGAATTTTGAAGTGATTCAAAAACAAAAGTTGTAGCTCTTTAAATCTAGTTTTCATAAACATATTGTAATAATCATTTCAAGTTATATGTAGAAAGTAATGACCATTGCAATAGAGGCTGTCCGAGCAAAGTTGGAAAAATATATTTTTAGGAGTTTGTTCTTCGCGAACGCGAGAGAAGGACCGCGAACGCGAAGAACAAATACCTGGGTAGCAGAATAAAGTCCAAACTTCGTCCCATTTGCCATTTTTGATGATTTGGAGCTCGGGTAAGGCAATTGTTCGGGAGAATTTTGAAGAAATCAAAAGGGTAAGTACTCTTAACTCAATTTTGGTTGTATAACTCGAATCTATTACAAGTTTTAGTCTTTAATTTGAGAATTTTTGTTAAAAAGGGTAGAAAACCCTCTTGGATAGAATCAAGGATTTGATGGGCCATTTGTGGTCCGATTTGGGTGTTCTTGGTATGGTTAGACTCGTGTTGAGATAATAAATCCGAAAATGTAACTTTCATAATTTTTCGAGAAGCGTACCGAAAGTCGAGTTTTGGCAAATTTGTGGTTTTGGTGTAATTCGATTGTTTTGATTGGGTAATGCCCAATTGGCCTATTTTGATGTGATTCCATTGATTTTTATCAGATACTACACCTGTGGAGGCCGACATTCGCGGCAAGAGAGTTGTCTCTTAGCGGTTTTGTACCGGAGTCGAGGTAAGTGGCTTGTCTAACCTCGTGTGGGGGAACTTTCACCCCTAGGATATTATGTGATAGTTTAATTGCCTTGTACGCGAGGTGACGGGCGTGTACATGCGCTGGATGTTGTAACACACACTTTACTTGAATTGTCCGATTAGTGATATTTCTGGTCTTAGCTGATAAAGGCGTTATTTTTACCCGATATTCGTTAGAAAAGCATGATTAACTAGGATTCAACATGTTTAATTGCCTAGTTGACTTACTTGAACTTCTTGATAAATTGTTGGCACTAGTTTTCGGAGAAGTTGTAATTAAACATATTATACTCTCCCTGTGTGTTTTCTTTAATTGATGTGTTGGTGGACTGCGGGTTCGATTCCCGGAGATCCTGAGTTATTGGTAGGGACTGCGGGTTCGATTCCAGGAGATCCTGAGTTATTGGTAGGGACTGCGGGTTCGATTCCCGGAGAACCTGAGTTATTGGTAGGGACTGCGGGTTCGATTCCCGGAGATCCTGAGTTATTGGTAGGGACTGCGGGTTCGATTCCCGGAGATCCTGAGTTATTAGTAGGGACTGCGGGTTCGATTCCCGGAGATCCTGAGTTATTGGTAGGGACTGCGGGTTCGATTCCCGGAGATCCTGGGTTATTGGTAGGGACTGCGGGTTCGATTCCCGGAGATCCTGAGTTATTGATTGAGTTTGTTACTTGTTGTTATTTAATTGTAGACGGTTGCAGTAATCACTTTATTGTTGTTATTTCAAAATTATTATCATTTAAACTGCTTAATATTGTTAATATCATTATGTTATTGTTTCTCCCAGTAGGGCCCTGACCTTCCTCGTCACTACTCCATCGAGGTTAGGCTTGGCACTTACTGAGTACCGTCGTGGTGTACTCATGCTACTCTTCTGCACACTTTTGTTGTGCAGATCCAGGTACATCGGGACAGGCTCATATTAGGTGATTCAGCAGCATTTTGGGAGACCTCGAGGTATGATCTTCTACGTCCGCGGATCCGGAGGCCTTCCTTCTATTCTGATAGTATTAGTAGATATTTTCTCTCATGTCTTTGTTAGATACTCTTCACACATAGAGCCACAATTGTATACTCTCTTTTAGTCTGTGTTGCCCGTGGGATTCCGGGTCTTGGTGGTGTTTTATACAGTGTGTTGACGAGTGTATGTGCCAAGCGGCACGAATTACATTCCTATTTATATCATTTTTCCGCTATTTCTTATTTAAAGTTCATAAACTTGTATATTCCGCAACGTGTTAGGCTTACCTAGTCGTGGGGAGTGGGTGCCGTCATGACATATTCACGATTGGTGAACTAGGATCGTGACATCGAGGCAGTGAATGATAGGAAGATTTACTCAGTGCATAATCTAGAGATTCGGTATTTTATTCCTAGTAGAGTAAAAGCAGTCGGGCTAAGAATGTTCAGATACGGGTTGAGGGGGTAACAAGACTTGGTATTTGCGATCGCGGTAGAATTTTCATCTGTGATGGAGTGTCGCTGTCCTCGATTGTATATGTTCAGTTCACCGGTGTTATGGTTTTCTACAATTTGCCTTGGGGTAAGGCATTGTAAAATAAAATTGGAAAAATGGTTGTTAGATGTAGCGAAATGCGATGGTTCATATCGAATTGGTGTTTCTAATTTTGATGACTCAAGAAAGATGATATTTGGAAAAGCTTGAAGATAGTAGAGATTTGTAGGTTCAAGTGCTACGAAGGTAGATTTTATTTAAGGCAACAATTGAGCAGCAAAGTATGAGGAAGGACATGTGGGAAGTGTCAGACGGTGTTTAAAACTTCTAGAAGGCCAAGTGCAAGAAGATCAGGCCGAGTAATTGATTAAAGAAGTGAGTTTTCCCAAAGCGGGAGAGTTGCAGAGCTGCATAAGGGTTTGGTGGTAGGATGATTATGCGCCTTAAGGATAGTTTGGGTCGATTTGGGAATGTTAGTGATTGGTAATTGGGGTATATAGATCTAATTTGAAGTATGGGCTAATATGTAGCAAAGATATCGGTATAGTGAGTAGTATGGAATTGAACTGAGGATCAAGGTTGCAATTTGGTGTTGACGAGGATATCACGATCTCGGATGAACAGGAAAAAAGTTTCTATGTTTAAAGAAAATTGGTATTGTCGTCAGTGTCACCTGAGATCGGTATTTTGTGAAAAAGGGATTTGCATCCTGTTAAGGATTCTTGATTGCTTTTCAGCCGTTTTTCAGTATTATTACGGCTGGTGGTTTAGATGGACGGACCCGTTTTGTGTTTTGGAAGGTTGTGAGAGTGTGTCCCACAAGAAGATTGTATAAGTGTGGCATGTAGTCACTTGATTGATTTAAGATTTAAACCAAGTATGAGGATTGCGGTAATATTGTTAATTTGAAAATTTATGCCTTGAGAGCACTCGGTTTGTTGGGTTATGGACTTTGGAGGTTTGCTCCGGTTATGATGGTTGTTCTGATGTGTTAGAAGAAAAGGGAGTTGTTATGGACCTCTAAAAGGTTATTATCCTAGTTCAGTGCGATCAGAATCAACTTGAGGTCTGTGGATGGATTTAAATGTTAATACGGGCTCTATATTAGGCCAAATGTGTTCAATTCAGTAATGTGATATTTATGGAAGAGTAGTCAGGGTGTTATGTCGCCAATTGTTTCATGTAATGATATATTGCACCGTATGAGTTATGAGATGGGTAGGTGAATTGCTTATGTGTTGAGGTTCCGCGTAAAGGTGATATTATAAGATCAAAATGGCTCTTGTTATTCGCATCGTATATCGCGCCTCAATTGTGCTCGAGTTTTGTAGCTTATAGTGCTATATATTCCATCAGAGATGGTATTATGCTCTAAGTGTAGGTGTGATTGATATTCGGTATATAACTGAAATGAGAAATCTAGCTCTGTGCGTATTTTCTTATACGAGTTTTATGGATGGATCGGGTGGCACGCCGCCATGGTTATGTTGTTCGGATCGGGTTGCACGCTGCAACAGTGTAAAGTTGAGTATAGTTCCCCGTATTTGTTTTTATGTTTTTTGTTTCCTATTTTATGAGGAAAGCTTATTTTAGTTGTGTGCCCGCATTGCATGTATGATTCGCAAGCGGTGTAGTTGAATTTCCTTCTCAAATTTTGCTTTATTTTATATCGCGTTCGATATGGTAGCCTATTAGTACATTATAGCATCATAGGGGACTTTTGATTATGTCCGGGGTGGCTTATTGCCTGAGCAGTTCGTACTGGGTGAGACATGATCATTAGATTTGGAATCAGTGCAACCGGATTAGGTGAAGTGCATTAAGAAGTTAAGACCATTATTCAGTTCAGAATGAGGTGAGGGTTCTTGTCAGGAGCATAGATCCAATGAATTGTTGATTCGGCAGTATCTATGAATTTTTGCACATCTCATCCGTCGTGCCGATATTGTAGGAGTTAAAGCAAGACTTTTATAGTCCATGAGGTGCAATGGGAGCATCAGATTCGTGGAATCTTGACTAAGTTGATCAAAAAATATTATTGTGGCCCGGTGAGTAAAGTGATGCAAGGTGTGAATTCAACAAAGTTATATGGTCATATTTGGATACAGCGTGTAGTGATTGATATAGTGATCGTATGTTGGAAACGGGTTGGGCATAGAATTTTGGATGTTGGAATTGGGCTCTAAAGCGTCATTGCTCGAATAAAAGGGAATATCTTCATAATTGATCGAGATGATGTCCTCAACTGAGTTGTGGTAGCACGGAAAGGTGCATGAGAAGTTAAACAGTGATTTCAGACTACTCTAGTGTAGTTCTTAACACGTTTGAGGACGAACGTATGTTTCAGTGGGAGTGAATGTAAGGACCCGATCAATCGTTTTAAGATCCAGCACGTCATTCTGCAGTTAGAGGCCATGAGCAGCTTCATTTCAGGTATTATGACTTGCACGCACGGTCGAAATTAAATTTCGGGAAGTTCAGAGTTGATTTGGAGAGAGAATTCTCATTTTGGAATCTTAAAGTTAAACAAATTAAATAAGATTGGATTTTTGAGTAAACGACTTCAGAATCGGGATTGGAAGGTTTCAACAGGCTTGTATGATGATTTCGAACTGGGCGTATGTCCGATACGGGTTTTGGAAGACCTGTGAATGTTTTTGGTGCCTATTTTGGGAGTTAGAATTCTGGAAGAAATCTCATAAGTTTGGCTTGAAGCGCATTTCAGTATTATCGATATATGTTTGAGATTTCAAGTCTGGGAGTAGCTCTGTAGGTCATTTTAGAATCATTTGGCTAAAGATAGAGAATTGAAAGTTTTTCATATGTTTGACCGGAAGTGAACTTTTTGATTGCGGTCGAAATCTGATTTTGAAAGTTGGAGTAGGTCCGTAATGTCAAATGTGAGCTGTGTGCAAAATTCAGGGTCAATCAGACGTGATTTGATAGGTTTAAACATCAAAAGTGAAAGTTTGAAATTCTAAAATTCATAAAGCTTGGATTGGAGGTTGATTCATGATTTTAGCATTGTTTGGTATGATTTGAGGCCTCGAGCAGATCTGTGTTATGTTATGGAGTGGGTTGGTGTGATTGGACGGGGTCCCGGGGGCCTCAGGTGTGTTTCGGGTTATATCGCGCTTTTATTGGATGTTTAAAAGTGTGTTTTTGACATAAAGGGGTAACATATTATGCAAATGAGCTCCAAAATAAGTTTTAAATGTTCCGTTAGATCTGCATCGTAATTACGGAGCCATAAACAATAGTTGAATTAGGACATTGTATGAAGGTGTTATGCTCATTTCCGTGTCGGAAAAATTGCTGGTTGCTATCATAACCGCAGATGCGGCCATTATTCCGCAGATGCGACCACTTTTTTGCATATGTGGGACCGCAGATGCGGTCATTTTTCCACATATGCATTAAATGCTGGAGACAGTGAGTTTCTTTTAAAAATCGAAGTTTGTCTCATTTTTACTTCATTTCTTCCATGTGAGTCATTTTTGGAGCAACTTTAGAGTGTCATTTTTATCACCCACCATGAGATAAGTGATCTCTACTAGTTTTGAGTATATAAAAGGTTTGTATAAATATTTAGACATGAAAAATTATAGAAACTTGGGGTTTGGGGGAAAACCTAGAAAACTAGTATTCTTGAATTTTGATCACGATTTTGGGTATGGAATTTAGAGAAAATCATATACTTGAGTTCATGAGGCTATGAGTAAACTTTATCTTCGAAATAGTTTAGATTTTGGGCATATGGCCCAAAGGCATTTCTATCAACTTTTCTATCAGGATTAGGAATTCTTATAAATTGGATTATTATGACTACCTTAGTATATATTAATAGGTTTACATGATAATTGACTAATTTTGGAGCGTTGTGCATCGATTCAAGTCTTCGCAAGGGCGCAGAATGGCGGCTATGGATCTTCAAAGCAAGGTAAGTCTCATTTCAAACCTTGTAAGAGGGAAATGTCCTCATAGGTGAGTTAATTAGTTATGGGCTCCTATTTGTGGGGGCTATGTACGCACGAGGTGACGAGAGTCCTTGCATAACTACTATTATGCCATTGTCCGGGTAATCTAGGACCCAATAAGCATGCTATACTTTGATTAATCGTAAATTTATTAACAACTTGAATTGCTTAAATCACATGGAATTATTAAATAAATTTCTAAAAGGATTGAACTTTATTTTTCTTAAATGGTTAAAAAGAGGATTGACTTTCTTTAGATAATTGCTCCGTGTGGACTCTTGGTTGATTGTCTGTGTTTTTAATTTTGGATCCGGTTGAATGCCTCGATAGATTAAATTGTTGCATCTGTGGTTCGCGTCGCTCGACCCTCGGCAGTACACAGTTTATATTTCTATTGGAGCGGGCCGTCGACCTCGGCATGATTTGCGCATGCTTGTATTGCTTGCCTTGAAACTTATTGAAGTTGTTGCTGCCTCTTTCTGGCGTAAGAATAAATGTATAAATTTTGAAAACGAATGATTTCCTTTAAAAGAAAGAATTATTTATTTTCTTCAACCCATTCAATTATAATCATGTTTATAAAAATGCACGATTTAATATATTATGGATATACCATTATTGGACCATTAGTAAGTATCGAAGTCGATGATCTCGTCTCTACTTCTTCGAGATAGGACGGGATACTCATTGGGTACACGTTATTTTTGTACTCATAGTACACTTTTGTGCATTTTTGTTGCACAGACATATGCATCTCTAGTGGCCTATGTGAGCACATGATTTTTGCACCAAGCAAATAATTCCAAAATTAAAATAAATATGTTTTTGAGTGCAATTACTTGCTTTGCTTGAAATTAGTTATATTTCTGTGTGTTTGAATAAGTAAAAATTAGAAAAAATCAAAAAATAGTAGTAATTAGTTTGTTAGTTTAGTTAATTAGAAAAATTAGCAAAATAGCTTAAATAGGAGAAAATAAAGGAAAAATAGCAGAAAAATTCCAAAAAATACTAGGAAAAATTAGAGTAATTAGTAGATTAGGATTTATAATTTTTCATAAAAGAAAAAGAGAAAAAAAAAAGAATAAAAGAAAATACATAAAAAAAATCAATAAAATCAAAAATACAAAAATATAGTTTGGGTATAATAAAAATGGGTCAATTGGACTGAATTGTTTGGCCCAGCATATTGGCCCAAAGAGACGGCCCGCCTGGTTTTACAATCATCTTGATCTCGGCCGTCCATTTGATATATCCAACGGCCGAGAATATTAGGAGAATTGTTGGCATAATTGAATAATTGGGAGTTAATCTGAGCCGTCTGTGTGATTGGATCCAACGGCTGGAGACTTTAGTCTCATAAATAATCAATCGAACGGTGTCGTTTAGGTAACGCTCGTCTGGGACCGTTGATCTCTCTTCAACGAACGGTCAAGATCATCTCGTATACCTGGCCTATATAAGGCTTTGGTCCGAGAACTTTTGCCATTTTTGCAAAACCCTAAAGACAGCCGCCCTTGACCCCTCTTTCACTTCGTCTCCTTCGTCCTCAGCGGCCATGGCGGCCACCACCTTCTACGGTGGTCGCCGGCCATTCCCTTCACTCCCATCTTCTTCTCCTTCTTCTTCATATCATAGCACACCCAAAAATCCCAGAAAAACACACCGTTCTTCAAAAGTCCGGTCACCGGAGTTACACCAGTGACCACCAAAGTATGAGAACCCACACAAAACCAATGCCATTCTCTTCTTCTCCATGAGATCTACCCACCCATACAACTGGTTCCCCTCGAATCAAACCCAGTCGCTTCGAATATCCCAAAAAGGGTCGTCGGAACCCTAACTCCGGCGACCCCAAATCCAACACCCAGTCAAGACCTCACCTTTACCACCCCCTGAACACCCTCTTGCAACTCAAATCAAAAAAGGCCTCGTCTTTAGGCCTGAAAGAAGAATCAGAAAAGATTGAAAATCTGGAAAAGAATAAAGAAAAAAGAGAAACAAGAAGAAGGCCGAGGAGAGTCTTAGCGAATAAAAAGGAGAAGAAAAAGGATAGGAAGCTCGGGGGACAGGCCCCGCGAGTTAAGTCCCCTTCCTTTTGTGCATAGTTTCTTTTTCCTTTGCTTCTTCTGCATGTTTTGTGTTTTGCATGATTCCTATGCTTTCTTTGATTGGGTGTCTCACATGTTAGTCATAGGATCTTTATTTGCTTCTCTTTTTGTTTCTGTTTAATACTTCTGTCTTCGATTTGTTTCTGTTTAGTTATGTTCTCTAGTTCGACTTGTCTGTGCTGTTTCTCTCCAATGATTGTTATCCCTGCTGTATTTCGTAGTTGATTTGCATAATAGTTTTAGGTCCTCTATTTCTCTGTTTACCAGTTACTCTTTTCTTTTCAGTTCCTTCGCATGATAAGTATCAATTAGTCCTGCTGATATTCTGTTCTTTTTCTTTATTTCATTATTGTTTTAATATGCCCTGTATATCTTTGCCTTGCATGTTCTGATTGATTTGCATTTCATATGCTAGTTATAAGGCTGTTCTTGGTTCTCTTTTGGTGATTCTGTTCTTAGCTCGAGTTTGAGCTTCACATACTAGTATAAGATCCTGTATATCCTCTTCTGTTAACCTGTTTCCTTTTTAAATTCTTGATTAGTTCCTTTGAACATGTTAGTCATAGGGTTATGTGGATTTTATGATCTCTTGTTATCTCAATCCTGTGCTTCTCATGATAGTCTAGGACCCTCCTGCTTATCTTCTGATGCTGTGAGTCTTTATCTATTTTCTCTGTAGCCACCCTGACTCTTTAACTTGTTCATCTCCTGTGTGTCCCTGTGTCCTTTTGGGCTTGTTAAGTGATAGAACTCTATCTGTTATATGCATGGTTTGATCACATGGCTTTTTTTTGTTCTAAGATTGAGAAGTCCATCCTTTTGTGTCACTTTAACTGTTGAGTACTGATTCATGGCAAGAGCATGACATTTGATCTTTGTCTTATGTTTGAAATCAGGCTTAAGTTATTATGACCACCTCATGTCCTTAACTTGTTCTTTCAAGATCATGTTTAGTACTAGGGTTCTATTTCCTCTTCATCCTCATATGTGTGTTATGTTTCTGCTGAATACACTGGTTCTTGATTGTTGGCTTGCAATATCATGACTATCTGTCTTCTCTGTTTCTTTTGGCATAATTAGTTCAATTGTTCTGTGGCTGGTAATTTTATGTTGATGTCCCAGTGTCTCTTTGTCTACTATAGTATTGAGGTCCCTCACATTGTAGTTTTCAGTAGTTCTTCTATCATCATGCATGTTTTGATTCTGGTATTATGATTAATTGCTTGTCTTTCATTGTCACTTGGTTTTGTATTAGATTACCTTTGTTAGCTAGCAATGTCTCAACTGCTTTTCTTTCTGTGCCTTCATATGTTTAGTCTTAGTAGAAGCTTGGTTATCTCTACTCATCTCTTATGTCAAAAACAGCCTAAGTATGATTTGGGGTTTTCAGTGGTTCATTTAGCATAAAGAAGTTTTAACTAAGCTTATTTGATGATTAATTGACAATGTGCTGTGATATGTGAGTTTGTAAGTCTATTGATTGGGATTCAACAATATTCAAACCTTTTCTTTGAATTTTGATTAATTGATAAACAAGTCTAATTTCATTGGCCATGTGTGCAAATATTTGTGAAACTGGCTATGTTTGTAATAGCTTTGTGTTAATGAGAGCACTGTTAATATCTATCATGCCTAGGGGATTTGGTTATAGTTGTTAATGTTAGGTTCCTTGGAAGTGGTTAGTTCTTAAATAGGATAAAACACTGAAAATGCATAATTAGGTTATAAGTTTAATAATTGGCCTAAGAATGGTCAACCTTGCAAAAGGTTGACCAATTCTATAAGCCCTAACACACAGCTCACTGTTAAACAGTGGCTGGTTGTGCAAAGGGGCTATGTCTGCAAATGCAGACTAGCCCAGGCTCTATATTGAGCCCTGAACAGCAAAGTGGCCAAACCTGTAAAGGTTTTGGGCCCAGCTGTTCAGTATATGGCTTTGATAGCCCAAGCTAAGTCTCAACTTGAGACTGGCTAACTTTTAAATAGTTTAAACATAATAACAAAGCAGGCTATGCCTGCAATTAGCTTTAATTAAGAATAAATTGGTCTTAATTGATTGGAATTAGTTTAAAAGTGGCTAAAATTGAAATAGTTCTTAAAAATAAATCTGGCCAGCCCTTAAATACTAATGCCAGGGCTGGCCATTAGTTAAATAGGTGCAAAATTAGTTGAAGTCTGCCCTAGGCAAAGCTAGTAAATCAGCAGTGCCCTTAGGGGCACAATTGGGAATTAAAAAGGTAAATTAGTAACTAGTAAGAACTTAGGAGGGTAATAGGGACATTTATACTCCTGATTTCTGCAATTTTGCAAAGATTTAGGGGTATAATGGTCTCCTAAAAATGGGAAATCTGTAAAAATCTCAAACCCCTAAGGTTATACTAGTAAAAGGCCATAAAAGAGAATCTTTAGAACCTTCCAGCACATGCTGGAAGGGTTTTAGTAACTGAAAATGGGACTAAAGTGTAGAATAGGTAATTTTAGGAGGGGGAAGTGGGATTAATCCCATTACTTCCTCCCCAAGTATTCAGCCCTAAAAGGTTAGCTATAAATATCTCAAAAAAGGGGCTGAAAAAGGGGGATCCCACTGGTAGAACAATCTGAAAAATACATTTAAGTTGGAGTTCATTAAATACAAAGCTGAAGAGATAGAAATAGGAATTTAGTAGTGATTATTTTCTGGAAATTCCTAGCGTGAGAGTTTGTGGCTCTAATCTGGTTTTTCTGGGCTTTGGTCGATTATCTACTTGGTTTCTTCTCTGATATTCTTGTTGCTGTTTGGCTGTGTTGCTGTTGCTGTGCCTTTCTTCATCACTGTTGCATTGATCGTTTGAGTCTTTGCTGTATCTGCTCATTACTTGCCTTCCCCTAGAACTCATTGGTCTTCTTCTCCTTGATCCAGGTATACTCTTGTCCAGAAAATCAAGCTGTAAAGATTGGTTCAAGTGAAAATGAAGATTTAAGTTATTCATTTGTCTATTTGTAATTCATTTTTAAATCATAGTATGGCGTAACAGAGATCAAGGAAAAACAGATACAATGTAATAGATAGTAGTATGATAGTAGTGTAGTGTAGATAGCTTAAACACTTAGTTTAATTAGGAAAATGCACTAAAACATAAGTTAATTCATAATACTTGCAAAACTGATAAGCTCTAAGTTCACAAACACACCTGACCGTATAGTTAGTTACATTATCACTGATTTGCATTTAAGTAATAATAAGTGTTAAAAGGGAAAAGTGTTAGGTCAAGCAGTGATTCGTTCATGTTTTTGGGCTAATAATCTGATAATAAATTGAGTCATAAGTGAATCAGTAGTATAATTATGCACAAGTCTTAGAGTCATTCACCCGTAGATATTTAAAGTTAAACCATGGAACAATCAGACGGTATAATCGTTGTTAATATGATTAGTCTAAAAATTCGAAGATCAGGAACAAAAATCTGTAGTAGGCTATGGAAAGAGGTAACTGGGTATTGAACCATGTTTATAATGTTAAAATGTTTAGTAAGAAATGTAATAACAAACATAGCTAATTAATTAATCCAGATTCACAGTTAATTAGGTTAGTAATTCTTCAAAGTTTTCCCTGTAAATCACCTTCTCAGATTCAGTATTGATTTCAAACATTAGTACAATAAGAAGCAGCCTATTAGTCCTGATATATATGAAAATCAGTAACTGATTTGTAATTGATATGATATGAATTGATGTATTGATCCTTTACTGAATAAATAAAATGCTTTTTGTTTCAAATGAGTGTCTCTGTTCTTTTTACTTTAATCATTGTAATTGTTAATTAGATTAATCTTAGTGTATATTATAAGCCCGGATCGTTATATCAATTTGACAAGGCCAGCAAGCTTAAGCCCAAAACAACTTGGAGACTGCCTGGGCCTTAAAGGCCTGGACCCATGCTGATCCATGCTAAGCATTTCGAAAAGAAGACCAGGCCCAATAAGTAATAAGAATTCGACGGGCCTGGATTACTATAGAATTAGTATTACGATTAAGGCAAAAACAAATATAGAAAACTTAGCCAAATATTAGTACCCTTTAATAAATAATTTGGGACGAGCCTCGCCCGAATAACACCGGGGCCCCCATTTAGTAATAATATAAACCCGAATAGACACGGGAAAGCTAATAGCTAATTCCATAGCTTCTCCCAAAAGATTTAAAAGCCGATAGACGTTACTTTAGGGCACGAATTTAATATACCTTCCTATGAACGAGTGTGCACTTGGTGCGACTCAAATCCAAATCTCGGCAAAGCCGAAATACTCCAAAAGTCATAGGCGTACTGGTTGCGGTATGACTCGAGGCGTGTTTCCGCGATGCCGCAAATTCCTAAAGATATTTAACGTAAAAGCACATTATGTTGTTAAAATCTATAACTGAGTCAAATAAAAGTCAAAAACGACGGTGGAGCGACCGTGCTAAAACCACGGAATCCGGGAGTGCCTAACACCTTCTCCCGGGTTAACAGAGTTCCTTATCCGGACTCTGCTTCGCAGACATTTTAAGAGTCAAAATTCCTCGGATTCGGGATTAACAGGTGACTTGGGACACCATTGTCATTCCCAAGTGGCGACTCTGATTAATCTCTAATAAATCCCGAACCGATTGTCCTTAAATTGGAAAAACTCCTTCCCTTACGTTATTTTATCCGTCTCGGGTAATTGAGCGTCGGGGTATACCCTACAAGTGTATTTATACACCTTTAAGTGTGTTGGGGTAGTAAAAAGGGAGGTGTGACAGCTCTGGCGACTCTGCTGGGGAACCAATCCTGAATATCGATTTCGGGGTTTAAGAACTCGAGCTCCTTAGAACTGCCGTTTGCGTTTTTATTTGACTTCGTTATATGATTTGAATAACATGCTATGTGCTTTATCGCTTTAATATTATCTGGATTGTATATATAAAATTGTGCCGGAAACCTTTCTCTCTTCTCCCCCGGGGATGTGCTTACTGGTTGAGACTCCCCTTTCTGTTAAAAGTCACCTTAAATTAAGAAAATAGAGGCCGGATAAGTTACAAAGCCGATTGACTCCGCGGGTCACCGGTACGTAGCCCCCTCCTCGATTCGAGTTGTCCGCTCGGGTACACGGTCTAGCAATCCATGAAACCGTAAGATTTTGAACATAGGTCTAGGACGATTATTTGCATCATGTCTGACTTAGGGGACTCAACACAGGGGTTGGGTCCGTCTAGGACAGGTGACCCGGTATTGAAAAGACCGAGCATGCTATGTGTTGCATTTTATTGTCCTTGATCGTTATGCGGACCGGCAAAAATCCCGAGATTGGAAAATTGTTGAAAAAAAAAAAGAGAGAGAGGAAAATAATGATTTGTAGAAAATAAGTATCCGGAAAATTTGAAAATTTGAAAAAAATAGGTGGAACATTTTTTGAAATAATTGGTCAAATAATCTGACCGAACTACGCAGGTTTGATTCTCGCCATTAGGTGGGATACGTAGGCAACCCTTAAACGGGTCCAACCACACTTTTAGAAAAAGACCAAAAAGATTTTCTTTTTTAAATAATCGAGGTGATTGCTATTTTCGGAAACGGCCGAATGTTCCGAAAGGACGACGGAAGGCTGTTTTTGCAAAAATGGCCACTTCGAAAATTATTTTCCTTTTCTTCAAAAATTGAAAACTTGCATTGAAAAAGATTTTTCCTTTTCTAAATAAAATCACTTTAATAAATGTGCAGGACGAGCACGATGATGAATGAACAATTTTCCCTAAATAAAATCCCTTTGGAGCTGAGGTTATGGTGGCGGGACATGGGATCCGATGGTCAAGACTGGGTCAAAAAGTACTTGAAAGGCCTTACAGGGTTACTCGAAATAGTTCCTCGGGGTGATGTGATTAGAGCGTTGGTCTCGTTTTGGGATTCGGCACACAACGTATTTCATTTTCCTGATTTTGAGCTTACCCCTACTTTGGAAGAGATTGCCTTCTACATTGGGAAGACCGAGGTTCCGCTGAAAGGAAAATACCCGGTATCTCCAAGAATGGTGACAGTACATCGTTTTCTCGACTCTTTAAAAATTGCCCGGAATGTTCATAATGAAGATCTGACCGACGGATTTTGTTCTTTAAGCTTCATCTACAACAGGTTTGGACACGTTGGGGGTTTCAATGATCTTACCAACAAGCTATGTTGCAAGTCCAAACGGGCGAAATGGGAAGAACACCGGAGGTTCGCATTTTTGGTGGCATTTCTTGGAGTTGTGGTATTCCCGAGGAAAGATGGACATATCAATATAAAAGTCGCCGGGGTAGCTTCCACACTGATAGTACAAGAAAACTGTACTTTGGCCCCAATGATTGTTGCGGATATCTATCGAGCTCTGACTGCGTGCAAAGCGGGGGCTACTTTCTTCGAAGGGTGTAACTTGATCTTGCAAATATGGCTAATTGAGCATCTGTGCCACCACCCTTCATTCTCGAGCTATGGTTCGGCCGATCGGACATGTTTGGAAGAGTTCAATGCGAGGACAAAAGAAGTAAAGTTGCCAGAGGGAGTCCAAGGTTGGATTGTGTATCTTCGATCACTAACTGACGGTCAAATTGATTGGACGTATGACTGGTTACCTCTTGACGAGGTAATATACATGCCGACGGAGGGATCGCCGTTTTTGATCATGGGTTTGAAGAGTATACAACCCTATGCACCCTACAGAGCCCTGCGACAGTTGGGTCGGTGTCAGATTATTCCGAGGGATGGGGATCTCAGTGTGCAGGCCGTGGAGATTGGTCCAGACGGGCAATTCCCGGAAGCAAAAATCCGGCAAATCTGGAACGAATGCCAAAATCTGAAGATTGATACTTGTGTGCCGAATAGAGCAAAGGGGGAGATATCACCTGGGTACTCCACGTGGTACCGACGAGGAGTTGAACACGAACGTCTTTCAAAGAGACCTCACTTGCAAGACCTGATAGAGCAATCCGAGGAAAATCTGAGATGGGCGACCAAGGAAAAGGAATATAAAGCCAAAATCAGTCTGTTGGAAGATAAACTGAGAAATCTTCATTTCGAAAGCGGCTTACAAGCAGCATCCGATGAAGGGGAAAAGAAACAGCTGAAAAAAGAAAATGATATGTTGAAGGCTCAAATAGCTCAAATGAAAATTGCATCCGAGACTCCAGTCCGTTCAGCCCGGGATGAAAAGTTAATTGAGATTCTCCGGCGGAAAGTGAATGACTACAGCTTTGATTTGGACGTGGTTGAAAAAGAGTTAGCCAAGGCTCGGAAGCAAATGGACAAAGACGCCGAGGAAAGAGCCAAGTTTGTCCAGCAGCTACAAGGCAAGCATGATGTTGAAGTAGCCCAGCTTAGAAAGAAAATAATCTCAGCCACGGCCAAAAGCAACAAGATTATCAAAGATCTTGAGGAAGAAAGAGAATATTGCTACACAACCATGGCTAGATTAAAATTGGAGCTACAACAGGTGCAAAAGGACAACCAACATGTCTTGGACGCTCGCAATCAGCAAATAAGCCGTCTATTGCAAGAAAAAGGGGTCATCAGAGAAAAGATTGTTCGCATCGCCCAGTATATTACCCGAAAGACTCAGCTCTGTGAAGATATGACTCGGAGGACTTTTGTTTCTGCAGTAAAGTATTTTGTACAACAAGTCATGGCCGACCTGGATAGGCTTCAAAGGGGTTTAGCATATAGGCCCGCGGCAAGGCCGAACGATGCCTCGCGGGCACTAGGTGCATTAATGTACTCTTAGGTCATGCATCGTCTTTATTTTTATTTTTCTTTTCTTCTTCTTAAAACATCGCTTTGTAATCAAGGTTTTGACTTATCAACGAGAAAACAAAGTGTTGTTACCAATTCTTTTACTTTATGTCATTTCCTTCATATCCGCTAGGCAAATAAATAGGAGCGTAATTATGAAAACGACAATGAAAAAAGAAAGAAAAAGCAAGAAAAGAAAAAGAAAAAAAAAAGAAAAAAAAGAAAGAGCAAGAAAAGAGAAAAAGCAAAAAGAAAAGAAGAAAAGAAAGAAAAGAAAAGAAAAAAAAGAGAGAGAAAAAGATGATTGAAATAGCAGCGGCCGGGATGATGCATAACAATCCGAGGAAATGTATTTGCTTTTAAAGTCGTTGCATCTTATTTATGCGCTAACAACTAACGAGTGTTGATGTTTGTGAGTCCGGATTTTCTAGGCAACTGGCATACTGGCTACCCACCCATACAACACCAGGTACAAAAAGATGACAAAGGCTGTGTCCCAGGAGATCGAGGCAACCATTGTAGACCCTGCTCACGAAGAAGAGATCGTGGATGTGGCGGGGATGAAAGAAGAAATGTACAAGTTAAGACAACAGATGGCTGAAATGTACCAGGCTTGGTCAAGAGGTCAACCACTACCAGCCTACCCTGCCAACCCTGCATATGTCCCTCCAGCCAATCCTAACCCCGAGCCACCAACACTGAACTCATCCTCCACCTACCCCGATTACCCTCACTACTATGCTTCCACTTCCCAAATACCACCACCTCCAGCCAAGCAAACACCACCTCAGGTTCCACAAGTTGCTCCTGTGTATGTGGCACCTCCGCCCGCTGTTATCCACAAATCCTCTAGCGAACCAATGTTTCATATCCAGGATTCTCACTACTACCCCCCGGAGCCTACTTTCAGACAACACGAGTCTCACGCTCCCATGATAGAAGCTAGTGCCGGGCAGGAGGAGATGGCTCGAAAGGTGAAGAGTCTTGAGAACGCTTTCCGCAATATGCAAGGGCTGGGAGGGCAAGTAAGTGTAGCCTACAAAGACTTGTGTTTGTTCCCTGAGGTGCAGCTTCCTGCAGGATTTAAGTTGCCCAAGTTCGACATGTACAACGGACACGGGGATCAGGTAGCTCATCTGAGAGGATATTGTAGCAAGATGAGAGGCGCGGGAGGTAGAGATGAATTGTTGATGGCGTATTTCAGCCAAAGTTTGAGTGGATCAGCGCTGGAATGGTATACCCGACAGGACCATACAAGATGGTTCGTTTGGGATGATTTAGCACAAGCTTTCGCCAGTCATTTTCAGTACAATCTGGAGATCATACCCGACAGGTTATCCCTTACCAAGCTGGAGAAAAAGCCAGGAGAGAGCTTTAGAGAATACGGTTTTAGATGGAGGGAACAGGCCGCTAGAGTGGATCCACCGATGAAAGAAGGAGAGATGGTGGATTGTTTTCTGCAAGCTTTGGATCCAACATACTACGGCCATCTAGTGTCAGCGATTGGAAAAAGTTTCAACGAAGTTGTGAAAATGGGAAGTTTTGTAGAAGAGGGTTTGAAGACAAACAAAATTATGAGTTTTTCGGCTATCAAAGCCACCAATCAAGCTATACAGAGTGGAAGTGGAGGAGTGATGGGAAAAAAGAAGAAAGAAGAAGTGGCAACCGTTGAAAGCAGGCCCTGGAGTCGCAACCCACATTATAACCCACCCAGACCTTACCGCCAACACCCACCAAGCCCGTCAACCCCATATAATCCACCACCACCATCTTACCCGCTAAATCCCTACAATGCACCAAGCCCATATAACCCACCACCACCACCATACCCACCGCCTGTACCACATTACCATCACCCTCGAACCCAAGCTTATCCACCACCACCACCCCACGTGTGGAGGGCTCAAGCTCCACACAATGTGTACCATACCCAAAACACATACCCAACCCCTAAACCTTACCGAAACCAGAATAGACCCAGGCCGGACGCTGATTGGAGAAACAAAGCAAGAAGAACATTCACTCCTCTCGGAGAGTCATATACCAGTCTTTTCCACATGTTGAAAGAATTGGGGATGGTAAGACCAATCGCACCAAAAAACCCGAACCCACCCCCGAAAAATCTTGATTCTTCTGTCAAATGTGAATATTGTTCAGGAACGTTGGGCCACGATACTGAGAAGTGTTGGCAATTAAAGAATGCCATTCAAGATCTTATCGATGAGAGGAGAATTGAAGTGCAGGCTCCCGAGGCCCCAAACATTACCCAGAATCCATTGCCAAATCACCACGAAACAAATATGATAGAACTGGTGCAAGGTGATGGCAATCAAAAACCATCTCAAGCCGTCATGATGATAAAGTCGAGTGACAAGTTAGAGAAAGAAATTGTGAAAGAGGAAGCAATTGTTGAGAAACCAAAGCCGGTAGTGATGGGAGGTTTAAAGGTGGTAGTTCCAGGTGCAAAGACGATCGTAACTGTGAAAGGAGCAAGTGCAGAGCCAGTAATCATAAAACCGGTAGTGCAAATGCCGGTGGTGAATACAAAGACTGTGCCTTGGAACTATAATAAGGTAACAGTAGTTTACAAGGGTAAAGAGATTTCTGGTGAAATTAACGAAACGCATGGACTTACTCGATCCGGAAGGTGTTTTGCTCCGGAGGAACTGAGAAAGATGAAAACGGTGAAAGAAAGTCAACTGAAGAAGCCAGTGACGGAGGAGGAAGCAGAGGAATTTCTTAAGAAAATGAAGTCGCAAGAGTACTCAGTGGTTGAGCAGTTAAGAAAGACCCCGGCCCAGATTTCTTTGTTATCTTTGTTGATACATTCGGAGGAGCACCGGAAGGCTCTTATGAAGATTCTAAATGAGGCTCATGTTCCGGAGAAGATTTCAGTGTGTCATTTGGAGAAGATTACCAGCAAAATTTTCGAGTCCAACAGAATCACCTTCTCTGATAGGGAGTTGCCGGTGGAAGGAACTGAACACAATAAAGCATTGTACCTCACAGTAAAGAGTGAAGAGTCAGTCGTGACCAGGGTATTGATTGACAATGGATCGAGCGCGAACATCTGCCCGCTGTCAACTCTAGGGAAGCTGAACATTAGCCCGGATAGAATCCGGAGAAACAGTGTCAATGTGAGAGGGTTTGATGGCGGAGGTAAGAACACGTTGGGGGATATTATTTTGGAAGTGACCATCGGTCCCGTTGATTTTACGATGGAGTTCATGGTGCTTGATATTGCCGTATCATATAACCTGCTTTTAGGTCGACCCTGGATTCATGCGGCCAAAGCGGTACCATCTTCTCTACACCAGATGGTCAAGTTTGAATGGGAGCAACAAGAGATTGTTGTACACGGAGAGGAAAATGCTTGTAATGTGGTAGCACCTTTTGACGGTACTGATGGGGATCGGGGTCCTTGGGTCTACCAAGTGACGGATGTTGTAGAAGTGAACAAGGTTGCTGAAGGAGAAAAGTTACCAACCCCGATGATGGCACCAACTGCTATAATGGTGGCCAGAGAAATGCTGAAAAACGGATTTGCACCGGGGAGGGGATTAGGCAAAAACCTGCAGGGAGTCACTCAGCCAGTTCAGCTTCCGGAGAATAAAGGTACATTCGGCTTAGGGTTCAAACCCACCTTTGCCGATATCCAAAAATCCTCCAAAGCCAAGAGAAACTGGACCTTGCCCAAACCCATACCCAAATTATCCGACATCTTTATCAGGCCTGGTACAAAATATCAACCATCTGCTGCAGCAAAGTGCATTAAGACCCAACTTGGTAAAGAAATGCTTGGTTTTAGGAAAATGTTCTGGGAGGTGAATACGATTGAAGCAGGGGAAGGCACGAGCAACATGGACGTGCAATTTGTGGGGCCCGGAGTCACATTGAACAATTGGGAAGCTACTCCTTTCCTTATCCGGAAGGAGTCTTGGTAGTTAGCTCAAAATTTCATCATTGTTTCCCCCAAAAGTTGTTATAATTTCCCCATTCCCCTCATGAAAAAAAAATCACCATGTATCCCGAACATCGTTCGTTTCTTTTATTAATGAAATGCGGTTTTTCCTTTTTCTTTCCTTTTGCCTTATTTTTCTTTATTTTTCCTTTTGTACAGTTTTGCATGTGTTGATTCCAATGCCATGTCATGCGTGAAGGATTCTAGACCCAGTTCTGACAATCACGCTACTATACAAGAGATTGAGGAAGATAGTGAATTAGAATGTGAGGATGAGGAAGCCCTGGAGGAAATAAGTAAGGACATGAAACAATACGAGGAAAAACCCAAGCCGAATCTGAGTGATACAGAATCTATAAACTTGGGGAGCGAAGATGATGTCCGAGAAACAAAGATTAGTGTACATTTGGAGGCACCCCTCAGGGATGAATTGATAAGGTTGTTACATGAATTTAAGGACATCTTTGCCTGGTCCTATGATGACATGCCCGGGCTTAGCACAGATCTGGTGGTACACAAGTTGCCTATCTACTCGGAATGCCGGCCAGTGAAACAAAAGCTGAGGAAATTCAAAGCGGACATTAGCGTGAAGATAAAGGAAGAGGTGAATAAGCAGTTTGAGGCAAAGGTCATAAGAGTTACCAAATACCCCACCTGGTTAGCAAATGTTGTGCCGGTCCCAAAGAAAGATGGCAAAACTAGAGTGTGTGTAGACTATAGAGACCTCAATAAAGCCAGTCCGAAGGATGACTTCCCATTGCCAAACATTCACATATTGATCGATAATTGCGCCAAGCATGAGATCGGTTCGTTTGTGGACTGTTATGCAGGTTATCACCAGATCCTGATGGACGAAGAAGATGCTGAGAAAACTGCCTTCATTACACCTTGGGGAACGTATTGTTACAGAGTAATGCCGTTTGGATTGAAGAATGCCGGGGCAACTTACATGAGGGCAATGACCACTATGTTTCATGATATGATGCATAGAGAAATTGAAGTATATGTGGACGATGTCATCATAAAGTCCGAAAACAACCTGATCACGTGAAGGATTTGAGGAAGTTTTTCCAAAGACTCCGGAGGTACAATCTAAAACTCAATCCGGCGAAGTGTGCTTTTGGAGTACCTTCAGGGAAACTACTGGGGTTTATTGTGAGTCGGCGAGGTATTGAACTGGATCCGTCAAAGATCAAAGCTATTCAAAGTCTACCTCCGCCGAAGAACAAGAAGGAGGTCATGAGCTTATTAGGAAGGTTGAATTACATTAGTCGGTTTATTGCTCAATTGACATCAACATGCGAGCCGATTTTCAAGTTGTTGAAGAAAGATGCTGCAGTGAAATGGACCGACGAATGTCAAGAAGCCTTTGACAAGATCAAGGAATATTTGGCCAATCCTCCGGTGTTAGTTCCTCCAGAACCAGGGCGTCCTCTGATTTTGTATTTGATGGTGCTAGATAACTCTTTCGGTTGTGTACTGGGTCAACATGACGAGACAGGCAAGAAAGAACAAGCCATCTACTACCTCGGCAAAAAGTTTACATCTTACGAGGTGAAGTATACCCAACTGGAGAGAACTTGTTGTGCATTGATTTGGGTGGCTCAGAAGCTAAAGCATTATTTGTCAGCATACACTACGTACTTGATATCACGGTTGGATCCTCTCAAGTATATCTTTCAGAAGCCCATGCCTACGGGAAGACTGGCCAAATGGCAGATTCTGCTCACAGAATTCGACATTGTATACGTAACTCGTACGGCAATGAAGGCACAAGCTATTGCGGACCACTTAGCCGAAAATCCGGTGGATGATGAATATGAGCCATTGAAGACATACTTCCCGGATGAAGAGGCAATGCTTGTCGAGGAGATGGAGCAAGAGGAAAAGCCAGGATGGAAAATGTACTTTGATGGAGCTGTCAACAGCAGAGGCGTTGGTATCGGAGCGGTACTCATTTCAAGTACGGGTCAACACTATCCCGTTACAGCTCAGCTTCGATTTTTCTGTACCAACAATATGGCCGAATATGAGGCGTGCATCTTAGGATTAAGGATGGCAATCGACATGGGTATTCAAGAGATTTTGGTCATGGGTGACTCGGATCTCTTGGTACACCAAATTCAGGGGGAATGGGAGACACGAGATTTGAAATTGATACCATATCGGTATTGTTTGCACGAGTTGTCTCAAAGATTCCGGTCTATAGAATTCAAGCATATCCCGAGAATGCACAATGAGATCGCAGATGCTTTGGCCACATTGTCCTCTATGTTGCATCATCCGGACAAGACATATATAGATCCGCTCCGGATCCAAGTCCGAGATCAGAATGCTTATTGCTTCGCTGTGGAAGAAGAGTCGGATGGAGAGCCGTGGTATCATGATATTAGAGAATACTTGAAAGCTGGCAAATACCCGGAGCAAGCCACTGGAGACCAGAAGAGAGCCATCAGGCGTCTAGCCAATGGATTTTTCTTCGGTGGAGGAGTGGTATACAAAAGAACACCAGATCTGGGTTTATTGAGATGTGTGGATGCACAACAAGCAAATGAAATTATGATTGAAGTACATGCTGGAGTATGCGGGCCTCACATGAGTGGCTATGTGTTAGCAAAGAAGATCTTGAGAGCTGGGTACTACTGGCTCACGATGGAGCGTGATTGTATCGGGTATGTAAAGAAATGCCATCAATGCCAGGTACATGGGGATCTGATCCACTCCCCGCCTTATGAGTTGCACACAATGTCAGCACCTTGGCCCTTTGTTGCTTGGGGCATGGATGTCATCGGCCCAATAGATCCAGCCGCTTCTAATGGGCACGGGTTTATCCTGGTTGCAATTGATTATTTCACCAAGTGGGTCGAAGCTAAGACATTCAAGGCGGTGACGAAGAAAGCGGTGGTGGATTTTGTGCACGAGAATATCATATGCCGATTTGGAATCCCAAAAGTGATTATCACAGACAATGGAGCCAATTTAAACAGTCATCTCATGGCAGAAGTTTGTGAAAGGTTTAAGATCACGCACCGGCAATTCCACACCTTACAGGCCAAAGGCGAATGGTGCAGTAGAGGCGGCAAATAAGAACATCAAGAAGATTCTCCGGAAAATGGTGGAGGGATCCAGGCAGTGGCATGAAAAGTTACCCTTTGCTCTCATGGGTTACCGCACGACGGTACGTACTTCTATCGGAACCACACCTTATACCCTGGTGTATGGAACAGAGGCTGTTATACCCGCAGAAATAGAAATACCGTCATTACGAATTATAGCCGAATCTGAGATAGATGACGATGAATGGGTAAAGGCCCGGTTAGAACAGTTGAATTTGATTGATGAGAAGAGATTGGCCGCAGTCTGCCATGGACAGTTGTATCAGCGAAGAATGGCCAGAGCATATAATAAGAAGGTACGACCTCGAACGTTTGAAGTCGGACAACTGGTATTGAGGCGTATCTTACCACATTGGGCAGAGGCAAAAGGCAAGTTTGCACCGAATTGGCAGGGACCGTTCGTGGTATCACGGGTGTTGTCCAATGGAGCATTATATTTAACAGATGTTGAAGGAAAGTGCGTAGAGACTGCTATCAATTCGGATGCGGTCAAAAGATACTATGTATGATTCCTTTTCAATTGTATGTTTTGTATTTTGTTGTGATTTTGGAATTGAAATGAGGAAGGCATTTTATTCTCTATCCAAACACTTTATCCATTGTTAACCCCTTTGAGCCTTAATGAATGAATTCTTTCATATCCCTCTCTCGGAATCACTCTATTGCAATAAGTTTTCAATTGCCAGAATGAAAATGAAATGATGGAAAAATGAAAAGAAAAAGTGATGAAAAAATGAAATGAAAGTTGAAAAAAAAAATGAAAAAATGAAAAATGAAAAAAAAGAAAAAGACAAAAATCGGGAAAAAGTCAAAAAGAAATCCATCTAACTTATGAAGTTGGATGAACTACGTCTGACTTGATCCCGAAAGGGTACGTAGGCAGCCTCTCTGAGGTTCAGTCACAATAAAGAAAAAATCCAAAAATTCCCCACATATTGAAACTGGGGCAGAAGTTATGTTCTAATAATTTCGAGAGTTGTAAATATTTTAACCCTCGTTGAAATTTTGAGCCTTTATATCTTTCTTTCTTAACCCGTCCAAAAGCCACGTTATAGTCCAAAGAAAGACCTTCTGATCAACTTTGAAATGATAACAAATACAGCGAAGGAGGAGTGAAACATCGGACAATACCCGTGGTAAGAAAACAAAATACAAAAGGGAAAAATGAAAAATAAAAAAATGAGAGAGTCTCATCGGTGAAAACCTTAACCGGCACTGTGAGGCGACCGTGAGTTTGAGGGAAATAAAATGAGAGAGTCTCATCAGTGAAAACCTTAATCGGCAATGTGAGATGATGGTGAGGTTGAGAGAATAAATGAGAGAGTCTTATTGGTGAAAACCTTTCGGGGCACCGTAAGGCGATCATCAGAAAAGAGAAAAGGTAACAAAAAAGAGTATCGGTTTGGGTCAAAGACAATTCGGAGTCTAAATAACGATTGGAACGAACTAGGTCAGAGTTTAAATACATGGCATGGTCAGCGGAATCAGCCAGCAAATACCCAGATAAGTTCTGTCATCTCTCCAAAATACCCTTACCTTTCTTTCATTTTTTCTGCATTTCATTATTTACCTTTTTGAGAGCTAACTACCAGCTCCTGACAATGGGAGTTGAGACAACATTGGATCAGAAAAGATAGGAGATTGGGGAGGAGAATAAAGAAGTTTGGCAAACATGGCCAAAGAAAAAGGAAAACAAAACAAAAAGGAAAAAATGAGAAAATACAAAAAGAGTTTGCATGGGACAAGCAGTTAGAAGTCATGCAACACCAGAAAAGCAAAAACAAAGGAAGCAATAAGAAGCGGGGACGGCAGATGCCAGTTGCCAGCAGTTTATATCTAATAAATTCTGTTTCATGCAGGAACAATTGTCATTAATCACTTTAAAGTGAATGTGACCAATGTGGAAAATTTAAAATACCAAAAAGAAAGTCTGCCGAATAAGTGGGGAAATTCACAGGCAAGAGATAAGTTGGTAAAAAGAAAATACCAAAAAGAGGAAGGTAACATCTTTTAAAATCCACTCCCCAGTCCTCAGGCTGCGGGAATACTTTTCTGCATTCGCATTGCACGTTTAATTTCTGTTAGGTGCCCACCTTCTAATACAGGAATACTTTTCTGCATTCGCATTGCACGTTTAAATTCTGTTAGGTGCCCACCTTCTAATACGGGAATACTTTTTTGCATTCGCATTGCACGTTTAATTTTTGTTAGGCGCCCACCTTCTAATACGGGAATACTTTTCTGCATCGCATTGCACGTTTAAATGCTGTTAGGTGCCCACCTTCTAATACGGGAATACTTTTCTGCATTCGCATTGCACGTTTAATTTCTGTTAGGTGCCCACCTTCTAATACGGGAATATTTTCTGCATCGCATTGCACGTTTAAATTCTGTTAGGTGCCCACCTTCTAATACGGGAATATTTTCTGCATCGCATTGCACGTTTAAATTCTGTTAGGCGCCCACCTTCTAATACGGGAATATTTTCTGCATCGCATTGCACGTTTAAATTTAGTTAGGCGCCCACCTTCAAATTCGGGAATACTTTCTGCATCGCATTGCACGTTTAAATTTACGTTAGGCGCCCGCGTCAGATTCGGGAATATTTTCCGCATTCGCGTTGCACGTTTAAATTTACGTTAGGCGCCCACGTCAGATTCGGGAATATTTTACGCATCTCATTGCACGTTTAAATTTACGTTAGGCGCCCGCCTTCAAGTTCGGGAATACTTTTGCGTCGTATTGCACGTTTAAATTTACGTTGGCGCCCGCGCTCGAATTCGGGAATATTTTCTGCGTTCGCGTTGCACGTTTAAATTTATGTTGGCGCCCACCCTCGAATTCGGGAATATTTTACGCATCGCATTGCACGTTTAAATTTACGTTGGCGCCCGCGTCGAATTCGGGAATACTTTCGCATCGCATTGCACGTTTAAATTTACGTTGGCGCCCACTTCGAGTTCGGGAATATTTTCTGCGTTCGCATTACACGTTTAAATTTCTGTTGGCGCCCACCTTCGAAGTCGGGAATATTTTCTACATCATCATGGTTTATGTATTAAAGAGCCCACACTGGGGCAGAAAAAGAAAAAAAAGGTAGTTTGTTGTTTTGTTTTGAGCAGGTTCAGCTCGGGATCAAGAAAACAAGAAAATCAACAAAAAAGAGAGTCATCAAGAAAACAAGAAAATCAACAAAAAAGAGAGTCATCAAGAAAACAAGAAAATCAACAAAATAGATTAGGAACAATTGTAATTGTAGGATCATAGCTTAGAATAGCTTCTTCATTTTACATTTTCCCCGGTGTAATAAGGAGTAAGTCAGCAGATCTCAACAGTGTCAATGCAACAGTGAGTCTGGTAGTTTTTAAAACTGCCAGACCTTCCCGAACTACACTGACCTGATTCCTGTTTAGCCCAGGATATGTAGGCAACCTCTAAAGCAGGGTGCGGTCAAAAGGTTTTCAAAAATGCTTTCACGGAATATGCCGATGTGCAAAAATCTCTCATTACTGCTCACTTATCTTTGCACTGAAACTCTTCGTGTTCCCGAGCAAAGAGGGGCAGCTGTGAGCACATGATTTTTGCACCAAGCAAATAATTCCAAAATTAAAATAAATATGTTTTTGAGTGCAATTACTTGCTTTGCTTGAAATTAGTTATATTTCTGTGTGTTTGAATAAGTAAAAATTAGAAAAAATCAAAAAATAGTAGTAATTAGTTTGTTAGTTTAGTTAATTAGAAAAATTAGCAAAATAGCTTAAATAGGAGAAAATAAAGGAAAAATAGCAGAAAAATTCCAAAAAATACTAGGAAAAATTAGAGTAATTAGTAGATTAGGATTTATAATTTTTCATAAAAGAAAAAGAGAAAAAAAAAAGAATAAAAGAAAATACATAAAAAAAATCAATAAAATCAAAAATACAAAAATATAGTTTGGGTATAATAAAAATGGGTCAATTGGACTGAATTGTTTGGCCCAGCATATTGGCCCAAAGAGACGGCCCGCCTGGTTTTACAATCATCTTGATCTCGGCCGTCCATTTGATATATCCAACGGCCGAGAATATTAGGAGAATTGTTGGCATAATTGAATAATTGGGAGTTAATCTGAGCCGTCTGTGTGATTGGATCCAACGGCTGGAGACTTTAGTCTCATAAATAATCAATCGAACGGTGTCGTTTAGGTAACGCTCGTCTGGGACCGTTGATCTCTCTTCAACGAACGGTCAAGATTATCTCGTATACCTGGCCTATATAAGGCTTTGGTCCGAGAACTTTTGCCATTTTTGCAAAACCCTAAAGACAGCCGCCCTTGACCCCTCTTTCACTTCGTCTCCTTCGTCCTCAGCGGCCATGGCGGCCACCACCTTCTACGGTGGTCGCCGGCCATTCCCTTCACTCCCATCTTCTTCTCCTTCTTCTTCATACCATAGCACACCCAAAAATCCCAGAAAAACACACCGTTCTTCAAAAGTCCGGTCACCGGAGTTACACCGGTGACCACCAAAGTATGAGAACCCACACAAAACCAATGCCATTCTCTTCTTCTCCATGAGATCTACCCAACCATACTAGCCTCCACCCTCGAATGTCCCCGGAACGCCTCGAATATCCCGAAGAAGGTCGTCGGAACCCTAACTCCGGCGACCCCAAATCCAACACCCAATCAAGACCTCACCTTTACCACCCCCTGAACACCCTCTTGCAACTCAAATCAAAAAAGGCCTCGTCTTTAGGCCTGAAAAGAAGAATCAGAAAAGATTGAAAATCTGGAAAAGAATAAAGAAAAAAGAGAAACAAGAAGAAGGCCGAGGAGAGTCTTAGCGAATAAAAAGGAGAAGAAAAAGGATAGGAAGCTCGGGGGACAGGCCCCGCGAGTTAAGTCCCCTTCCTTTTGTGCATAGTTTCTTTTTCCTTTGCTTCTTCTGCATGTTTTGTGTTTTGCATGATTCCTATGCTTTCTTTGATTGGGTGTCTCACATGTTAGTCATAGGATCTTTATTTGCTTCTCTTTTTGTTTCTGTTTAATACTTCTGTCTTCGATTTGTTTCTGTTTAGTTATGTTCTCTAGTTCGACTTGTCTGTGCTGTTTCTCTCCAATGATTGTTATCCCTGCTGTATTTCGTAGTTGATTTGCATATTAGTTTTAGGTTCTCTATTTCTCTGCTTACCAGTTACTCTTTTCTTTTCAGTTCCTTCGCATGATAAGTATCAATTAGTCTTGCTGATATTCTGTTCTTTTTCTTTATTTCATTATTGTTTTAATATGCCCTGTATATCTTTGCCTTGCATGTTCTGATTGATTTGCGTTTCATATGTTAGTTGTAAGGCTGTTCTTGGTTCTCTTTTGGTGATTCTGTTCTTAGCTCGAGTTTGAGCTTCACATACTAGTATAGGATCCTGTATATCCTCTTCTGTTAACTTGTTTCCTTTTTAAATTCTTGATTAGTTCCTTTGAACATGTTAGTCATAGGGTTATGTGGATTTTATGATCTCTTGTTATCTCAATCCTGTGCTTCTCATGATAGTCTAGGACCCTCCTGCTTATCTTCTGATGCTGTGAGTCTTTATCTATTTTCTCTGTAGCCACCCTGACTCTTTAACTTGTTCATCTCCTGTGTGTCCCTGTGTCCTTTTGGGCTTGTTAAGTGATAGAACTCTATCTGTTATATGCATGGTTTGATCACATGGCTTTTTTTTGTTCTAAGATTGAGAAGTCCATCCTTTTGTGTCACTTTAACTGTTGAGTACTGATTCATGGCAAAAGCATGACATTTGATCTTCGTCTTATGTTTGAAATCAGGCTTAAGTTATTATGACCACCTCATGTCCTTAACTTGTTCTTTCAAGATCATGTTTAGTACTAGGGTTCTATTTCCTCTTCATCCTCATATGTGTGTTCTGTTTCTGCTGAATACACTGGTTCTTGATTGTTGGCTTGCAATATCATGACTATCTGTCTTCTTTGTTTCTTTTGGCATAATTAGTTCAATTGTTCTGTGGCTGGTAGTTTTATGTTGATGTCCCAGTGTCTCTTTGTCTACTATAGTATTGAGGTCCCTCACATTGTAGTTTTCAGTAGTTCTTCTATCATCATGCATGTTTTGATTCTGGTATTATGATTAATTGCTTGTCTTTCATTGTCACTTGGTTTTGTATTAGATTACCTTTGTTAGCTAGCAATGTCTCAACTGCTTTTCTTTCTGTGCCTTCATATGTTTAGTCTTAGTAGAAGCTTGGTTATCTCTACTCATCTCTTATGTCAAAAACAGCCTAAGTATGATTTGGGGTTTTCAGTGGTTCATTTAGCATAAAGAAGTTTTAACTAAGCTTATTTGATGATTAATTGACACTGTGCTGTGATATGTGAGTTTGTAAGTCTATTGATTGGGATTCAACAATATTCAAACCTTTTCTTTGAATTTTGATTAATTGATAAACAAGTCTAATTTCATTGGCCATGTGTGCAAATATTTGTGAAACTGGCTATGTTTGTAATAGCTTTGTGTTAATGAGAGCACTGTTAATATCTATCATGCCTAGGGGATTTGGTTATAGCTGTTAGTGTTAGGTTCCTTGGAAGTAGTTAGTTCTTAAATAGGATAAAACACTAAAAATGATCAAGATAGGCTACAAGTTTAATAATTGGCCTAAGAATGGTCAACCTTGCAAAAGGTTGACCAATTCTGTGAGCCCTAACACACAGCTCACTGTTTAACAGTGGCTGGTTGTGCAAAGGGCTATGTCTGCAAATGCAGACTAGCCCAGGCTCTATATTGAGCCCTGAACAACAAAGTGGCCAAACCTGTAAAGGTTTTGGGCCTAGCTGTTCAGTATATGGCTTTGATAGCCCAAGCTAAGTCTCAACTTGAGACTGGCTAACTTTTAAATAGTTTAAACATAATAACAAAGCAGGCTATGCTTGCAATTAGCTTTAATTAAGAATAAATTGGTTTTAATTGACTGAAATTAGTTTAAAAGTGGCTAAAATTGAAATAGTTCTTAAGAATAAATCTGGCCAGCCCTTAAATACTAATGCCAGGGCTGGCCATTAGTTAAATAGGTGCAAAATTAGTTGAAGTATGCCCTAGGCAAAGCTAGTAAATCAGCAGTGCCCTTAGGGGCACAATTGGGAATTGAAAAGGTAAATTAGTAACTAGTAAGAACTTAGGAGGGTAATAGGGACATTTATACTCCTGATTTATGCAATTCTGCAGAGATTTAGGGGTATAATGGTCTCCTAAAAATGGGAAATCTGTAAAAATCTCAAACCCCTAAGGTTATACTAGTAAAAGGCCATAAAAGAGAATCTTTAGAACCTTCCAGCACATGCTGGAAGGGTTTTAGTAACTGAAAATGGGACTAAAGTGTAGAATAGGTAATTTTAGGAGGGGGAAGTGGGATTAATCCCATTACTTCCTCCCCAAGTATTCAGCCCTAAAAGGTTAGCTATAAATATCTCAAAAAAGGGGCTGAAAAAGGGGGATCCCACTGGTAGAACAATCTGAAAAATACATTTAAGTTGGAGTTCATTAAATACAAAGCTGAAGAGATAGAAATAGGAATTTAGTAGTGATTATTTTCTGGAAATTCCTAGCGTGAGAGTTTGTGGCTCTAATCTGGTTTTTCTGGGCTTTGGTCGATTATCTACTTGGTTTCTTCTCTGATATTCTTGTTGCTGTTTGGCTGTGTTGCTGTTGCTGTGCCTTTCTTCATCACTGTTGCATTGATCGTTTGAGTCTTTGCTGTATCTGCTCATTACTTGCCTTCCCCTAGAACTCATTGGTCTTCTTCTCCTTGATCCAGGTATACTCTTGTCCAGAAAATCAAGCTGTAAAGATTGGTTCAAGTGAAAATGAAGATTTAAGTTATTCATTTGTCTATTTGTAATTCATTTTTAAATCATAGTATGGCGTAACAGAGATCAAGGAAAAACAGATACAATGTAATAGATAGTAGTATGATAGTAGTGTAGTGTAGATAGCTTAAACACTTAGTTTAATTAGGAAAATGCACTAAAACATAAGTTAATTCATAATACTTGCAAAACTGATAAGCTCTAAGTTCACAAACACACCTGACCGTATAGTTAGTTACATTATCACTGATTTGCATTTAAGTAATAATAAGTGTTAAAAGGGAAAAGTGTTAGGTCAAGCAGTGATTCGTTCATGTTTTTGGGCTAATAATCTGATAATAAATTGAGTCATAAGGGAATCAGTAGTATAATTATGCACAAGTCTTAGAGTCATTCACCCGTAGATATTTAAAGTTAAACCATGGAACAATCAGACGGTATAATCGTTGTTAATATGATTAGTCTAAAAATTCGAAGATCAGGAACAAAAATCTGTAGTAGGCTATGGAAAGAGGTAACTGGGTATTGAACCATGTTTATAATGTTAAAATGTTTAGTAAGAAATGTAATAACAAACATAGCTAATTAATTAATCCAGATTCACAGTTAATTAGGTTAGTAATTCTTCAAAGTTTTCCCTGTAAATCACCTTCTCAGATTCAGTATTGATTTCAAACATTAGTACAATAAGAAGCAGCCTATTAGTCCTGATATATATGAAAATCAGTAACTGATTTGTAATTGATATGATATGAATTGATGTATTGATCCTTTACTGAATAAATAAAATGCTTTTTGTTTCAAATGAGTGTCTCTGTTCTTTTTACTTTAATCATTGTAATTGTTAATTAGATTAATCTTAGTGTATATTATAAGCCCGGATCGTTATATCAATTTGACAAGGCCAGCAAGCTTAAGCCCAAAACAACTTGGAGACTGCCTGGGCCTTAAAGGCCTGGACCCATGCTGATCCATGCTAAGCATTTCGAAAAGAAGACCAGGCCCAATAAGTAATAAGAATTCGACGGGCCTGGATTACTATAGAATTAGTATTACGATTAAGGCAAAAACAAATATAGAAAACTTAGCCAAATATTAGTACCCTTTAATAAATAATTTGGGACGAGCCTCGCCCGAATAACACCGGGGCCCCCATTTAGTAATAATATAAACCCGAATAGACACGGGAAAGCTAATAGCTAATTCCATAGCTTCTCCCAAAAGATTTAAAAGCCGATAGACGTTACTTTAGGGCACGAATTTAATATACCTTCCTATGAACGAGTGTGCACTTGGTGCGACTCAAATCCAAATCTCGGCAAAGCCGAAATACTCCAAAAGTCATAGGCGTACTGGTTGCGGTATGACTCGAGGCGTGTTTCCGCGATGCCGCAAATTCCTAAAAAATATTTAACGCAAAAACATTATGTTGTTAAAATCTATAACTGAGTCAAACAAAAGTCAAAAAACGACAGTGGAGCGACCGTGCTAAAACCACGGAATCCGGGAGTGCCTAACACCTTCTCCCGGGTTAACAGAGTTCCTTATCCGGACCTCTGCTTCGCAGACATTTCAAAGAGTCAAAATTCCTCGGATTCGGGATTAACCGGTGACTTGGGACACCATTGTCATTCCCAAGTGGTGACTCTGATTAATCTCTAAATATATCCCGAACCGATTGTCCTTAAATTGGAAAAACTCCTTCCCTTACGTTATTTTATCCGTCTCGGGTAATTGAGCGTCGGGGTATACCCTACAAGTGTATTTATACACCTTTAAGTGTGTTGGGGTAGTAAAAAGGGAGGTGTGACAGCCTACTGGGCGTAGCAGTACGGATGATACGGATTCTTAGGTGAGCTGCACTTCTCGAGGCGATTCGTAGCCAGTAGAGTCTCTTTCAATTTTCTATTTTTATTTCTATCCAATTGTATTCCGGATGATTGTTGTATTACACTCCATCGTTGAGATAAGAGATCTCGAAAGTTGGGCTCAAAGTGGCGCCATGAACGTTAGTCAATAACCTTCATGGACTTTTGCCTTTTTCAAATTCAGTTGAAATTTCTTTTTGGTAAAAGAAGGGATCTGCCGAGCATCTTTTGGAAATAACCTCTTTAGCCTTCTAAGGTAGGGATAAGATTTGCGTGCACTCTCCACTCCCCACACCCCATTTGTTAGATTTTATTGGATTGTTGTTGTTATTATTAATAGTGGTGGCTTTTGGATAAATCCACTAAGGCCTCCAACTTTAGAGGCCTCCACTTTTTACCCTATATTTTTTTATAATTAAGTTTTTTAACTTTTACTACATATTTTAGTAAAACCTCAAAAGAAAAAAATATTTATGTTCCTTAAAAATTAGGCCCTTAACATGTAAATGCAAAATTTATAAAAGGAATCAAGTGATTATATCTTTTTCTCATTAAATATTATGTAAATCTTTCCACTTTTTTTTTTTACTATTGGTTTCCATAATATACAATTTTTTTTATTGTTTCTGAGTTCTCACCAAGCATTACTACTATTATATTTTTTTGTTATTCCAAAAGATCTTATTATTCTATATTTTCCGTCTATCAAGCTAAAACATACGAGAAGTATATTGTGAAAACAATAAATATTTATTTTCACATCAAGTTAATCAATCAAAATTTTCTATTCCAACTTTTTAGTAGTATTAGTTTTCATCTAACATTTTGTTTTCTTTCTATTTCAATATGTATGCATATATTATTCTTTTAGTATTTATCAAAATTTAAATATATTGAATAGAAATTATGAATCTTGTTATTCAAAACTTAAGAAAAAAAAGTTGAATCATTGATACAACTCCAAAAAAGAGAGATGTTAGTAGTCTAGTCGATATACTCAATTAGATAAAAAGACTTAATTCTTTTTCAAATACTTATATTGCGAGATAATTTTATCCATCATCATTGAACTTTTGTGATTGTTAACCAAAAGTTACTTTTTTTGTTACGTAAAAATTACTCAACATTATATTCATTACACAAAAATCACTTTTATTTCTTTTGTTACACAAATATCATTTTATTTTTTTCTAGTTATTATAAAAGTCATATTTTAACTTGAAAAGTCTATTATGCCCTTGATATTATATAAACCTTCTTATTTATGTAATACTTTCTGTTATATACTATATAAAATATTTTTAACTATATATTTTATTCATAAATAAAATAATTTAATATATTTTCATAATATATTTGTATATTTAATTTTTTCTTAACGTTAAATTTCAAAATATATTAGTAGTGTTATTAAATTTATTAGTAATTTTAATATATATTAGTAGAGAAATAATCGACAAGTACATTTCCGTGAGAAAATTCGCAGGTAAACAAACAAAAAAAATCATATGTTAGTCTGAAAGAAATCACTAGGTAACTCTACATGCGAATTTAGCTGGGGATATTTTCTTGGAGATTTACCCGGGCAATTAGTTATTTTGTACTATTAGAAATTCAAAAACAATAATCCAAAAGAATTGACCAGAGTTGGTCGGTAATGGCCAATAACCACTCATTAACGTGTGGTTGGTATTTTGAAGATAGGAAGGGCCTACCGACCAACTTTGGACGGTCAAAAAATTAAAAGAAGAAAAGAAAAAGAATTGTTGCAATAATATTATTTTATAAAGCTACTAATATATCTTGAAAATTAAAGTTAGAAAACAAATATAAATGAAAATATCATAAAAATAATATTAAATTATTCTATTTATAAATACAATACATAGGTAAAAATTTATATAGTATATATGTGACGACTCGACGCGCCGTCTCATGTGCTATTGCTCTGTTTCCCCCCTTTCATGCTTCATCATATTTCGTTAGGTATGTGGTGTGTTAGAGTTGATTTGCATTGGTTTTGGTAAGAAATGAGACACTTATCTTTAAGGAAGACTTAAGTTAGAAAAGTCAATCGGATGTTGACTTATGAGTTATAGAGCTGGGATATGATTTCCGGTAATTCGATTTGCTTCGGGAGGCGATTTGTCACTTAGGAGTGCGATCAGAATTAATTTTGGAGGTCCGGTGTAGAATAAGGCCTGAATTGGCGAAGTTAGTATTTTGGCGAATTCCGGTTGATAGGTGAGATTTTGATTCGAGTGTCTGATCGGAATTCCGAGGGTTTCTATAGCTTTGATATGTGATATATGATGTGTGTGCAAAATTTCAGGTCATTCGGATGCCGTTTGGTTGTGTTTTTGATCGAATATGTGTTTGAGAAGATTTTAAAGAACTTAGGCTTGAATCCGTGGTGAATTGCTGATTTCTGTGTTGTTTGACGTGTTTTGAGGATTGTAACAAATTTGGATAATGTTTTAAGTCATGTTTGTGCTTTTGGTTGAGGTCTCATGGGTCTCGGGGTGATTTCGGATGGCTAAATGGAAATTTGAGACGTAAAATTTGTAGGCCAAGTTTTGCCTTCGCATTCGTGTGTGGTCCATTTAATTTGCGAAAGGTTATTTTTTTAACCATCGTGTTTGCATGTATGGCTCCGCATTCACGTAGAAGGGGCATGTGGTCCTATCGAGTTTATTCATTGCGTTCGCGATCATGGGGCCCGCGTTCGCGTAGGAGGAGCAACCTGTGCATCGCGTTCGCACTCAAATGGACATGTTCACGTTGTGGATCCCGCTGAAGCTTTGCCTTCATGGGTAGTACACCACGTTCGCGAAGGGTTAATTTTGGTCAGTGATATGTTTTGGGCATCGCGAACGCGAGAAGGTTCCCGCGTTCGCGTAGAAGGAATTGGTACTTGGGCAGAGGGGTTTTGATATTATTTCCTCCGCGAGCCTATGTCATTTTTCCACCATTGTTGAATATTTTAAGAGATTTTTGGTAGATATTGAAGAGGATTTTGACGGGAATTGATTGGAGGTAAGTCTCGTGACATAGAAACATCATTTTATTTAAGAATCAACCTTTAATTCTTGGAAATTTGGGTAAAAATTGGAATAACTAGGGCTTGGTTTTTGAAATAAAATTTTGAGAATTCAAAGGGCATTTGAACCCCGACTTTGGTAAATTTGGTATGTATGGACTCGTGAAGAGACGAGGAATCCTGTAATGTGAGTTTTGTAATTTTTAGAGAAGTGAGTCCGAGGCTCGGGTTTTGCTAGTTTCAAGATTTTTGCTATATTTTTTTTGTTTATGTATGGGTATTGTTCCTTTGGCATAGTCTGATGTATTCACTCTGATTTTGGTTAGATTCGATGCGCGTGGAGGCCGATTCGAGGGTCAAAGGCATTACAACCTAGAGATATCACCAGTTCGAGGTAAGTAATACTTGTAAATGATATCCTGAGGATTTAAAACCCCGGATTTGCATATCATAGTGATGTATTATGGTGACTTGCACGCCAGGTATGAGCATGGGATAGAGCACCATTGGGGATTGTGGCTTGCTCCGTCCCGATTGTGATTTTACTACGTATTGACTGAAACTTACTGATGCTATCATGATTGGAGCTGATTGCCATGTGTTGGTTCTCGTGCCAATTATTTGAATCTTTTAGGGACAGACATCACTGCCTTGCATTACTTCCATATTATTTTGATATTAGTCCAAGGTTTTAAAATGCTGTTTCGCAAACTAAATCATTTTTCTAAGATATGAAAACTTAAACAACATATTATTGACGTTTTGAACTGTGAACTGTTATTTTGATATTGCCCAAGTGGCTTAAGTGCATTTCTAAACTGAGCATGGATCAGGCTGTGCACTGCAGCAGTGTTATATGTGCATTTCTAGACTGAGGATGGATCCGGCTGCACGCTGTAGCGGTATAATATTGATATTGCGCTTGGATTGTAGGAACCCCTCCGGAGTTTGAACCCCCACAGTGAGCGTGGGTACCCAAACGGATCGGGCTGCGTGCCGTAACGATCATATGCATTGCATTGCATTCATGCATTGGTTCCTATTTATACTTTGTGTCATGATATTCAGCATTCGCATTTCATTGGCATCCATGCTACTTCTTGCACTGTTGACCAGATATCCTGGTGTTATTTGTTGGTGGAGTATTGTGCCGGAAAGGATGACTTATGTGCTGACTTGCACTACCTGTTTTGCATTCATTTGCTTAAATTGTCAGAAAAATTATATTTTTAAAGAGGTTTTTAACTAAGCCAAATATTTTCTAAAGGATTTTCCCGGTTTTTACTATCTTCTCAAAGGGTTGTACTGTTCTATATAGCATGATGGAGTGCTCTTACGAGATTTTTTGCCACTCAGTTATTTTTTACTCTTATTATTCACTGTGTTGGAGTACTCACATTACTCCCTGCACCTCGCGTGTAGTTGCAGGTATTGTTCACCCGGTAGCGGATTATTAGCAGACTGAAGGTATTACTATTGTATCTGAGCAAGGTGACCGCTAACGTTCCCGACACCGGACTTCATCTTTTGAACTCTAGATTTTATTTTGTATATATTATTGGCCATGTAGTAGTGTTCAGTCTTCTTTAGATTCTCATGACTTGTGAGAATGTGGTCGGGTTGTGTTAGGCTATAATTAACAGTTTTAATGCCATTAATTTGTATTTTTTATTCATTTATGTTTAATAATTGTTAAAGAGACGATGTGGGTTAGTTGGCTGGCCTTGTCTTCACGAGAGGTGCCATCACGATCAGTTTTGGAAATTGGGTCATGACAAGTTGGTATCAGAGCCTAGGTTACTGGGTCTCACGAGTCATGAGCAGGTTTAGTAGAGTCTCACGGATCGGTACAGAGACGTCTGTATTTATCCTCGAGAGGCTGCAGAACATTTAGGAAAAACTTCCCATTCTTGGAATTTTTTTCGTGCGTACGTGATTCAGCATGAGATATAACTCTTAAAGTTCCTTCCACACGTCTGTATGCGCACATGAGCACTAAGTATTATATATGCCTTGATAATTTGTGATTACCCGATCGAGGGGCAAGAGGCAATCTTTGTGTGTATGTTGGGCCAGTCTGGAGGACATGAGGCCAGATATTTTTCTATGGCTTGAGCACCGAGGTGCTGATTGTGTGAGCAAGTATTTTGAACATATATATTCAGTATTGTACTTATTAGCCAAAATGGCGGTTGGATATCCATATGATGAGTATGTTAGTACTATGAGATGTATCCACGTGATCTTGGCAGTGACGAAGGAGTCTGTTGGATAATAGATGAACTGTTAAGCGTTCGTTTCCTATTGTGATCTGTTGTGTAGCCCCGAGTTATGGGGCGTGAAGAATATTTTTGTATATCCTAGTTGGAAAGTAAAGTGCAATACGTGTAGTGATATGAGTTCAGACTTAGGAAGACTAAATTGACTGTGTTATATGTATGATGGTGCAAGTGTGCTGAAATACTAAATTGAGGCGAAGTAGGTGGGTTATGTCCTACGGAGTGTTCTTGAGTGGTATGATCCTTATGTGTCTGTTAGAAGATACCATGTGTAATTCAAAGGTACGTGTCGTAATTTGAAATTTTGGGTCGCTTAAGAGAGTGGACTCAGCTGATGTGGGGATGAATGCGAGGTTTGTAGAGGATTTCAGTACTAGATGATCTGTGTTTTCATAAACTAGTAGATGATTTGAGTTTAATCTCACTATAATATTGCGAAATCATTAGAGTAAAAGTATTTTGGTTTATTGAATGTGTCCTGATAGATAGGTTCGAGCCAAGTTGGGGAGGTTGTTGTTGATTAGATTATCGTACGGTTATGTGCTATGTTGGTTCCACTTTGAGGCATGCTAGCGGATCAGTCATGTTTGCAGAAATTGAGTCGAGGATGGCACGAGTGAAGCAAAATTTTGACAAAGATTGGATGGTGCTTTCATAAATGTGAGGAAATACTAGGATGTCTTGAGTTGTTGCTGATAAAGAATGCTCAGTGTATAGAGAAGAAAGATAATGGTTTTTATTGGTATGAGATCATGTTCTGCAGTGTCAGAGTGATAATAAGGCAAGAGTGATTCCATTCGTTAAGTTAGGTAATTTACAGTTGTATAAGAGTCAATGACTCTCAAGAATGGTTTTATTGTGTTCAAGATTTTTGCATGTAATACTCAGGTGTCTTAAGGTTGTGTATCTGGCTAGAGACTGTGTTTCCATTAGAAAAGATCAAGGCTTGTGGTGTTTTATGTTATTTATGGGATGTATGTATCAGTATCTAGAAATTAAAGGTAAGAGATTTAGATTCGCAGGAAGTTCTTCGGAAAAAGTATTTTGGAATGTGGTATTTCTAGGAATATTTGAAAGAGGATTTAGTGGCCTATGGGTCTTACACAATGTGGTTTTGTGCTTGGGTCTCGTGTAGTGAGCATGGGTTGAGGAACTGCGGTGCTACAACAAGGGGAAAATCATGTGGATGATGAATCATAAGGGAAATTAGATAGATGGAATAGCTTGATAGTAGAGCGAATCGCTATGGTAAGAATATGATTAATTCTTTATATGTGTTCGAAGTAATGAGCTCTTACAAGTATTGTACATCAATGCTCTTGGGTTGTAATGGCTTGATTAGCATTGTTTGGATATAAGGATTCAGTCATGTAGTTAGTTTGTGGTTAGGATAAGGGAGATGGAGTTCTCATGTTATCCTAGTGTGGTATGGTATATGCAATATATTGTGGAGGATTGGGATTTGTGTGTGTAAGGTTTTGGTCCAATTCGAAATAGAAAGTCATTAAATTCTTAAGCAGCACGGGCAGATACAAGTGATTTAAGAATCGACCATAAGATGATTAAGGAAAATGGTACTGTTATTCTAGTGATTTGACGGGGGTATATGTTCCTTAAAAGGGGAAGGTGATGTAAACGGATAATACTTTGGTGGTAGTGTGCTATTTTCTTGTTGGATCGACTGTTGATATTTGAGTTTGTTGATGGCACAGAGAAATTTTAGAATATCTCTCGTGGAGTGATTGGGTACTTGAGATGTAATATGTATTCATGCTACAGAAGTTGGGATCAGGTACAGTGATTCATGTGTTATATAGAGTTGGACACTAGGAGTTCTCAGATACTGTCTATGTCGTGTTGTGGATCATGTGTATTCGGTACCGTTTAGCGGCTATTGGGATTTGGAGGCCCGAGTGGATCTTTCTTTGATTGGTTTATTATATTCAGGATATGATATTGGGGTGGAGACTGGTTTGTCTCAATGTTGGGTTATTCTAGACCATTGTGCTATGAGTTATGTCAAAAAATGCCAAGGTTGCGTGGCAAGGTGCATCGGATCATGTTCTAGCAGTGGTTTGTATTCCAAAGACTAGCAGATGATTGGGAATTGCTTCGTGGCGGGTGTCAGTGCAGACGTTTCTACCATTAATTCAGTTCCGGTATTGAAGAATTTTTTTTTCAGGATGTGTTTCTTGTGGCCGGGCATGTCGCCGAGTGAGATTGTGGATTTTGGTAATTATTTGGTGCCGAGCATTGTAGCTTATGACTCCAGTAGGAGTTATAGTAGTGGAAAGAGCGGCTTCTGGATTCTTAGTATTGAGTTTGTTGGCAAGCCAATGTGGCTACGTATTTAGCCTGAGTTAGCTTGGTTAGTCACGAGTGGTATTGTTGAGGGACATATTGATTTGACCGTTATTGAACTTGTTAGTGATCTGGGGAGATCAATGAGTTGCTTTTGATGTGCTATGACACATCATGATTTGTTGGTTATGGGCACACGCGGTGCAGTTCTATTGGGGATTCATAGTGGAAGTCGAACGGGAAGAGTAATTGAGTGTTGCTTGATAAATGGAGTGTTGGCTATGACCTATCGCGTTGTGTGTTGTATGCTATTTGTTTTACCGTTGGTGTAATGAATTGTGTTGGTTTCAGACATCAAAAATTGTGCATGACTGTTGATAATGAGCATATCGACTTGAGGTGCTTTATATGTAACGGTGTTTGGATAGGACTGCGCATTGTAGCGAGGCTACGTGGAGTTATGACCCTTCGGGGTAGATTTAGGTGTTCTATTTCTATGATGTGAGACGGGGACTCAGCCTTGTGTTGTAAAGGTGCTGATGAGTTTGAGGTACAACTCTTTTGTTTGAGTTAATTGTCACAATCTAAGTATGTTCGGACCGTCTCTTATTGGTGCGTGTATTATGCAAGTTGTGGCTTAGGCCTGTATTGAGGTGTCATATCACCAAAGTGGTGTGTTAGATTCGAGGTGATCATTGGAGTCGTTAAAGAATATGAACAGATTTGACTTCAGCTTGTTAGAAGGATAATATCGAGGTTCGGCCGGGAATCTATTGTGATATTTGTCAAAGGGAATGGCTTTATGAATGGTTGATCTGAGGAATGGTTACGGTCTATCGCATGTTTCATTTATCTTGGGCAGTATATGAAAGTGTTGGAATAAGACTTCATCTAATAAGAGGTTTTCTATTAGTATTTGGTTATTGTTGCATTTGCGGTGAGTAAAAGCTATCGTTTCGAGTGTTTGGATTATGTGGTATATCAGATGGCCTCACCTGGGGTTACAGGTATAGGATATTACAGTTGGTTCGGGTTTATTGCGAATGTAGACGTGAGGTTCTTATCTTGTGTATGATGTTGGAAAGTGCAATGTGGTTCTTTGGTTTGTGGCCTAGGTGGATTGTTGGATTTTCAGCTATATTGTGTTATCGGACTTATACGAGATAAAGTGACGTGGGGTCACCCCGGGTATATGCTTGGTAAGGTCATTCATCCATTGGTTGACTTCTAGGACAACTCTGGGTACGCTCGAGGACGAGCGTTTGTTTAAGTTGGGGAGGATGTGATTGTGAGCACGTAATTTTTACCCCACGCGAGCTACTCCCAAATGAAATCAAAACAAAATGGCTTGTTTTATTGTGTGCATTTTTGTGTATTTTTGTGAATTTTTGCATTCGAGGGCTCATACTTATTTGTCTAAGTAAATAATTAATCACAAAAAAAGAAAAAATATATATGTGCATTTGTGTTCTTTGTCAATTGGTTGATTTTACATTGAATTAATGAAGCATATTTTTACCACTCAATTTTGTTTTCGAAGTGGCTTTTATTTAAAGTGAGTATTGATGAAGCAAGAGGCTAAAAATGCAAGCTCTCCAAGCCCAAATGATGTGTTCCACCCGGTCCGTTCAATGAGTCTCTAAGACTCATGAAATGACGTAGCAAGGCATTGAAGCTACGTCGTTCTGGCACTGGCAGATCTCGACCGTAGAGCCATCTCTAATCCAACGGTGGAGATCTCTTCACCCTCACCCGTTCCAGGTAACCCGATCCAGGTCCGGACCGACCCAGTCCCTCACAGACACACAAACGACATCGTTTGGATAAGTGAGAAGATCCAGGCCGTTGATCTCATTTGATCAAACGGCCAGGATTAAATCCCAGCCCCACTATATATACCAAAAGACCTACCCAGCCCCCCCTAAGCCAGACCCCCCTCACCTTCATCGTCTCTCTTAGAGACGAATTAAGCTTCCGCCGTCCACCGCCGTGCTCCGCCTGCCGGAAATCGCCTCACGGCGGTTCCGGTAGGCCAAACCACCCCAAATTTACACCAGCCCTTCTCCTCACCTCCCTCTCCTCGAATCCGTCCTTCGTTGGTCTCGAATTTGTCTCAAACGCGTCGAATATGGAATCAAAGGTTGCCGGGATTTGAAATTCTATCCCAAACCACCCCAAACTCACCCCAATCCCTCCCATGACCTCCCTCATACCCCTACTAGCCCTGGTTTGGCTCGAATCTTGCCAGAAGTGGTCGAGCCCCAAAAACGGCCACATAAACCCTAAAAATCCAAAATGGGATCTTCGTTCGAAATTGATAGGAGGTTGAGGTCTAATGGACCTTAATCTAGGTGTTCTCGACGGAGAACACCCCGATTAAGGCCCATTTGGCTTCAACGATTCAAGTCTGAGGTCAAGCCTGGTTCTTTGTTGATTTCAGAGGTATTCCTCCGCTTTCTTTGCTCCGCATTGATTTCTCTGTGTGTTGTTTGGTTCATGTTTGTTTACAAATTTTCTAGCATTCTTTCTTTCTATCCCAGGACCCTTTATTTGGTCAATTTCTGTTCTTACTCATTTAATCAGTTGTTAGTTGTTGTGACCATCTTATGTGTTAAATTCGATTAGCGTCGTTAATTAAAAATTTGATATACCCTGAGTGTGCCCGTAAACCACGAATCACGAATTCGTAGGTCGATCATTTGTTATCGATTATGTGTGTTGTCATCGACTAATCAATGTGGTCGATTAGTTTCCTAGGTCCTGTTTGTTAGCATTTTTATGGCAGAAATTGATTACACACGGAACCATTGTTGGATTATGCCTATTTGTGATTAAGGATTGTTTGGATATAGCTGCAAGATGATTTGAATCAGGAGCTTAATATTTTAGGATTAAATGTCCTGCACAGCCTAGTGGAACCTGCTGTTACAGCAGGGCACTCCACCAGGTTTGCACTGAACATTTAAATTAATTAAAGCACACACTTAAACAAGGTTTAGTGGTTAAAACAGAGGGGATAATGGGCTGGCAGAGGGGAGGATGGGCAGAGTTGGTTTTTCTGATTATTGTATCTTTAGAGTTTCATTTGTTTTTCAACTATAAGTATAGGGTTTAAAAACAGAGTGAGGGATCTTTTTCTGGAGAGCATACATTAGAAAAGGATTTGAAAAAGAGAGTATTCTGAAAGGTAGAGAGGGACAGATATACATAAGAGAGAAACATAGTTCTAAAAAGAAGCTTGAAAGCATTGCTACACCACTAAGTTTTGAGCTCCATTTGCCAAAACTATCTGAAGCATTGCTGCCTGTGTCTCCATTTCAAAACTGGCCCAGTGTTCCCCTCTTCTTGTTTGTTGAAACTCACTTGAAATACACTTTTGGGAGGGTTCAGCTAAGTGTTGATTCTGTTAAGTAGCTTAAGATTGGGGTATATCTGTTTGATGCCTTGGTATTTCTGGAACTTACAAACTGGTTCTTTTAAGTGTGCTGGGTCTATTTTGCTGTTTGCAACTATTTGGGATTCTGGGTTGGAATTGGTATTCCGGTGACTTGCTGTTTGGTTGCTGCTGTACTGTTGATTGCTATACTGTTATCACTGCTCACTCTTCTTCCTATTTCCATATTCCAGGTACACATCCCTATCATTGCAGCTCCTTGATTCGAAAAGAAAAATGAAGCCTGAATCTCTCTTTTAAATCTGTTTAACACATGTAGCTGTCCAATGCTCCTTATGTTTGTATGAGTACATGTAATTAAATCTATCATACTGGTTTGGGTTGTGAAAAATGCATTTAGATCCAAAACACACTTTCATTGGACATGTATAGGAACTTGAGTTATTCCTGCTGTATCTATGCTTAAATCTTCTCTATTCATGGTGTGCGATTTCCAAATCTGTTAATACTAGATCTTATGTCAAAATTGAGATTAATCATCTGTTTAAGTAGAAAGTTTAAGGTGATTTGAACACCCGTGAGGAATGATATCTTGAACTTGCAAAAAATATGTGACAGGGGCTGTGAGGATTCTTTGAATTCAAAGTAAGTTTTTTCCATATAATTGTCCACCATAGTCTCGAATCTACTCACTTAGTTAACTAGTCGTATGTTTACTCGAATCGGTTCTAGTTGAGTAGGATTTTGTCATATTGTAGAAATTGGTGCGTTACTATTCAACTGAACGACGTAATTAGATTAAAGGAATCGGGGGTGCATTTCATGTGACCCGACTCCAATTTTGAACAAGATTAAATAAAGCGTGTCAGGAACCACAGGTGCATTTCATGTAGTGTGGCTTGCAACATGTTTTAAATAATTTTGAATCAACTCCTAAATAAATATAGCGGGATGTAGTTCGCTTTAAATTAGAATTAGAGGTGTGCCTCGCCCAACAAGTTATACAAATCGCGGGGCCCTCATAAATGTACATGTAAAAATATTTAGATTTCGAGATGTGCCGTTTCTTAGCGAATTTCATGGCCTTCTCAAAAGTGTAAATAAGCAATCGCTCTAGGCGCGTATTTTAATAATTTCACCTTCCTAAATACGGGTGTGCATTTCATGCGGCCCAGATCCAAATCCCAAAATGTTGAATAAGAATGTGTCGAGGATCCGGGTGCATTTCATGCGACGTGATTCGAAACATATTTTTAGGCAACATTCTCGTTCGTAAATAATAATAGTAATAAAAGCGGTAAAGGGATATTAATTTGCGTTAAGTATGTAACTGTGAAAAATCAGATAAATAAGCCGAATATGACAGTTAAACGACCGTGCTAGAACCACGAAATTCGGGAATGCCTAACACCTTCTCCCGGGTTAACAGAATTCCTTATTCGGATTTCTGATTCGCGGACCATTAAATAGAGTCAAACTTTTCCTCAATTCGGGTTTCAAACTGGTGACTTGGGACACCATAAATCTCCCAAGTGGCGACTCCGAATCTCTCAATAAATGAACCCCATTTTGGTTGTCCTTTAATTGGAAAAACTCTCTTTTACATATCGCGCCCTCGCGGGTAAGCGGAAAAAGGAGGTGTGACAGTGATGAATCGACCCGTCGTCTCATGTGCTATTGCTTCATTTACCTCATTTCATGCTTCATCATGTTTCGTTATCTGTATGTGGTGTGTTAGAGTTAATTTGAATTAGTTTTGGTAAGAAATGAGACACTTAGTCTCTTTAAGGAAGACTTAAGTTGGAAAAGTAGGTGTGACAGCTCTGGCGACTCTGCTGGGGATTATAACCCAGAACCAATGGTTCAGGGTTTAAGAATTCGAGCTTTGAATAATTGTTATATTTGGCTTATTATTATCTGATTTTTATTAGATATTTGTATTTAATGTGCTAAATGTTGCTTTTTACCGCTTTGATATTTTGTGAATTGTACATATAAACTATGCCGAAACCAATCTCCTCTCTCAGTCTTCTAAATCATGAAGAAGGGTGCACTTCGTGTGACTTCTTTTCTGTATAGTGTCAAAATTCTCGGTTTAGAATGAGGTTTGGACAAGTTGCAAAACCGGTGAAGCTTCTGTATTCCCAGGTTGCTGCCTCCCCCTCGGCTCGAGCTGTCCGCTCGGGTAAGCCAGGTCTAGAACAATGAACCCAGGTTTTGAACCTAGAATAACAAAGCTTCATGCCGGATCCATACTAGGAACGTTTATTTGCATCATGTTGCATTTGACTTAGGGGACTCAACACAGGGGTTGGGTCCGTCTAGGACAGGTGACCTGAAATGAAAAGACCATCCTGCTGCATCCTGTTTGTCTTACGCATTTATCTGCTTCAGACTTGCATGTTGACCGGCTTTAGATAAGGAAAATTAATAAAAAAAAAAGAGAAAAAGAAAAATAGTGTGTTGTATTCTTATAGATAAAAATAGTTTATTTGTTTTTGTTTTTTTTAGTAAAATGAAGAAATAAATAATGTAGTTTGTTTTATTAAAACCAAACTACGTGGGTTTGATTCTCATTGGATGTGAGATACGTAGGCAACCTTTATCAGGTCCAACTTCACCTTTTGCAAAAATATCAAAACTAACTTTTTCGTACTAAATAAGTCGGTGATGCTATTTTCAGAAACAGCCGAATGTTCCCGAAAGGGACGCCGGAAGGCTGATTTCGTATAAACGGCCGCCTTTGGGTCAATTTTTTGATTTCGATCAATTTACCCCCACAGCCTTAAAATCTTCGTCCCCGAGACGTTGAAAGGCCGTGATTGAAAACTGAGTTTTTATTTAGCAAAACAAAGTTGTTTTTATTTAAATCACCTTAATAAATGTGTAGGATGAGCACGAATTAGAATAAATCATTTTCAGTCTTTAGCGAGGTCCCTCAGCAGCTCCACATATGGTGGAACGATTTGGAAGACAGTAGCAAAAAGATAGTGGAGAGAATTTTGGGAGGTTTTGTTAATCTGCTGAATATCAAGCCAAGGAAAGACATCATCGAGGCACTGATATCATTCTGGGATCCGACCCGCAATGTGTTCCGCTTTGTCGACTTTGAATTGACACCTACGCTAGAGGAGATTGCAGGCTATGCAGGATTAAATGGGAAATTAAAAGGGCAATACCTGCTTTCACCAAGACCGGTATCTCCGCATGGGTTTCTCGATTTGCTAAGCATTAGTCGGAAGGTGAAAAATGATGATTTATTAGGAGGATGTTGCGATCTCCAATTCTTATACCAACGGTACGGCACTCCTCGGGGTTTTGAAGAGTCAAACCTTGGACTAACTCACGCAGGGAATAGAACCAAGTGGGAGGCCAGACGAATTGTGGCATTCATAACGACATTCTTGGGGATTGTGATTTGTCCACGCGAAGATAAGAAAATAGAGATAAGTCTTGTAGGAATAGCCGATGTTGCAATAAAAAAGGCTACCAGCATGGTAGTCCCTTTGGTTTTGTCCGAAATCTATCGAGCCTTTACTGTATGCCGAGAAGGGGGTAATTTCTTTCAAGGATGCAATCTGTTACTCCAATTGTGGATGCAAGAACACCTCCATCACCGGACACAATACATGAACCATGGGTTGATTGGGAAAAACTATATCGAGGGTTTTGAGGAACGGATGATAGGCGCTGTATTCCCTGAAGGCGTCGAAGCATGGCTTGCACGACTAAGCTCAATAGAAGCCGATCAGATTGAATGGGCGTTCGGGTGGTTACCCGATACTGAAGTAATATATATGGCAGCCGAGGAGTGTTATATTCTTCTGATGGGGATCCGCGGTGTCCAACCATATGTTCCTCATCGTGTATTACGTCAACTAGGAAGGTTTCAGGTTATTCCTACTGATCAAGATCTGAGAAAGCACGCCATTGAGTTGAGCCCAGGAGTCGTATTCCCCGAAGAAAAGATTAGAAAGCTGTGGCATGAATGTAGATTCCTTGAGCCTAAAACTATGGTTCGGGAACTAGCTAAGGGTGAGGTGGATCCAAAGTATAATGTGTGGTTCGGGAAAAGGTTTCAGATTCGTCGGAAATGTTCTAAAAGAGCCCATGTCCAACAGTTCACGGAAGATTCACAGGAACAATGGAATTGGCTAGCAAAGGAGGAAGGGTACAGGACGAAGATTGGTAGGATAGAACAGCAGGTCCGGGACCTTCAGTTCGAGAAGAACGTGCAAGCTGCCACTGCCGACGAAGGAGATAAAAAGAAGTTGGCGCAAGAAAATGACTTTTTGAGAGCTCAAATCCAGCAAATGAAAAGGGATGCTGACAGACAATTGAGGAGTCGGTCGGACGAAAAATTGATAAGGAGTTTAAAAAATCAAGTCACAGATGTCCAAAAAGAATTAGAAGAGTCAAAGGCCCAAACAATGAGGATCCGTACTAGCTGGAAGAGGGAGGCACATCAACAGGCACTTCATATACAGCAAGTGGAAAAAGATTATACCGAGGTCATCACCAATCTAAGAGAAGCAAATGTTATCCTCAGGGAACGGGTCTTCAAACAAGCCCGGGATGCCAGGGCAGACCTCGACCGTTGCCACAATTTGATGGCCCGACTGCAAGAACAAGTGGATAGGCTCTTAGATCAGGTCACCTACAACGCTCGAAGATTGGGGGCGAAGAACCAGCGGATAGAACAACTACTCAGAGAAAGGGACATGATCAAAGACAGAATTGGAGAGATCGGGCATTATGTCACCATGAAGTGTTTAGCTTGCGAACAAATGCCCCGCGCCACCCTTTTTACTTCGATTATGGACTATGTTCATCAGATCATGAGAGAGTTAAGGAGACTGCACAGGGACCTCACACCAAGGCCCGTGGCAAGGCCGGACGATGCCTCGCGGGCCCCCAGGAGTTTAAGAGCATTAGGCTATTGATTAAAAGATGTATTTTTTTTTTACTTTTGTTGGCATTTTCAATATTTTATGTTTTGTTGAGTCAAGCATTTCTCTTTTGTTGTTGATTATTGTAAGACATGTTTTTTTTATTATTATTATGAGGATTCCAGAATTTCGCCACAATCTTGTTACCAGAACTACGCTCGGTCTGATTCACGTGGGGACGCGATACGTAGGCAATCCACATAAGATTCGACCACCACTAGAAAGAAAGGAAAAGAACATGAAGGTTAATAACAATGAGGTTTTCAAGGATAATTGAAAAAGGGAAAAAGAAAAAAAAAGAAAGAAAAAAAAAAAGAAGAAAAGAAGCTGGAATGACGCATGTGATGAGTACATATAGAAAGGGTCATTTGGTTAGGTGCATTGCATCCAACATGCTATAACATATCTGTTAAACTCGGTAAGCTAACAAGTTTGTTGCATTCCGAGAAAAGTTTAGCAGTTGGTTTGACATAATATCCTGGCCAGCCACCATTACCGTACTAGATCTAAAGAGCCAATTCCAGCAATTATGTCTAGTTCCGGTAAAAGCCTTGATGAAGAGAAATCAGAGATACAGATCATGAAAGAAGAGGTAGATCGGTTGAAACAGCAGATAACAGAGATGCACCTAGCCTGGGCTAGGGGACGGTCTTCACCAAACCTCCCTACTCTCGCATCAGCTCCAGAACATCCACCCCTTGATCCTTCAACAAGCGCCCCACTCTATCTATACTACCAAGGGGAAAACCCTTATGTCACCCAAATTCCACCAGCCAAACAAAATCCTTCTCCGGTCACCCCTGTTTTTGTGGCACCCCCACCTGCTGCTCTACAAAAGTCGTCCGGTGAGCCGCGTGTTCAAATCCATGACAATTCTTACTATCCTCCCGAGCCTACCTTTAGGGCTCCTGAACCACATCCACACACCCCTCATTGGGATAACCCGGCAGAACCGGAAAAGCACTTCCAAAGTTCGGAACATGAGGAAGTTATTAGAAAAGTTAAAAGCATGGAGCAGTCCTTCAGGAATATGCACGGTTTGGGCAACCAGGTCAGTGTCGCTTACAAGGATCTGTGTCCATTCCCAGATGTCCAGTTGCCAGCCGGGTTCAAAATGCCCAAGTTTGACCTATACGAGGGGCATGGTGATCCGGTAGCCCATCTTCGAGGGTTTTGTAGTAAAATGCGAGGGGCCGGAGGACGAGACGAGATTCTGATAGCTTACTTTGGACAGAGTTTGGGGGGATCTGCACTAGAGTGGTACACTAGGCAGGATCCCAGCAGATGGTTTACATGGGACGATTTGGCTCAAGCATTCATCGGCCAGTTCCAGTACAATCTTGAAATAGTCCCAGACCGCTTATCATTGCTAAAGTTAGAGAAGAAACCCGCCGAAAGTTTCAGAGAATTTGGTTTCCGCTGGAGGGAACAGGCAGCAAGGGTAGATCCGCCTATGAGAGAGAATGAGATGGTGGATTACTTCCTGCAGACACTGGAGCCAACCTATTTCGGACATCTGGTGACGTCCGTGGGTAAGTCATTCACTGAGGTGATAAAGATGGGGGCTATGATCGAGGAAGGCTTGAAAGCCAACAAGATTATGAGCTATTCAGCGTTGAAAACCACCACCCAAGCTATTCAAAGTGGTACCGGAGGAGTGCTTGGGAAAAAGAGGAAAGAAGAAGTCACGGCAGTCGAGTCCGGAACATGCTTCAGAAACAGATGCCCCGCACCCCAGTATAACCCGCCACAGCCTCACCACCAAAATTACCTCCACAATCCATATAACCACCCGCAACATTACTATCCAGCACCTGATCCCCATTTTACTGTCCATCACGCTCAGTCATATGCCGCACCTCTCGTCCATGCACCATGGCGTGCACCAAACCCGCAAAATAGTTATCCACCCCCAAGAGCCTACAGAAACCCCACGGGCGCGAGTTTTCTTCCGAACCAAGCATTCAAGAGCGACAGGGTGCCAAGGCCAAAGACTTTCACTCCCTTGGGAGAGTCTTACACCAGTCTGTTCCACCGATTGAAGCAAGTTGGGTTGCTAAATCCGGTCGAGGCTAAGCTGCCAAACCCTCTTCCAAAGAATTTGGATCATTCAATAAATTGTGCATATTGTTCAAGATGTCCGGGGCTTGACACAGAAAAGTGTTGGAGGTTGAAAACAGCTATCCAGGAACTCATTGACACTCGCAGAATTGAGGTCCAGACTCCAGCGGAAACCGACATCAACCGAAATCCACTCCCGACTCATCATGAGACCAACATGATCGAGCTGGTACGGGTAGAAGAGGGAAAGGAGAAAACCTCTCGGACTGTAATAATGATCAAGTCTAGTGGGGTAGGAATGAAAAGGGGGCCAAACCTTGATGGGTCACTCATTTGCAAGAAGGACGTACAAGAGGGGTGGGAAGCAGAAAGGGGAAATGCGAGCGAAGTACCGGTGAGGCCGGGGGGGAGCAAGAATAGTTGTACCAGGGGCAGTAACCAAACCTGTCTTAACTGTAGCAGGTGTTCGAGTGGATCCTTTCATCATCAAGCCAGCAATACAGTTGCCAATAGCCGATAGCAAAGCTATTCCATGGAATTATGATCGGGTCACGACAACCTACAAAGGAAAAGAAGTTAAAGAGGAAGTCTGCGAAGCGCAAGGTTTGACCCGCTCAGGGAGATGTTTTGCCCCGGCGGAATTGAGGAAGACTACTCGGCAATACTGAAAAAGCTGGTAACTGACGAAGAGGCAGAAGAATTCCTGAAAAAGATGAAGCTGCATGATTATTCTGTCTTAGAACAGCTGAAGAAAACCCTTGCGCAATCTCATTGCTATCCTTGCTGATACATTCTGAAGAACATCGGCAAGCTTTGATGAAAGTTTTAAATGAGGCCCATGTACCTGATAAAATCTCTGTGAGTCATTTGGAAAAGATCACCAATAGGATCTTCGAAGCGAACCGGATCACCTTCACCGATGATGAGTTGCCTGAGGAAGGCACCGAGCACAACAAGGCTTTATATCTTACGGTAAAATGTGAGGAGTCGGTGGTTACCAAAGTCCTAGTCGACAATGGGTCCGGTGCGAACATTTGTCCTCTCTCTACACTAAACAAGTTGAAAGTGGATATCGGCAGGATACGCAAGAACAGCATATGTGTCCGAGGGTTTGATGGAGGAGGCAAGGCGTCGGTCGGGGACATAATGTTAATCTTGACAATCGGACCGGTGGAGTTCACCATGGAATTCCAGGTGCTGGACATGGTAGTGTCATATAACCTTCTGATAGGGCGACCGTGGATCCATGCCGCAAAAGCAATTCCATCCAGCCTACACCAACTAGTCAAGTTTGAGTGGGACCAACAGGAGATCGTAGTCCATGGAGAGAATGATCTACAACCAAGCACCATCGTCCCCTTTGTTGAGACAGAAGAGGATGTTGGGCCATGGGTATACCAGATCTGCGATGTGGTATCCGCCAACCGAGTTCCAGAAGGGGAATGCATTCCCAATGACAGAATAATTACTGCAGACGTCATGGTAGCTCATGAAATGTTGAGAAACGGTTTCATACCCGGCAAAGGTTTAGGTGCATCTCTGCAAGGAATCATACAACCGGTATCTGTGGTCGAAAATGTGGGAACCTTCGGCTTGGGATTCAAGCCAACATCAGAGGACATCCAGCGAGCCAAGAGGAATAAGCAGAAGACATGGGTGCTCCCGAAGCCTGTGCCGCGCCTTTCCCGATCTTTTGTCAGGTCTGGAGTAAGAGGACATCCGACGACAAAGATTCCCAGCCCTATGGTTAGGCCAGACGAAGAGTTCTTAAGAAAATTCGAGGACCTATTCGCAGACGTATGCATGCTAGAGGATGGCGAATGATCCAGCCATGCCGAGATACAGTTTGTGAGATCGAAAGCAAAATTGAATAATTGGAAGGCTACTCCTCTCCCTGTCCGGAATGAGTTTTGGTAGTTTGTTTTGGATTGTTTTCTTTCGAAATTTTATGTTGGGGTTGTCCCCGGAGTAAAATCCGTTTGTTTTAGTTCATTATGATTTGAGTTTGCAAGCTTGTTTTTCCTTCTACTGTTCCCATTAATGAAATTTTGTTCCCTTCGTGTCTAATTCTGTTTATTTTCCTTCTTTTTTTTTACTTTTCTGAGCAGCTTTCTTTCAACCGATCTTAATGATATGGCGTGCTTAAAGATTAATCAACCCAGTCTAGAAAGTCAATCTGGTTTGGGAATAATAACGCATGAAATAAGAGGTGACGAGAATGAATCGGAATTCGGCGATGATGAAGCCGTAGAAGAAATCGATCAAGAATTAAGTCACTTCGAGGAAAAACCCAAACCAAATTTAAATGATACTGAGGCTGTTAATCTGGGGGACACAGATGACGTAAAAGAAACCAGAATAAGTGTCCATATTGAACCCAACCTGAGAGAGGAGTTGATCAAAACACTCATGGAGTTTAAAGACGTCTTCGCATGGTCGTACGACGACATGCCAGGACTCAGCACTGATCTAGTGGTTCATAGATTACCCACTGATCCGGCATATCCTTCCGTCAAGCAAAAGCTGCGGAAATTCAAGACGGAGATGAGTGTGAAGATTAAGGAGGAGGTAACCAAGCAGTTGCAGGCGAAAGTCATTCGTGTCACTCGATACCCTGAATGGTTGGCTAACGTAGTACCGGTGCCAAAGAAAGACGGGAAGATCGGAGTATGCGTGGACTACCGCAATCTCAACAAGGTGAGCCCTAAGGATAATTTCCCACTTCCCAATATCCATATCCTGATTGATAATTGCGCCGGACGTGAAATCGGATCCTTTGTGGACTGCTATGCGGGATATCATCAGATCTTGATGGATGAAGAGGACGCAGAAAAGACGGCTTTTATCACACCGTGGGGGACTTATTGCTACCGGGTGATGCCGTTCGGTTTGAAAGAACGCAGGGGCAACATACATGAGGGCGATGACTACGGTATTCCATGACATGATACACAAGGAAATTGAAGTGTACGTGGATGATGTGATCATAAAATCTAGACGTCAAGAAGACCACGTTGCCGACCTCGGGAAGTTCTTTCAAAGACTTCGAAGATATGATATCAAGCTCAATCCGGCCAAATGCGCATTCGGAGTTCCATCAGGAAAGTTGCTAGGATTCATTGTCAGCCGACGGGGCATTGAGTTGGACCCGTCCAAAATCAAGTCCATTCAAGAGCTACCCCCGCCAAAGAATAAAACAGAGGTAATGAGTCTGTTGGGAAGGTTAAATTACATCGGTAGGTTTATTGCTCAGCTTACAGCAACCTGTGAACCCATATTCCGTTTGTTGAAGAAAGACGCTGCGATAGAATGGACGACAGAATGTCAGGAAGCATTTGACCAAATCAAAGGGTATCTGTCAAACCCACCCGTACTAGTTCCGCCTGAACCGGGCAGACCCATGATTCTTTATCTGACGGTTTTGGAGAATTCGTTCGGCTGCGTACTGGGGCAGCATGATCTTACTGGCAGGAAGGAACGGGCCATTTACTATCTCAGGTAAGAAATTCACGGTCCACGAGGTTAAGTACACTCATTTGGAAAAGACATGTTGTGCCTTGACTTGGGTAGCCCAAAAGCTAAAACATTATTTGTCTTCTTACACCACTTACATCATTTCGCGTTTGGATCCATTGAAGTACATTTTTCAGAAACCTATGCCTACATGGAGGTTAGCAAAATGGCAAATATTACTTACAGAGTTCGACATCATATATGTGACAAGGACGACTATGAAAGCTCAAGCCCTAGCCGATCACTTAGCTGAGAATCCTATCGATGACGGATACGAACCTTTGAGGACGTATTTTCCGGACGAAGAAGTATTGCAAATTAAGGGGTTGGAATTAACCGAGGATCCAGGGTGGAGGCTTTTCTTCGACGGAGCGGCGAACGCAAAAGGAGTCGGAGTAGGGGCTGTGCTTATTTCTGAAACAGGACATCATTATCCTGTTACTGCTCAACTGCGTTTTCATTGTACCAACAATATGGCTGAGTACGAAGCATACATTTTAGGGTTGCGATTAGCGGTGGACATGGATGTACAGGATGTCTTGGTCTTGGGGGACTCGAACCTTCTGGTGCATCAGATTCAAGGAGAATAGGAAACCAGAGACTTGAAACTTATCCCGTATCCTCAGTGTTTGCATGATCTGACCAAGCGCTTTCGATCAGTAGAATTCAGGCACATCCCAAGGATGCATAATGAGGTTGCCGACGCTTTGGCTACTTTGGCGTCAATGCTACATCACCCGGACAAGGTTCGTGTCGATCCGCTACATATTCAAGTTCGGAATCAACATGCTTATTGTAATATGATAGAAGAAGAGATGGATGGTGAGCCATGGTTTCATGATGTCAAAGAGTACCTCGGGTTAGGAGTATACCCAGAGCAGGCAACTGGAGATCAAAAGAGAGCTATTCGGCGATTGGCGAACGGATTTTTCCTTAGTGGAGGGGTGCTGTACAAAAGAACCCCAGATTTGGGATTGTTGAGATGTATAGATGCAAGTCAGGCCACAACAGTAATGACAGATATACACTCAGGAGTTTATGGGCCACACATGAGCGGATATGTATTGGCAAAGAAGATTCTTCGAGCAGGATATTATTGGCTCACTATGGAGCGTGATTGTATAAGTTTCGTGCGAAGATGCCATCAGTGTCAGATACACGGAGATTTGATTCATTCTCCGCCAACCGAGTTGCATACAATGTCAGCACCGTGGCCGTTTGTTGCATGGGGTATGGATGTTATTGGACCTATAGAACCTGCGGCTTCCAATGGTCATAGGTTCATTCTGGTAACGATCGACTATTTTACCAAGTGGGTGGAGGCCAAAACCTTCAAATCAGTGACCAAGAAGGCGGTGGTGGACTTCGTACATTCCCACATCATCTGCAGGTTTGGAATTCCAAAGATAATCATCACAGATAACGGTGCAAATCTTAACAGCGGATTGATGAAAGAGGTATGTCAACAGTTCAAGATTACACACCGAAATTCCACACCATATCGTCCCAAAGCAAATGGTGCGGTTGAGGCAGCAAACAAGAATATAAAGAAGATATTGAGGAAGATGGTAGAAGGGTCTAGGCAATGGCATGAAAAGTTACCATTCGCGTTGTTGGGTTATCGCACTACTGTCCGGACTTCGGTAGGTGCAACTCCTTACTTGTTGGTGTACGGGACTGAAGCAGTAATACCAGCAGAAGTTGAAATCCCATCCCTCCGAATTGTCGCTGAAGCTGAGATCGATGACGACGAGTGGTTCAAAACCCGATTAGAGCAATTGAGCTTGATCGATGAAAAGAGATTGACATCAGTATGTCACGGCCAATTGTATCAAAAGAGAATGGCGAGAGCATACAACAAGAAGGTACGTCCCAGGAAATTTGAAGTGGGACAGCATGTGCTTAAGAGAGTTCTACCACATCAGGCCGAAGCGAAAGGCAAGTTCGCTCCAAATTGGCAGGGGACCATTTGTTGTGACTAGGGTATTATCCAACGGCGCGCTATGTCTAACTGATATTGAGGGAAGATGCACTGATATGGCTATCAATTCTGATGCGATCAAGAGATATTATGTGTAATTCTTTAATGTAGTTGTCGACGTTTGGTTTCGTTCGTCTGTATTTGGCATTTTTCGGAGAATGAAATGACGGAGGCAATTTTTCTACTACCCAAACACTTTAACCCTTGTTTCCCCCTTTGAGCCTTAATTATTCTTTCATATACCCTCTTTTGGAATCCTCAAGGAAAATGTATAACAAAATAGAAAAGAAACAAAGAAAAGACACAAGAAAAAGTGAACTACGTTCGACCTGATTCCTCAAGAAGGATATGTAGGCGCCACACGGCTCGGTCATGATAAAATAAAAACCAAAGATTCCCCAAGCAACAAAACTGGGGCAGAAGTCATTGTTCCATTTGAAAAGATGATGTGAATTCCGAAAGTTGTAATGAGCTAACCGTTGAGGCTATACCTCTTTTCTCTAGCCTCGTACACTGACACCGCATTAATGACCAAAAAGACCTCTCGATCAGTGTTTGAGAAATGCCAAGTCACGTAAATGAAAGCCAAGAAGGACACTCCGATCCTCGACTGAGTCCAGGATGCGCAAGCTAAAAATGGATAGCCATTCAGAGGGAGTTCCGTGGATAATACCCCAGCCTGGAGAGAAAGCAAAATGAGAGAGTCTTAGCGGTGAAAACCCTCGCGGGCACCTTAAGGCAAAGAAAGCTAAGAGAAATAAAATGAGAGAGTCTTACGGTGAAAACCTTCACAGGCACCCTAAGGCGAAGGGAGGTCGAGAGAAATGAGAGAATCTCATTAGTGAAAACCCTTTGAAGGGCACTATGAGGTGACAAGGCGAGATGGTTACAAGGTGTCGGCCTGAGTCAAGGTTGGGACATTCGTTGGCTTCTAGCAGAACGCGGCCATCAGAAAGTGATTGACATAAATAGACTGGGTAGATTAATCTCAAAGGCGCGGCACAACCATTGGATCAGTTATACATTCAGATAAGTTTTTCCCAGTTTTGAGTTCAGAAAAGCTTTCCCTTTCTTTTGTCATTCGCGGTCAGCATTCTTTATCTATCATTTTTCTTTTCTTTTGTTTTCGAAAATTGACTTTTCAAAGCTTACTACCAAGTCTCCCAAAGCGGTACAATAGGCGCGGAACGAGGCAACAAAGCAAAAGTCGTTCAGATATTAAGATTGGAACGACAAGTTGATTGGAAGGTTCATAGGAATTATGGAGTAGGATGGATACATGTTACCCACCCGGAAGATAATTTCTCACAGCAGATCATCGACTAAAAGGGTCGGACCACACTGAAGTTGGAATAAAAAGGAGAGATGAGAGATCGTCTATGGAAGGAGCACCGTCCCCAGCAAGTATCAACGTCGTCCCCAAAAGATCGAGGAAGGCAAAGCAGCTAAAAGAGAAAAGAAAATGGCCCCAGCAAGAGTGGCACGACCACTCACTGCGTTTTGAAACTAACAATTTTTCTTTGATTTAAAGCAGAGGAAAAGAGGGTTCGTCGGAGGAAAAGCATGCCACATAGAAGGTTATCAAACTGGGGCAGAAAATTTTCTCCCATTGCGAAACTTTTCTTGAAAGCGAATACCCAGTGGATAAGGATAGAAAGCAACACAAGATTTTGGGAAGAAGGAAAATATCAGCTTCGAGCAGAGTAGTTTTGAAAGGCGCCAGACAACACGAGGAAGTGATCTTTGAGATTAGTATCGTTCCCGGCAGTTCTTGAAGAAATGAAACACTGATTTCGAGACTTTCTCAGCAGCATTATATCCCATAAGTTTTTCAGGGAAGCAAAGCGTGAGTCCCTCAGGAGGTTTGGAAAAAGGAAAAAGGAAAGGAGACTCCCCGCCAGGGTAATCCTCAGTCAGTGAAATTTCAATCCCCAGCGAGCCCGGGAGAGAATAAAGGTTGAAAGAAGAAGAAAATGAGGAAGTAGAGGAGATTTTCCCCAGCAGCATTATCCCCAGCAGATAAGTGAACAATTCTAAAGATATCCCCTGCAGTCAGGAGGGAAAGCAACACGACCCAGGAGGAAAGCAGTTCTGAAACAAGGTAATTTAGGAGAAATGATAGTTCAAGAGTCGATGAAATGGTACAAGAAGCAAAGGAAGGTGATCTAGTTCTGAAGTCATAGTTGAAGTCAGGGAGCCCGCCTGAAGAATGGAGTGGCGATTTAGTTTTGAAGTCGTAAGAGCCCGCCTGAAGAATGGAGTGGCAATTTATTTTTGAAGTTGTAGTTGAAGTCGGGGAGCTCGCCTGAAGAATGGAGTGGCGATTTAATTTTTAAGTTGTTGTTGAAGTCGGGGAGCCCGCCTGAATAATGGAGTGGCGATTTAGTTTTTGAAGTTGTAGTTGAAGTCGGGGAGCCCGCCTAAAGAATGGAGTGGCGATTTATTTTGAAGTTGTAGTTGAAGTCAGGGAGCCCGCCTGAAGAATGGAGTGGCGATTTAATTTTGAAGTTGTAGTTGAAGTCAGGGAGCCCGCATGAAGAATGGAGTGGCGATTTATTTTGAAGTTGTAGTTGAAGTCAGGGA
>JASVEL010011392.1:0-51861 GCA_032618575.1 Nicotiana noctiflora | reverse complement strand
GTTTTTCCACTGCTACTTATGCACAACATGTGCCAATTTCGACCAGTTGCCTTATGCCCATTGCTGGCATTGCACCCAGCCTTGCCCTTGACACTACTCCGCGCCAATGTCATGGCTATTGCTCGTCGCCCACTGACTTTGCCGCACACATTCATTACCACAATTGCTCGTTTATGTCAAGTCACCCCCGACTTGATTAAATCTGCCAGCATCAAATGTCATTGCTTGTCCCTCATTGCCTTGCCTTGCCTTTCATTTCCATGTATTTTCCACTGATTTAGCATGGGTTTGCCTTGCCATTGTTTATCCAACCTGCACGTATAAATAAAAATGCGTCTTGCTTCCGTTCAAAGTGCGTTTGTCAAGCCCCACATAGTCCGTCATGCCAAGCTGCCCGTCATGATGTTGCCCCATTTTCAGGTTGTGTGCCAAGTTCATCATAAAAATACTTGTCACAACCCACACCTGCCAAGGATTATTGTCAAGGGGCCAATAAACCACCCCCACCACAAGAATTTGTCATCCTCGATAAAATAGCTTCCGCATTTTTCAGCACCACCATAGGTTCTACATATGCTGTTGTTTGCTCATGTTCTTCCTCGTTTGGCTCATTATTCACATTTTTCTTCAGCAAATAATGCTGAAAGCTTTTCAATTCTCGGACAGTCCCTTGCCATGGGTGGTCCTTTGCAAATAAAACAGCCATCAAACTTGTTGTTTTGTCCCCATTTTATCGAAGGACCAGCATATTGCTTTCACCCTCAATAACATTGCACTTGTCATTACCATTTTTCCTCCACTCTTTTTCCTTGTCCCTGTTCCCATTTTCTGGACTTTGAAGTAGTAGAGAAATCAGAACCATCTTTTCCCAACCGTAAATCATCCAACGCATCCACAACAGCAATGGCACTAGGAAGGTCTTTCACATTCTACCTTCGTAGTTCCATTTGCGCCCGCGACTACAACCCGTAAAGGAAATTATACAGCTTGTCCTCCTCGGACATGTTGGTTATATCCAGCATCAAAGAACTAAATTCTTTGACATAATCCCTGACCGTTCTAGTTTGTTTCAACTTTTTCAAATGATCTCTAGCAATCCAGCCTGCATTACTAGGAAATAATTGATCCTGCAAATCTTTCTTCAGCCCTTCCCAAGAATCAATCTTCGTCCTACCGTCACTTATATCATCTGTCGCGTGCTTCCGCCACCAAAGCTTTGCATCGTCCACTAAATACATTATCGTAATGGTGACCTTATCTTCATCTTGCACCTTGGCAGCATGGAAGTACTACTCCTTATCCCCCAAGAAATTTTCGAGTTTCTTGGCACTCCTTGCGGCATTAAACTCTTTAGGCTTTAGAATTTTGACCCTCGAACGATCTGCCTCACAATGTGCTTCATCATTGCCAACAGCACGACACAACAACCCAGTTTTCATTTTCATATTTGTGCACTCATGGCTTAGCCTGTTCAACTAGCCCTCAAGATAAGCAAGACTAGTTTTGATTGTCAGAAATTGATCCCCATCAGCAGTTCCGACAAGTGCCTCTAATGCAACAACCTTTTTCCTTCAGTTCTGCGTTGCCACCAGCCATTCTTTATAAAATTCATCCACTGAATGATGTGTCTTCGCCCTAATCTAACCAGGTACTGATACCAGTTGTCACATGGGTGATTTATGTCACTCAAATTCCCACCCGAGTTTCACCTCTGTGCGGTAGTCAAGCCCAGCCTTGACTTCCGTTTGAAACTTAAAATGAAATAGGCAATAAAATAGTAAATAAAGGCACAGGATATACAGGAATTTCTTTCCAATTTAATAAGTGAATTCAAGAACAGAATAGACACCCCTATGTCCAAAAACAAAGAATTCCCTAATTCCATGCCCCAAAATAATTTTCCCACCCTTAGGAAATGACTTAGACAAATTTTGGCTTCACAATGCCTTAGACTAAGTTCTGCCCATTTTTGGCACCCTAGGCACATATTTAAAAGGCTACTATCAGTTGACAAGCCCCAACTGATGGGAAAATAATTTAGGACAAGTACAAAGATGTGCCCCTATATTTTGGGGGCATGATGAGCATGTCTTGGAAGAGGTTTCAACTGCCAGCTGTTTCCCATGTGCTTGGCACATGTTTTCCCACTGCTGATTGTGCATAGCTTGTGCCAATTTCGACCAGTTGCCTTGTGCCCAAGGCTGGCATTACGCCCAGCCTTGCCCTTAACATTGCTCCGCTCCAATGTCATGGCCATTGCTCGTCGCCCGCTGACTTTGTCGCATACATTCATTGCCATAATTGCCCACTTATGTCAAGTCACCCCGAATTGATTAAATTTGCATGCATCAAGTGCCATTGCTTGTCCCTCATTACCTTGACTTGCCTTCCCTTGCCATGTCTTTGCCTCAGCTTTGACATGGCTTTGCCTAGCCATTGTTTAGCCAACATGTACGTCTAAGTAAAATTGCTCATTGCTTCCGTTTAAGGTGTGTTTGTCAAGCCCCGCATGTGCCGTCATGCCAAGCTTCCCGTCATGATGTTGCCCCAATTTTCAGGTTGTGTGCCAAGTCCATCATGAAAATATTTATCACAACCCACACTTTCCAAGTCCCATTGTCAAGGGGCTAACAAACCACCCCCACTAGAAGAATTCATCGTCCTCGACGAAGTAGCTTCGGCATTTTTCAGCACCACCATAGGTCCTACATATGTTGTTGTTTGCTCCTGTTCTTCCTCGTTTGGCTCATCTTCACATTTTTCTTTAGCAAACAATGTTGAAAGCTTTTCAATTCTTGGACATTCCCTTGCCATGTGTGGTCTTTTACAAATAAAACAGCCATCAAATATGTTGTTTTGTCCCCATTTTGTCGAATGTCTAGCACATTGCTTTCCCTTCTTATTGTCATTGCCCTCAACAACATTGCACTTGTCATTACCGTTTTTCCTCCACTCTTTTGCCTTGTCCTTGTTCCTATTTTTGGACTTTGAAGTAGTAGAGAAATCAAAACCATCTTGTCCCAACTGGAAATCACCCAATGCATCGGCAGCAGCAATGGCACTAGGAAGGTCTTTCACATTCTGCCTTCATAATTCCATTTGCGCCCACGACTGCAACCCGTAAAGGAAATTATATAGCTTGTCCTCCTCTAACATGTTTCTTATATCTACCATCAAAGAACTAAATTCTTTGACATAATCCCTGACCGTTCCAGTTTGTTCAACTTTTTCAAACGATCAAAATCAATCTAGTCCGCATTGCTAGGAAAGAATTGATCCTTCAATTCTTTCTTCAGCCCTTCCCAAGAGTCAATCTTCGGCCTACCAGCACTCACATCGTCTATCAGGCGCGTCCACCACCAAAGCTTTGCATCGTCCACTAAATACATTCTTGTAATGGTGACATTATCTTCATCTTGCACTTTGGAAGCATGGAAGTACTTCTCCATATCCATAGGAAATTTTCGATTTGCTTGACACTCCTTGCGCCATTAAACTCTTTAGGCTCCAACAGCACGACGCAACAACCCATTTTCTATTTTAAGATCTATGCACTCATTTCTTAGCCTGTTCAACTCGCCCTCAAGATAAGCAAAACTAGTCATGATAGTTAGAAATTGTTCCCCATCAGCAGTTCCGAGAAGTGCCTCTAATACAGCAACCTTTTTGTCACGACCCATATTTCCAACCCTCGGAGAAGTCGTGATAGCGCCTACTAATAGGAGCTAGGAAAACCAACTCTTATCTATCTCTTTCGTCACCAAAATTTTTCTTCTAACAATTTAACAATAACAAAATAAATACAACGAAATATATTAAATGAGCGGAAGACTTAAGTTAATTAGATTAAACTAAATACGAAAACTCAACATAATCCTCTACCCAAGAAGTGGTGTCACATTACTCACGAACTACTAAGAATACTAAACACAACCGTTTGAAAGGAATATAAAATTATTTGTCTCGAATACATGAGATAGCAGACTGAAAATAAAGATAGAGGAGACGTCGGGCCTGCGGACACCTGCAAGGCTACCTTAGTGTCTCGTTAGTCGAATTGCTAACACACGTGCTACTGCTGTTGCTGTTGTCTGAAACATGTATCTGTGCAAAATATTACAGAGTATAGTATCAATACAACCGACCCCATATGTTGGTAAGTGCCTAGCCTAACCCCTAAGAAGTAGTGACGAGGCTAGGACTAGACCATCAAATAAACATGTGCAGTTCAAACATATACCTATACCTATACCTATATATATATATATATATATATATATACACACACACACACGACAAGAAATTGAAGGAAACAACCATTCAATGTGGGAAAGGAATATTTTAGGGGAGGTAACAATATTAAATAGAAATACTAAATAAAAAGGAGTCAACAAAGTCATAACATCAACAAGTATCAAAAGAAATCAATATCTGCATGGCATCGCCCTTCGTGTTTTTGCTCTCTTCCTCACCTAAACAATATAAAATAAAAATATGCATGGCATCACCATTCGTGCTATTACTCTCTTTCATCACAATGTAATCAATAGATATCAGTATGAAATGGCACATCATATGGCACAACATCACCCTTCGTGTTTTACACTCTTCCCTCACATTATCAAACAATGCACGACATCACCCTTCATGATTTACCACTCTTTCTTACCCAAACAACAATCACAATTAAGAGGCAAGGAAAATAAACTGAAAAGTATTAATAAGGGTCCAATAAGGACTCAATAATATACAATAAAATTTCCAACAAGGAATATATCAACAATTGCATAAATAGTTTGTGAGGGAATAATTCAATGATTATTTCTCTTTCTTTCATTCTTACTCGGTAATTCATTTATAGTTTGAGCCAACGCTCCTCAAATATTAAATATCACAATTTCCTTCACATTGTCTTCGCAATATATAGAAATCACCATTTAGACATGGAAGATATAGCATAATCCAAATATTCGTAATATATAGACTCGCGGTCATACTAGAAACCAATGTATAGATACTCGTCACAATGCCTATACATCGTACTCGACACTTAGCTAATAGCAGTTACGACTCGACTCCTATTCCCTCAAGCTAAGGTTAGGCCAAACACTTACCTTGGAGTTCTATGGCCAATTCAATCCTTAATCGTCGGTTTCCTTTCGGAATTGGCTTCAATTTGATCGTATCTATAAACAATTGATTTAATATCATCAATAATATTAAACAATTCAATCAAAATGCCTAAATATATTTTTCTGAACATTCTGCCAAAAGTTCTAAAAATCGACCCCAGGGCCGTCAAAACACGAGGTTCGAACCAAATTCCGATCACCCATTCACTTACGAGCCTGAATATATAATTTGCTTTCAAGTTCAACCCCAAAACGAGGTCATTCACGAAATATTTGAAAACCCTAACTCCTCCCAATTCTCTACCTTTCTACCTATTTTCACATGTTTAGGCCTAGGAATTCAATTGATATTGATGGAAAATGAAGAAAAAGAGTTAAGCAACACTTACCCAAGAAACTTTGGTGAATAAATGCTCCAAGAATCACCCAAGAGCTTTGAAGAAGAGAGGGTTTGTGAAATGTTAAGAAAATCCTATTTGCATTGTGTATTGGGGACTTAAAAGAACTGGGCGGAATTTGCTCTATGTGATCGCGTAGAAAGGCATGCGATCGCATAGAGTAATTGAGACTAGGCAAAAAATTTCTCTACGCGATCGCGGACAATAGGTTGCGACCGCATAGGGTGAAATGGCTATGCACTGCGATCGCGGGATGAGAATCGTGAACCGGGAGAAGGAATTGCTGGGGTCCAGAAAATGGCTTACGCGATCGCGTGAAACTCCACACAAACGTGATGAAGGAGCCTTCAAAGCCACACGATCGCGAGTGGGGGTACGCGATCGCGAAGAAGGAAGAGCTCGAGCACTGCGGTTCGCATGATGTTGATCACGAACACGAAGAAGAGGGCATGAAAGGCATCGCAATCGCGGAAGGTGGGTCACGATCGTATAGAAGAAATGGCATGTTTACCTGCTGCGAATTTTCTACAAATTTTTCTAAGTCCACAACCACCCCAACACCTATCCGAAACTCACCCGAGCCCTCGGGGCTCCAACCCAAACATGCATACTAACTCAAAAACATCCTACAAACTTAATCGTGCAATCAAATTGCCAAAATAACATAAAAACAATGAATTAAGCCTTAAAATCCATGATTTCCTTCAATATTCATAAATTTTCAAATTTTTTATTTTAAGTTTGAAACACATCAAACGACATCTGTTTTCAACCAAACTTTATAAAAAGTTCTTAAACCACATATAAGACTTGTATTGGATGCCAGAACCAAAATACAAGCCTCATACCATCAGTTTTTAATCAATTTCCCTTTTCATTTTTCTTAAATATTTTCAAAAAATAATTTTACTCAAAAATTTATTTCTTGGGTCTAGGACCTTGGAATTCGATTCTGGGCATATGCACAAGTCCCATATTTTCCTATGGACCTTCTGAGATCATCAAATCATGGGTTCGGGTCCGTTTACTGAAAATATTGACCGAAGTTAAATTTATTCATTTTAACATCAAGACTTAGCATATTTTCCTATTTGAGCTTCCGGCTATGCATCCAGACTGTGCATGCAAATCGAGACAACTATAAATGAGATTTTCAAGGTCTCGAAGTCATAAAGTTCAATTTAAAACAAGTGATGAACGTTTGGGTCATCACATTCTCCACCTTTAAAACAACCGTTTGTTCTCGAACGGACAAAAAAAAGAAGTACTTGAGTCGAGAAAAAGATGAGGATATCTGCGAACACAAAGGAAAATTTTGCCCAGTTATTTAAAATGTCTAAAATAGAACAGTGACGGGATTTATTCATCAAAACACACAAACTCCATCTTCTCCAAGGTTCTAGGGCGACTTTTAAGCATTTCTTCATCAAACTTCTTGGGTTGGTAAATCTTAACTCGTTTTCTTAATTTTCCACCAATATTTGTTGAATTCTGAAACCTAAAACATGTAATTTATAGTAGAAATTGGGGGAAATGGGTAGAGTTAGGCCTTTTTACATTTTCTTGATTTAGACCTCATTTTGGGGTCGAATTTGAGAACAAATCATATATTCGGGCTCGTGGATGAATGGGAGATTTGATTTTGGTCCGAACCTCATATTTTGACCAAGCGAGCCCGGGGGCGATTTTGGAATTTTTTGAAAGAAAGCTTGGAAATCAATAATTAGACATTGGGTTTGATTTGTTTATCATATATTGATACTATGGAATCATTATTGCTTAGATTTGATTGGGTTCAGGCCGAATTCAAGGGGAAAAGCGGTTATTATAGATTGATTCGGACGTGGAAGTTGAAGTAAGTATTTGGTCTAACCTAAGCTTGAGGGAATATGAGTTGAGTCTTGTTTGCTACTTGCTAATTGTCGAGTATGATGTATAAGCATGGTGACGAGTATCTATACATTGTTGTCTAGTATGACCGTGAGTCTTTATAGTGCGATTATCTAACTTCCATGCCTAGGCCTCCGCCTTCTTTTACTCAAAGACATTCTAGGAGGTTTGATGATAGCAAACTCGAAAAGTTCTATGATATCTCAAGCAATTATCGGTAAACATTCCATTTGTCGAAGTATTTCAAGAGATGTTGGGTTTTTCTAAGCACTTGAAGAAATTAATCACTAAAATGAGAACCATCAAGAATGAAGTGGTGAATGTGACTCATCGGGTTAGTTCAATCATTACAACAACCACACTCCAAAAGAAAGAGGACATGGGAGCTTTCACTATCCCATGCACTATTGAGTTGCGCAACTTTGCACGACCCCTTTGTGATAATGGGATTTTGATAATTTTTGTATGGTTGAGCTCATATCGGAATGGGTGTTCGAATTTTATAAAATTTGTTGAGTTCCGAGGCGGAGGATCGGGGGTCGACTTTTGGGTTGATTTTTTAGATTTTGATAAAGACTGAGACTTTATTATCCGAAATAGTTTCTTATGAGTTTTATTTTTTCTTTGAAGGTAATTTGGGAAGATTTGAATGTCCGGAGGCTACTTCACCTGAGAAGTTTATTTTTGAGTATCGGTTTGTCTTCTTTGAGATAAGTATCTTGCCTAACCTTGTTGGGAGGGGGGAGACTAACCTTTAGGATTTGAGTCTGCTATGCTAATTATGGTCCGTGTACGCAAAGGTGATGGGTGTGTGCTCGGTGTGAGCACGTGATTTTGGCTCTCACGACAATTACTCCCAGAAAACTAAAATAGTCTTGTGTTTGACTTTTTACGAATTTTTGTGTTGTTTTTCTTTGGCGTTAACACTTGTTTGCGTGTGTGTTTACTTGCCACGTTAATGTGTATCATAGGCGTGTAGAAATTAATTTTTTGAATTCGTAGGAATTAGTTAAAAAAAAATTACAAAAATGCGCGTCTTTATTCTCTGCCTTTAGGCAATTTTAGTTGAATGAATAATTCGTGTTAATGGTTTGTGTACAAATTCATGGGCGTGTTGATTTTATTTCTTTCAATTTGTTTAGGGTGGGTTTTTATTTAAATGTGGCTAGGTGAAGAAAAAGAAGGAAAGTGGTTAATTTTGCAAAGCCATTTCAGCCCAAGGAGCTGTGTTCTATCCGGTCCAGTTGAGGGGTCTCTAAGACAAACGAAACGACGTAGCCTAGCATTGAAGCTATGTCGTTTCAGCATCAATGGATCTCGACCGTAGAGCCATCTCTAATCTAATGGTTGAGATCGCTTCGCCCTCACCCGTTCCGGGTAACCCGATCCAGGTCCGGACCAACCCAGTCCCTCACAGACACACAAACGACATCGTTTGGATAAGTGAGAAGATCCAGGCCGTTGATCTCATTTGATCAAACGGCCAGGATTAAATCACAGCCCCACTATATATACCAAAAGACCTACCCAGCCCCCCCTTAAGCCAGACCCCCACCTTCATCGTCTCTCTTAGAGACGAACTGAGCCTCCGCCGTCCACCACCGTGCTCCGCCTACCGAAAATCGCCTCACGGCGGTTCCGGTAGGCCAAACTACCCCAAATTAACACCGTAGAATCTCCTAACCCTCCTCTACACGAATCCCTTATCCGTTTGTTTCTAATCGTTCCCCTGCTTCTCGAATCTTCAATCGAAGATTCGAGCCAAAACCAAAGCTACCCCAACCGACCCCAAATTCTTACCAGTTACTCCCTTGACCTCCCTCATAGCCAAACAAACTTTGGTTCCCCTCGAATTATGCCAGAACCAGTCAAGCCCCAAAAATGGCCTCAAGAACCCTAGAATCCAAAAAATTAGGGATTTCATCGAGTCAACGGTATTTGAAGGCAACAGACTTTAATTGGAGTGTTTTTCATTTGAAAAACACTTCAATTAAAGTCCGTTTACTTCAAAAGGGTGCAAACTCGAAGCCTTTGGAGCCGAGTCCGTCCAATTTTGATTTCTCTTTTGAGGTATCCCATTTTTCACTCTTTTCCTTCTGTTTTATTGTTGTGCTCATTGTATTGATTTAGTTGTTCGTTTGTGTCTGTTTTGTGTTTGATTTTTAATCTTCTCTGCCTCTAACCCATAAGACCTTTATTTGGTCATTCTTATTTTGGTTGTATGTCGGAGTAGATTAAGATATAGAAATACGATTTGGTTGTAATCGATATTGTCAAATAGCTAAATTCTGCATTTTTGTGTTTTGTTTGCCTGAGCATTTCGAATCACTGAGTCAATGATTGATTGTTGTTACTTATATGAGTTATACGAATGTTGTCGATTAGTTTCGTAGGTCTGTTTATTAGAATTTTATGGTAGAAATTGACACTGTAAATCACATTATGAATCACTGTTGGATCGAGATTTTTTCTTTGAACTGTTGTTTTAATTAGGGGTTAATTGGACATAGTTGATAGGGTTTAATTAGTATTAGTTTTTTAATGTCCTGCCCATAATAAGGGCTAGTGGAACCTGCTGTATAGTAGGGTATCCCACTAGTCTCATGCGATCAATTGTTTTTAATGTTAAAATTCATACGAGGACACTTAGTAGTGGGGGGTTGAGAGAATATAATGGGCTGGGGTTTAGTTTAAGGTGGCACCATTAGGAGCTGAATTTCAAAAACTATATAGATAGAGGGACGGGCAGTGATAGAGACACAGACACACATACAGAGAAAACAAACTGAGAGTTTAAGTGTTTAAGTTCAAATACATTGGGGTCTGTTGTCGTTTGAAAGGGTATTCTGGAGGAAATTGTTCTTGTTGTTTGTTGAATTCTGGGCTGTTGTTATTTTGCTGCTGTTGTTGTTGTTTTGCTGCTGCTGTTGTTGTATACTACTACTGCTGTTGTTGTATACTACTGCTGTTGTTGTTGTTTTGCTGCTGCTGTTGTTGTATACTACTGCTGCTGTTGTTGTTTTGCTGCTGTTGTTGTTGTATACTACTGCTGCTGTTGTTGTATACTATTGATGCTGATTCCTTCTTCTCCTTCTATTTTCATTGTCCAGGTATATCTCTAGACTCCAGTGATATTGGAATTAAATCAACATGAATGAACACTTGAAGTCAACTAGTGAATAAAGTATCCTGTTGCTGCCTTAGTTAGAATTTCGTGTGTAATTGAACTATTTAAACAACTGACTGGTGTATATGGAACCTTAATAGGACCATTTGGACTGTTATTTAATCCATTGCTAAGGCCTGAGTTTAATAGATTAGATAGATTGAAATTATACTTCATGTTAATCATTCGAGGTTGATTTGAAATGAAAGTACTCACCTCCTTTTAGTATTATGATCTGTAGTTCAGTAGATGTAGATAATAAAGCTGTGGTACAGTCTAATTTGATCTATAACCATATGTAATATGGACTGTGAAGTGTATACTTAAATGAGATTGTTTAAAACTGCCAAATTCAGGTGCATTCGTTGTAGGCTTAGTATAGTTTAAAAAATGATCTTAGTTGACACTAAGTTAAAAAATCGAATACCAGTGTTTTTTTTAGACCTACAATTAATTTAGAAGTCAACATGTGATACTTGTTCCGATTTTTGGTTAAACGTTCTTTCCAAACAACCAAACGTGTTGGTATTCAATGTCTTTTTTTGTGTTAAAGCCCATTGTTTCGATAGGTATAATCAATCACATGTTAGTAGTTAATATCAAAAGTTTACTGGAATTTGAATCATTTAATTTATTCATGAATGTTAGCAGAATCAAATAGTCAAGTCGTTTAGTTTAAGGTTCGGTCCATCATCCAAAGGAATATAGGGAGTCATTGTCGGCTAGACAAACATGGCAGTAGGAATTTTAGTCCTGAATTAAAACTGGTAAAATATTTGATTAGGTTGAGTAAGCAAGCGTTACTTTCCATTATAGGCAAGAATGATTAAATGATTCGACTTCACACGAGTTTAATAGACCTAAGTACCAATTCTTGAACTATAATTAATTAGGCCTTTTCCTTTTATTATTAGAGAAAAAGCGGATAAAAAAAAATCTTAATCACTCATATAAAGAATGAGATAAGCCTCGTCAAACAAAGATACAAAAGACGGGCCCCTCAATTAATTACTAAAATACTTAAACTCGGAATGACCGTTTAGCGAATTTCACGGTCTTTCCCAAAGTTAACAAAGACGTAGATAATTTAGGCGGAATTTGTAAATAACATACATTCTCAAATACGGGTGTGCATTTATGTGACCCAAATCTTATTCTTGGCGAAACTGAAATACATTAAAGTCACAGGCGCACTGGTTGCGGTGTGACTCGAAATGTGTTTTCGTGACGTTGCAATTATTCTTCTATAATGAAAAGGTGGAACATTAAAAGCACGTAATAAAATTATATAAAGAAATCAGATGAAAACAAAAATAGCAGTTGAGCGACCGTGCTAAAACCACGGAATCCGGGAGTGCCTAACACCTTCTCCCGGGTTAACAGAATTCCTTATCCAGGTTTCTAGTTTCGCAGACTGCTGTGAGCACGTGATTTTTACCCTACATATGAGTTATTCCCATAAAATTCAAAATAAACAACTTTTTATTATTTTTTTTTTACAATTTTGCGTTAATTAGTTGCATGAAAAGTAGAAAATATAAAAAATACAAAAGAAAATAACTAAAAAAAATAATTACAAAATAAATAGAATAAGTGGGCTATCTTAGTGAGAGGCCTGAATTGGGCCATTTTTCCTAATTTTCCCTGGCCCAAATACCCAAAACCCACCTAATTGGACCCAACTCATTACTAAACCCTACCCATTTCCCCACGTTAAAAGAAAAAGAAAAAACCTAGACCTGAAAAAAAAGGAGGCTAACGCCTGGAATAGACACACGGCGCAGCAATTCCCAAAAAGAGATCCTCTACTCATCTGCTTCACTAACACACAGAGAACACACACGCTCCACATTCGAGAATAAAAAAACACCACCCCTGACCTAAATTCTCGACCAAAAAAAGGGGAAAACGAGTTTCACAATTGGCTTGGAAATTGAAATCCCAGTGAAGAAATATAGAAAATGAAGCTAGCATATGAATTCTTCAGCGAACAAATCGTTTTCTTCTTCTTGCAATCACTCATACATAAAAAGTAAAAATACTTTGTTTTCTTCTTGCATTTTGGTGATTCTCATCTCAAAATCAGATGCATGTCGTTCCAAAGTGGAGGTAATTTGAGTTTGTTTGTGGGTTCGAAATTGATTGTGCCGTTCGAGATTCCGGCGAGGTTCTGGTGCCACTGCGTTGTTTGCGCTCCTGCGCTGTTAGTCGAGCTTCAAAGTAGTTTTGTGGAGTTTTGTTTTCTTTGTCGAGTTTCAAAAGAAGCAGCCAAGCATAGAGTGAGGTCCCTGTAATTGTCACAACTAATCTAATCGGAAAGCTCTAACTGAGGTTCCATTCCTTAATCCTCTACTTTTTTTTTATATGCTAGCTTAATGATGATTGTTGGTTTGATAATTTAATTCTGTGATTGGTAGAGTTGGGAATTATGCTGCAGGTTAATAATTTGACATTTGGATTTTGATATATAAGGCAAGATCTAGCTACCGTTAAGTTGACAAAAAATAGCCAATCTATAGTTTTAATAATCCCCTGTTTTGTTTTCCCCTAGGTAAATTGTCTAGTATTGTTAAGTTCTTGTTGCTCCATAATTAGAGTGAAGGAATCGGAACTCAGATGCATCTATAAAAGGTTTTTTTTGTTCTTATCTCATTTTAATACAGTAGCTTGATAAATGTTGTTGACGGATCCCCACTTCTCTGTTAGCATTGCTGTCATGTGTGATTTTATTCCATTTATCAATTTTCTGTGTTATTGGATCATTGATGTTGAATTGTTAAAAGGGATTGATTAGATTTTTATGGCTAGCTATAGGATTTGGCATGAGTTGAATCAAAATTCATTAGCCACATTTGCTAGAATAGCTATTTGCTGTAGTCACTAAAAAGAAAGGAACAGAAATTAGATTCCGAGGCGTGCCATTTAGCTAAATTTCATGGCCCTCGCAAAGTACAAATACTTTAGACGCGTTAGTTAATAATAATACCTTCCTAATCACGGGTGCGCATTTATGTGAACCAAATTTTACTCTCGGCGAAACTGAAATACATTAAAGTCACAGGCGTACCGGTTACGGTGTGACTCGAAATGTGTTTTCGTGACGTCGCAATTCTTTTAAAATTGAAAAGCGGAACATTAAAAGCACATAATTAAAATATATAAAGAAATTAGATAGAAACAAAAATTGCAGTTGAGCGACCGTGCTAAAACCACGGAATCCGGGAGTGCCTAACACCTTCTCCCGGGTTAACAGAATTCCTTATCCAGGTTTCTAGTTTCGCAGACTGTATTACGGAGTCATAAATTTCCTCGGTTCGGGATTAAACCGGTGACTTGGGACACCATTATTTTCCCAAGTGGCGACTCTAAAAAATTAAATAAATTGATCCCGTTCCGACTGTCCTTTAAGTGGAAAAACTCCTTCACTGATTATTATTATATCCTTTCTCGGGGTGTAGTATTAAACAGTGGCACATTACATTTACGTTATTACGTTTATATGTATGTGCGTGGTAAAAAGGGAGGTGTGACAGCTCTGGCGACTCTGCTGGGGATAAATAACCCAGAACTTCGGTTCAGGGTTTAAGAATTCGAGCTCAGTTAAATTGCTGTTTTTGCTTATATCCGATTTCATTATATATTTTGATTAATGTGCTACATGTTTACCGCTTTGATATTGCGTGAACTGTATATATAAAACTGTGCCGAAAACCCTTCTTTTCTTATCTCCGGGGATGTGCTTACTGGTTGAGACTCCCCTTTCCGTTAGTGTCAATACCAAAAATAAGAAAAAGAGGCCGGATAAGTTACAAAGCCGATTGACTCCGCGGGTCACCGGTACGTAGCCCCCTCCTCGATCCGAGTTGTCCGCTCGGGTACACGGTCTAGTACCAATGAAAACATCAGGATATTGAGCCTAGATTTAGGACGTTTATTTGCATCATATTTGACTTAGGGGACTCAACACAGGGGTTGGGTCCGTCTAGGACAGGTGACCCGGTAACCAAAAGACCGAGCATGTTATATGTTGCATTTATTTGTCCTATTATGCTGATTGGCTAAATTTCTGAAAACAAAAAGAGAGAAATTTTAGATATCGAAATATTGTCGATTGCTTGAAAAGAAAATTTGAAAAATAGGTGGAACATTTTTGTTGAAATAAATTGGTCAATTAATCTGACCGAACTACGCAGGTTTGATTCTCGCCGTTAGGTGGGATACGTAGGCAACCCTCGTCGGGTCCAACCACCCCTATAAAAAAAATCAAAAAAAAATGTGTGTTTAATTTTGTCAATAAAATCGAAGGGACGCTGTTTTTGAAAATAGCCGAATGTTCCGAAAGGACGCCGGAAGGTTGTTTTTTGCAAAAATAGCCACTTTGAATCATTTTTAATAATTTGCGGGCACAACCTTGAAATATTCCTTGTGGAAATGTTGCAAGGCCATAGCCGCAAAATCAAGTTCGGGTTCACACCCCTTTTGCAAAAAATAACCAAAAAATGTCAAATTTTTGATTTTGTTATAAATAAGTCGGGTGATGCTATTCTTGCTTAAAATAAGCCGAATGTCCCTCAAAAAGACATCGGAAGGCTGTTTTTGCAAGAATAGCCACTTTGAGTCATTTGTAAATAATTTTGGACACAGCCTGGAAATATTCCCTCGCGGAAATGTCGAAAGGCTGTATCCGCAAAAATCAAGTTTTGAGTCATCACTCAACTTTACAAAAAATAACCACTTTATCAAATAAGCCATTACATGGCCGGAATTTTGCTGAAATAGCCACATTTTTGCATTTTTAACTTCCTCAGTCTTGTGTTGGCCTGTGTCGGTGCTGAACGATGCCCCATAGGCCCCGGGATAAAAATTTTGAATTTGCATCTTCTCAAATAAAATTTTGCAAAAAAGAGCCACTTTGTCTGAATAAGCCATTACATGGCCAATTTATGAAAAATAGTCTTGCGTTGGTTTATGGTGATGCCGAACGATGCCCCATGAGCCACAGGATAAAAAAAAAAAAAAATTTCAAGTTTATCTTTCTTAAATAATTTTTGCAAAAATAGTCATTTTGTCAAATAAGCCATTATGTGGCCAATTTTGTAGAAATAGTCATAATTGACGCCAAAAATATTCTTATTTTTTGTAGAAATCTCCGGTACAAAATGTGAAAGTTTTTCAAGTTTGTAGTCGGTTTCTGTAATTTTTCCTTCAAAAAAAAAAAAAAAAATCAAATAAACATATCTTTATTTCTTGCATTAATTTGCAAGAACTACGCTCGGTCCTGATTCATGCGGGGTCATGATACGTAGGCAATCCACATAGGATTCGACCATTTTCATAACCAAAAAGAAAAAAAAATGAAAAAAAAAACCACAAAAAGGGAAAAAGAAAAGAAAATAGCAGGAAAGAAAAAAACAAAGGAAATCAATAAGTGGAATACCTTAAACGCTAACCCGGTGGTTTCGTTTTGTTAATCCAGAAAGTCGAGGTGGTTGGTTGTGGTAAATTGGAAAGCAAGATCCAAGGAAAATGATAACCGACATCGAAGCTGCTACGAGTGCTCAAGAGACTCAGGGTCAGAAAATTCAACAAGGGTTTACTATGGTTGAGGAAAACGGAGCATTGAAACAACAAATGACCAAAATGTCGACCAATGGCCAAGGACAGCCTTCTCATGAGTCACAATCTGCTATACAACAAGAACAGTACCACTCTCCCGAGTACCACTCGTACTCGTTTGACCTTCCTGCAAACGTTGAGAAGCTTACCCGAAAGAATGTACGGGAAGAAATGGCCCAAAGATTGAAGAGATTAGAACAACGGCTGAAAAACATGCAAGAAATGGCATGTCAAAAAGAGTGTTGCCTTCAGAGATCTTTGTATGTTCCCCGATGTCCACTTGCCGTCTGGTTTCAAGGTTCCCAAATTGGAAAAGTATGATGGACGCGGAAACCCCATAGCCCACCTGAAAAGGTATTGCAACCAATTGAGAGGTGTGGGAAGAAAAGAAGAATTGCTTATGGCTTATTTTGGAGAAAGCCTCTCGGGAGTAGCATCTGAATGGTTTTGGGATCAGGACGCATCTGGTTGGCACGTCTGGGATGATTTGGCACGAGCCTTTATCAAACATTTTCAATACAATATTGACGTCACCCCAAACCGCATTTCCCTTTCTAAGCTGAAAAAGAAACCAACTGAAAGTTTCAGGGAATATGCCATCAAATGGAGAGAGCAGGCAGCAAGAGCTAAGCCACCCATGAATGATCACGAGTTGGCCACTATTTTCCTTCAGGCTCAAGAGCCGGATTACTTTCAGAACATGATATCTGCAGTTGGTCGCTCCTTTGAAGAAATAATCAAAATGGGAGAAATGGTGGAAGATGGTCTTAAGACAGGCAAAATTATAAGTCAAGCGGCTCTCAAAAATGCGGCTCAGGATGTCCAAAGTGAATTCAGTGATGTGAATAGGAGGGATGACGAAGTCATGATGACATCAGGGTCGAGAAGAGGTCCTGTGAGAACATCTCGAAGGTGTATGCAACCTCATCAAGTTTTCCATGACCCCTTTAAGCATTACTACCCGCCTAAAAACCCTCCATACTCTGTTGAACCAGTCCAGTATGTTGCTCAATCCTCAAAACACCCAAGAAAGCGAGCCCGAACATCACAAAATCTTTATCAGCCTCCGCAAAATTTTCAAATACCTTATAACCCACATCCAAGCCAGGGGTATGGAAAGGAACAGAAGTTGAAAGATAATTTTACACCAATAGGAGAGTCCTATGCAAGTTTGTTTGAGAAGTTAAAACGACATGGCATGATTGCACCCGTCCCTCCAAATCGGGTGGACCGACGTGCGAGAAGTTTTGACTCATCCAAAAGGTGTGAATACCACTCCAATGCCTTGGGGCACGATGTTGAAAGTTGTCGGGATTTGAAAAGAGAGATAGAAAGAATGATTCGGGAAGGAATAATTGCGGTCCAAGGCAGTGGCATCCAAAACATTGCACAGAATCCTTTACCTGCACATAACGGAGCACATTTTGTGGGAATGATGCCCGGTGACGTGGGTGATGAAAATCTTCTTGGGAGGTCAACTGAAGTTGAAGATATTGAAACAGAAAGTGATCTTGGCAACATTAATGCAGAATTCAGTGGCTAGGATGCCATGCTTGTCAATTGGGAAGGCGCTCCGTCTCTTGGAGTTTTGGTGGTATATTTTGATGTCATCTCTTTTGCCCGGGTTATTGCAGGGTTGTAATCCGGACGTTGTCTTGAGAGTCAAAACCCTTCTATCTTTCCACTTTGCTTTGTTTAGTAATAGATTTGTTTAGTGCTGTCTAGGTTTGTAATTCTAGTCTAGTCTGTTAGTTTTGTTGTTCGTTTTGTTGTTTCAATCCATCAGTTTGATATAACTCTCCGTTTCCCGTCATTTCTAGTCATTCCATTTCTAATCACTTTACAGTTATTTTCATACTGATTTTAGTGACATGACATGCACATAATTCTCGGCTTGATTTTAAAAGTCAATTTAACAATGAAACAATGTTGAAGATGTAATGATACTCGCAAGAAATGAAACATATTGGAATACTGTGAAACCTGAATCAAGTGAATACTGGGGTAAAACAGAACATAAAGAAATGCCTTGGAAATGCATCATCGGTTTAAAGCCAAAGGCAAAAGTACCCCAAAGCTAAAGGAACCATTCGTGGTATCGGGATTGTTGCCCAATGGCACTGAGAGTCGTCAAGGCAAAAATGTGAATCACTCAAAGGTGTTTGACCGTGTAGTTTGTACTTGGTAGGTTTTGAAGATCGGAATGACGAAGGCATTTTATTCGGCTATCCAAACACTTCGTCCATTGCTACCCCTTTGAGCCATATTATATTTTCTTTCATATCCCTCTTTCGGAATCAACAACAAAAGTTAAGGATTGAGCGGGTAAATCAAATGGAGAAAAGAGAAAAAAAAGAAAAGAGAAAAGAAAAAAAAAGAAAAAAAAAAGAAAAGAAAGAAAAAAAATGCAATACAAGAAAGAAAATCGGGAAAAGTCAAAAGAAATTCATTAATTAATGACGTAGTCTGAACTACGTTTGACTTGATCCCGAAAGGGTACGTAGGCAGCCTCACTGAGGTTCAGTCACAATAAAGGAAAAATCCAAAAAAATCCCCCAACAAGGAAACTGGGGCAGAAGTTATGGTTGTTGAATAAATAAGATTCCGAAAGTTGTAATTTTAACCCACGATGAAATATTTTTGAGCCTTCATATCTTTTTTTTCTATATCCCATCCAAAAGCCTACATTACGGTCCAAAGGAAGACCTTCCGATCAATCTTCAAGAAATGCCGAGTCAAACGAGCAAAGGTGAATCACATCAAGGGCAACACTCGAGTCCGAACAAAGGAGAATGAAGAATTCAAGATGATGAGAACCACCACGAGACTCCAAGATGAGAGAAATCAAAATGAGAGAGTCTTATCGGTGAAAACCCGCACGGGCACCGTAAGGCGACGGTGAGTCGAGAGAAAGAAAGAGCAAATGAGAGAGGCTTGATGATGAAAACCCTATGGGCACTACAAGTCGACTAAGGATCAGATCAAAGAAATGAAGTGTTGAAGATCGGTTTCACGGCAGAGCTTGCAACAAGAGTTGAACATCAAATTTGCTATACAGAGAAGGCCAAAAGTGCATGTCAAGGTCGCTAGAGTCGGTATTCAAAATCCGATAGGTCATTCTTCCGTAGGTTTCTTGTTAGGAATTATGTTTTCCTTTCTTTCTATTCTTTGTACCTTGTTTTACCCTCCCTCTTATTGAGTCTGTCGGGTCATAACGAGTATAGAAATGATTCCAAAATTTGCCACCAAGCTTTCCAATTGCACAAGATGGGATTTAGCCAACACGACAATTGTCGTAAGTCAGGAAAAGGTAAGGCCAGTGCTTTAAGCCAAAAGAGCAACATGTGCAATGGAGCGAGCAACAATAAAAATGTTTGGGGTGCGTACAAGACGCAAAGGTCGGCAAAGTGCCAACTCGGGGGAAAATATAACAAATGGAAATATGGGAGTGTATTCTGACAAAAGAAAGAGCCGGTCAAGAAACACCCAAGGTTGTCCAATGAAATCATTGAAGAAATCATAGACTTCAAGATCGGAATTGTGGGATCCGTCAAGAAAGGAACAACATACATGCCGTAAGGAAGGCGGGTTTTGAACAAAAAAAAAAGAATGAAAAGAATAGTCGGTGAATAGGCCAAGCAGTCAAATGGAAAGTTCAAGGCCACAACCAACCACCGCATTTTTTTTAAAAAACTGACAGAGTTTTCTTTGCTTTGAAACAGGAGCAAAAGATATTGTCAAACTGGGGCAGGAAAAATTTTCTGTCATCAGATAGTCATCCGAAGAGCATGAAGGTGAATACAATTGTTTTTGAAGATGAATAAGGCAAGTTGAAAGGTGAATGAAGCAAGTATCGGAGAATGATTGTAAGGCCCCAGAAAATTTCGCTAAGTAATATAGGATTCTGTGGTGCCACGTAGGCTAATTATTATATTTTATGTGCTATGAACATTATGGACATCAATTAGACTTGCTAAATATGAGTATGAGTCTTATGGTAAGTGATATGAGGTTCAAATGAAAGCCCAAGTGTAAGCCAAATAGGAAAATTTTCGAAATAGGCCAAAATTCCAAATGGATTCACACAAGGCTCCACTTTAAACGACTATAGATAATTATGTATAAGGTTTTATGTGGTGCATAGCATATCAAATGAAAGCCCTTTGAGTCTAGTTTCCAATGCTTCAAACCGTTCATCATTTGGACATTCCTACACAAAGTTATGATCAAATTACCAAAGGCTGGAAAATAAAATCCTGTGTCAATTCTGCGACCGCATAATGCATCGCATTTCTCACTTTGCGGTCGCATTCTTGTCGCAAACTGAACCCGAGAAGCCCATTTAATTCTTCTAATTTTTATAACTCGACCCCATTTCAATATATAGGCTTTGGGGTTCATTTTGGGGTCATTTCTTACTGATTTTAGAGAGAGGTGAGAGTATTTTAGAGAGAGGAGGAGGAACCCAACATCTAAATCATCCAAATCTTGCATCAATCTTCAAGAATCAAGAACCCAATAGCAAGTTCTTCATCTAAGAGGTAAGATTTTATACCCTAGGGTTTAATTTCGAGTTTGGTGTATAAGATGAGTTATTGAGGTATGATTCTTGGGTTTATTAGTATTGTGTATACATGCATGTACAACTTAGGTTTATGGGAAGATTGTTTAACTTAATAAACTAAAGATTGGGTTAGGGAATGAAGGAAGTCTTAAAAAGGGGATTCGAAATCAAGATGCTCAACTAGTGTTTGATAAATTGTTCAAATGAGCTAGTTTCATGAATATCTTTCTAATATGTGTTTAATTTTGTTATGTTTCATAGTAGATTGGAATTGCTAGAGTTTTTGGAGTGTTGTAGTAACTTAAGGAAAGCTCAATCGAGGTATGTATGGCTAATTTTGATTCATGTAAAATCGCCCATATGTGTGAAATTGTTTGGCATGTGTTAATTTGAGAAATTGTATGTGATTCTTTGATGTCATTGTTGGGTATTCAATTGATGATTGAACTACATGTGGTATGGTATGAAATATGAATTGAAAGATGACAAGGGAAATGGAATTGGTAAAGAACTGAGAACAATTGTTGTAGTGGCATATATGGTTTCTTGTTGAAAGAGATGAAACACTTGAATTGTGGTAAATTGTTCAACATACCTGTGTGTGTACTCTTGAATATGGTAACTTGGTTGTGATATTAGTTTGAAAAGTATTTGAGAATGTGAATCGAATTGTAAGTTGCTTATTTGAATTTGTTGTACTTGTGTGTAGTGCCTTATTTGCTGTTTGTGATTGTTGTGTTTGAAACTGTACGGTGGGATCGGGTTGCGCGCCGCAACATGAAGTAATAAGGTGTGGGTTGGGGTGATAAGGGTGGTCGAGGTAATAAGGGTGGTCAGGGGTAATAAGGATGGAAAGCGATCGAAATCGCTATTGAAATATGATATAAAATCATTGATGTGAAATTGTGAAAGGAGACTGCAGGAGAGTTTGCAACCTGTGGGGCACCGATTGCCCCTTTGTTTGACTACTTGTGTTTTACGTTATTGATTTGTGGTTGTTCTACTTGTTGATCTTAAACGTGCTTTGTGTTGAGAATTATCCGAAATGAGGAAAAATGTGGAAAACATGGTTGGCTGGCTTAATTGATTCTTGATGTAATTCATTGGCCGTATTATCATCGTGATTTCTTGTTAATGGCTTGAGTTTACTTGGGACAAAGTTTGTCCATACATACCAGTACAATTCAAGTGTACTGACGTCCCTTTTGCCGGGGACGCTACATTCGTATTATGATTGTAGGTGAATCGGTAGCAGGTACTTCAGCTCATCGGCAGTAGCATCCTTCATCTTCCACTGCCCGTTTTGGTGAGCCCCTTTCCTTTCGGGGCCCTACGTGGCTCATGCCACTCTTGTTTAGACTTTATTTTGATTTGTGTAAGGTATAGCCGGAGCCTTGTTACCGGCAAGTATTGTATCGTCCTTTGTATCCTAGAGGCTCCGTAGACAGTAAATTGTGGGACTATGGCCTATGTATGTAAATGTATATGTCGGGCGTTGTAAATTGTAACTTGTTAGTAATGTTAATAATGTGGTTATGTTTGTACAATGTGAATTCGGTTATAATTGGTAAGATCTTTGGCTTATGAGTAATAAACAACACAGGGGTATCGCGTGGGATAGAAAGGCACCTAGGTCCGCTTGACTGGGGCTACCTAGTCAGGCGCCGGTCATGTCCCTCGATTTGGGGCGTGACAAATACAATCTTAGTCTGTTGAAACTTTCTCCTAAGACAAAAGTCTTAGTCCGATGAATTTTTCACCTAAGATGAATTGGATAAAATCTTAGTCTGTTGAATCTTTCTCCCAAGATAGAAGTCTTGGTCTGATGAATTTTTCACCTAAGATAAAGAAATAATGCAATGTGAAAACAAAAGGAAGGCAGAAGTCAATGAAAGCAGAAGTTGAAAAAGAAAGAAAGGGCAAAAGCCGAAAAAGAAAGGAAAGATTTTTGAAATTGAAAGACTTAAGAAAGTCCGAATTGCAAATGGACCCAGTCTGATGAGTTATCTCCTGGAGTCATAAACTCAGTCCAATGGATAATCCTCCTGAGACCATGCAAATGAATAGACCCGGTCCGAAGAGTTATCTCCTGGAGTCATAAACTCAGTCTGATGGATAATCCTCCTGAGATTACATTGAAATGGACATAGTCCAGTGAGAATCAAAATCTTAGTCTGTTGAAATTTTCTCCCAAGATAAAAGTCTTGGTCTGATGAATTTTTCACCTAAGATAAAGAGATAATGAAATGTGAAAACAAAAGGAAGGCCGAAGTCAATGAAAGTAGAAGTTGGAAAAGGAAATGAAGGCATAATTTGAAACAAAAGGAAAGGCATAATTTGAAAGGTAAAATCAGAAGTTTGGAAAATAAAGAAGGTAAGGAGTTGAAAAGAAAGAAAAGTTTGTTGAATTTGAAAGGCTTAAGAAAGTCTGAATTGCAAATGGACCCAGTCCGAAGAGTTATCTCCTGGAGTCATAAACTCAGTCCGATGGATAATCCTCCTGAGATTACATTGAAATGGACATAGTCCAGTAAGATACAATCTTAGTTTGTTGAATCTTTCTCCCAAGATAAAAGTCTTGGTCTGATGAATTTTTCACCTAAGATAAGGAGATAATGCAATGTGAAAACAAAAGGAAGGAAGAAGCCAATAAAAGTAGAAGTTGGAAAAGGAAATGAAGGCATAATTTGAAATGAAAAGGAAAGGCATAATTTGAAAGGTAAAATCGGAAGTTGGAAAAGAAAGAAAGGTAAGAAGTTGAAAAGAAAGAAAAGTTTGTTGAATTTGAAAGGTTTAAGAAAGTCCGAATTGCAAATGAATAGACCCAGTCCGAAGAGTTATCTCCTGGAGTCTTAAACTCAGTCCGATGGTTAATCCTCCTGAGATTACATTGAAATGGACATAGTCCAGTGAGAATCAAAATCTTAGTCTGTTGAAACTTTCTCCTAAGATTAAATGTCTTAGTCTGATGAATTTTTCACCTAAGATAACCTTCAGTCAAGGTAACACAAGTTTTAGTTTCATGCATTTTTAATTTCTGTTAGGCGCCCACCTTCTAATACGGGAATACATTTCTGCATTGCACGTTTAATTTCTGTTAGGTGCCCACCTTCAAATACGGGAATACTTTTCTGCATTTGCATTGCACGTTTAATTTCTGTTAGGTGCCCACCTTCAAATACGGGAATACTTTTCTGCATTTGCATTGTACGTTTAAATTCTATTAGGTGCCCACCTTCAAATACGGGAATACTTTTCTGCATTTGCATTGCACGTTTAATTTCTGCTAGGTGCCCACCTTCAAATACGGGAATACTTTTCTGCATCGCATTGCACGTTTAATTTCTGTTAGGTGCCCACCTTCAAATACGGGAATACTTTTATGCATCGCATTGCACGTTTAATTTCTGTTAGGTGCCCACCTTCAAATACGGGAATACTTTTCCGCATTTGCATTGCATGTTTAAATTCTGTTAGGTGCCCACCTTCTAATACGGGAATACTTTTATGCATTTGCATTGCACGTTTAAATTCTGTTAGGTGCCCACCTTCAAATACGGGAATACATTTCTGCATTGCACGTTTAATTTCTGTTAGGTGCCCACCTTCAAATACGGGAATATTTTTCTGCATCGCATTGCACGTTTAATTTCCGTTAGGCGCCCACCTTCTAACACGGGAATATTTTTCTGCATTTCATTTCATACATATCTGCATTCTAAAAAAAATGAATGAAAAATAAAAAAAAAAGAAAGAAAAAATAATAATAAATGAAAAAAAAATGAAAAATTCGGACATTCAATAACATGATGTGCCCGGTCACCATACTGGGGCAGAAAAATCTTTCTTTGGTTGTTTATTTTGTCACAAGCAGAGGTCCACCTGGAGAATGGACGAATACTTCATATTGAAGAATGTTTGAACAAGTCAAGGCAAGAACAAGAATGCCGGTGAAAAAAAGTTAAACAAGTCGAGGCAATAACAAGAATGCCAGTGAAAGAGAAATACAAGTCAAGGCTCAGCAACTAGGAGCCCACCTGAAATCATGAGCACTATATGTCCGGACTTGATCCAAAAGCCGAAGAAGATTGAACCAACACCTACAGCTAACAAGCATCAAGATTCAGATCAGGGTCCGCATGAAGCACCCAACCAACTCAAGATCAAGCTTCAGAAGACTCATAGATAGGAATTTTGTAACTCGTAGTCGATAGGTTTAGTTAGTCTTTTTCAATTTTGATGTAATAACGGGATAGCGGACCGGAGCCTCGGACGAAACCTCGACTCTCAACCTCGATACTCCATCACTCCCGAACTACACCGACCTGATTCCTGTTTAGCCCAGGATATGTAGGCAACCTCTGAAGCAGGGTGCGGTCAAAGCTTTTCAAAAAATGCTTTAAAAAAAATACTCGAACGGGTAAAAATCGTTCATAGTTGCTCACTTATCTTTGCACGGAAACTCTTCGTGTTCCCGAGCAAAGAGGGGCAGCTGTGAGCACGTGATTTTTACCCTACATATGAGTTATTCCCATAAAATTCAAAATAAACAACTTTTTCTTATTTTGTTTTACAATTTTGCGTTAATTAGTTGCATGAAAAGTAGAAAATATAAAAAATACAAAAGAAAATAACTAAAAAAAATAATTACAAAATAAATAGAATAAGTGGGCTATCTTAGTGAGAGGCCTGAATTGGGCCATTTTTCCTAATTTTCCCTGGCCCAAATACCCAAAACCCACCTAATTGGGCCCAACTCATTACTAAACCCTACCCATTTCCCCACTTTAAAAGAAAAAGAAAAAACCTAGACCTAAAAAAAAGAGGCTAACGCCTGGAATAGACACACGGCGCAGCAATTCCCAAAAAGAGATCCTCTACTCATCTGCTTCACTAACACACAGAGAACACACACGCTCCACATTCGAGAATAAAAAAACACCACCCCTGACCTAAATTCTCGACCAAAAAAAGGGGAAAACGAGTTTCACAATTGGCTTGGAAATTGAAATCCCAGTGAAGAAATATAGAAAATGAAGCTAGCATATGAATTCTTCAGCGAACAAATCGTTTTCTTCTTCTTGCAATCACTCATACATAAAAAGTAAAAATACTTTGTTTTCTTCTTGCATTTTGGTGATTCTCATCTCAAAATCAGATGCATGTCGTTCCAAAGTGGAGGTAATTTGAGTTTGTTTGTGGGTTCGAAATTGATTGTGCCGTTCGAGATTCCGGCGAGGTTCTGGTGCCACTGCGTTGTTTGCGCTCCTGCGCTGTTAGTCGAGCTTCAAAGTAGTTTTGTGGAGTTTTGTTTTCTTTGTCGAGTTTCAAAAGAAGCAGCCAAGCATAGAGTGAGGTCCCTGTAATTGTCACAACTAATCTAATCGGAAAGCTCTAACTGAGGTTCCATTCCTTAATCCTCTACTTTTTTTTTATATGCTAGCTTAATGATGATTGTTGGTTTGATAATTTAATTCTGTGATTGGTAGAGTTGGGAATTATGCTGCAGGTTAATAATTTGACATTTGGATTTTGATATATAAGGCAAGATCTAGCTACCGTTAAGTTGACAAAAAATAGCCAATCTATAGTTTTAATAATCCCCTGTTTTGTTTTCCCCTAGTTAAATTGTCTAGTATTGTTAAGTTCTTGTTGCTCCATAATTAGAGTGAAGGAATCGGAACTCAGATGCATCTATAAAAGGTTTTTTTTGTTCTTATCTCATTTTAATACAGTAGCTTGATAAATGTTGTTGACGGATCCCCACTTCTCTGTTAGCATTGCTGTCATGTGTGATTTTATTCCATTTATCAATTTTCTGTGTTATTGGATCATTGATGTTGAATTGTTAAAAGGGATTGATTAGATTTTTATGGCTAGCTATAGGATTTGGCATGAGTTGAATCAAAATTCATTAGCCACATTTGCTAGAATAGCTATTTGCTGTAGTCACTAAAAAGAAAGGAACAGAAATTAGATTCCGAGGCGTGCCATTTAGCAAATTTCATGGCCCTCGCAAAGTACAAATACTTTAGACGCGTTAGTTAATAATAATACCTTCCTAATCACGGGTGCGCATTTATGTGAACCAAATTTTACTCTCGGCAAAATTGAAATACATTAAAGTCACAGGCGTACCGGTTACGGTGTGACTCGAAATGTGTTTTCGTGACGTCGCAATTCTTTTAAAATTGAAAAGCGGAACATTAAAAGCACATAATTAAAATATATAAAGAAATCAGATAGAAACAAAAATTGCAGTTGAGCGACCGTGCTAAAACCACGGAATCCGGGAGTGCCTAACACCTTCTCCGGGTTAACGGAATTCCTTATCCAGGTTTCTAGTTTCGCAGACTATATTACAGAGTCATAAATTTCCTCGGTTCGGGATTAAACCTGTGACTTGGGACACCATTATTTTCCCAAGTGGCGACTCGAAAAAATTAAATAAATTGATCCCGTTCCGACTGTCCTTTAAGTGGAAAAATTCCTTCACTGATTATTATTATATCCTTTCTCGGGGTGTAGTATTAAACAGTGGCACATTACATTTACGTTATTACGTTTATATGTATGTGCGTGGTAAAAAGGGAGGTGTGACAACTGTAATACAGAGTCATAAATTTCCTCGGTTCAGGATTAAACCGGTGACTTGGGACACCATTATTTTCCCAAGTGGCGACTGAAAAATTAAATAAATTGATCCCGTTCCGACTGTCCTTTAATTGGAAAAACTCCCTCGCGCCCTCGCATGTGCGGTAAAAAAGGAGGTGTGACACTCGGGCTTATTTGTGGAAAGTGAGTCTTTTTGGGTTCTAGGTCCTTATATTCACTAAGTATGAAGTTGCTCTTGATATGATTGAGTTTCCTATTTACTAGTTTCACCATTACATGTTTTAATTGGAATTAATTGCGTGGTGATTCACTCTTATTTCCTGTTTGACTCTTATATGACTTAAGAGAAGATTTTTACCTCTTCAATTATCAAGTTATCTTTTCATAATTGCTTGTCTTTATCAGAAATTATTAGTATCTCTCCTGTAATTGTTTAGTTTTAGGTTAAGTTATGATTATATTTCCACTGCTTATCCTTAATTGAATTGGTCGTATATTCTTCATAATTTTCGAACCTTAAAAGAAGTTAGACATCCTATATTTATTTGACATGTCCTTATTTGGAATTATTTAACATGTTTTAGTTTCTTTGTTGTTGAACTGCATATTGTGGGATCGCTGTACATATTTTTCCCTTGTTGAGTTGTCTTATTACACCTAGTATTCTCTATTGTAGTTATTCCTTGTGCGCTAGTTATACTGTTTCTTTGTTATCAAAAGTTCTTGAGTTGATTTTCTTGTTGTATTCTTATATTTATTGTCATTGTTGATGTTGTACTTATTGTTGTGATGAACGAGGTTTTTGTCATGCGATTGTTATTGTGATGCGTGGGGTTTCTGCCATGTGAGTGTTATTGGGTTGCACGAGGTTTCTGACGTGCTATTGTTACTATTGATATTTGTACATGCATCGTGACAAGGTGGGATATAGATGGGTTGTGCATGTGGCGAGACAAGGTGAGAATATTATATTGCACGTGTGGCGAGACAAGGCGGCAGTTACTTTATTATTGCACAAGTTGCGAGATAAGGTGGCCTATGTCAGGGATTGATTTGTAATGACTTGAGATGGCCTGGGGGCATTCGTGTTGTTGATATTTGTGTAGTGGTACACTTACTTGTGTGAAATTTATCTTGTGAAAGTTGTGAGAAAACATTCTACTTGATGTCCATTCTTTTTTTTTATGCTTACCAGTTGGTGTGAACTAGCTTTGGACACTTGTACAAGCATACACGTAGCTAATCACTCTTGTCGGATAACATATTTTCTTGATATTGTTGAGTATAGATACACATCATTGTTTATTTACCTTCTATGTAAGAATGACTCTATTTGGCACGTGAGTCATTAGTGCGGTTATGAGGTGTAATGAGGGCACAGGATGCCAAGTGTTAGGGATCATGTATTAAGACCCATGAGTTGTGATTTGTATGAGGTTCGGTACCACATGGAGTTTGGTGACTAAAACCTGATGTGAAAGCGATCGTACTACGTGAGTCATTACTTGTCCTTATTGTATTTGTGATTTCGGATTTAGGTTGTGTTTTCGTTCACTCTTCTGTGTCATTATTATGGTATTGTGTTGATACTTGTTATTCCTTTCTTATTTGAATTATTGTATAGTTAGCCATATCACCTAGTCTTTACATAGATATCATACGTTGTTGTTCATATACTTACACTTATTCAGGTTATTACATCAGTAGCTGTCTTGATTATTCCTCGTCACTACTCCACTGAGGTTAGTCTTGATGCTTACTGGCCACTGTTGTATTGTGCTCATACTACACTTTCGTATATTTTTGTGCAGATCCGGGTATTTGATCGTTAGTAGCTGTAAGGATTGTTGTTGTGGAGATTAAAGGTAACATGTTGTTGCGTTCGCAGGCTTTAGAGTCACCTTCCTATTTTGTATTCACACTATTTTTACTTATTTCTAAAAAGTTGTATTTAAAAGTTACAATGAACTCGGTAGAGCTTATGACTTGTACTACCGATTTTGAAAAATTATAAATTTTCCAGAGATTTTTATTAAATTGTAAGTTGCTATTTAAATAAAGTTGTTATTTCACTTAAATGTTACGCTTACCTAGTCCTTGAGACTGGGGACTATGTGCCATCACGATACGTAATGAAGGAAAATTTAGGTTGTGACACCAACTCCGTGATGGCCTGAACTATGCTTGAAAATTTGAGATTTTTACTTACGCTTGCTAAGGGTTATTACCTATTCACCATTTAACTATGCCTGAATCACCCCTTATTATTCAACTAATTATATTAAAACCAGGCCCAGTTGTCTTTTATGTCCTCATTACTTCTAAGTTATCTTCAGAATTACCCTTTTTATTCCCCTTTTACCCATTATATCTTACAATTATTTACCCGATCTGCCCTTAGGTCTGTTAATACCTGGGTATTCAGCAGTATTTAAAATATAACCCCTAGACTTCACTTTTTCTTTCAACCAATTTTATACTAAGTGAAACTTTTCAGAGTTAACCACTTTTCAAAAATAGCCACAAATGGCTTTACAAGTCAGAAGTTACACTGTGTTGCACTAATAGACACATTAATCAATTGCATATATAGTCCTAATGTGACTAAATACTTAGAAGTTCAGAAGATCCAAACATATAAATCGTATTGCAATAATAGCCTATTTCATGTAATCTTGCACACATGACCCTAATTACGACTGACATTTAATTAATCAGAATTCAGAGAGACAAATAGATAATAGTTGAATCCTAATTAATCAAAACCCTTAGTCGAGGTAGGATATATAGAACAAGAGCATTAAACAACTAACAACATGCGATTTAACAAAACAGCCATAATCAGAACAAGAAGAGTACTTAATCGATTTCAAATATACACAAAAATGTCTTCTAATCATGTAATGGATTCAGGCTTTAACAAATAATAACACAGAAGAGTGAAGCACAGAAAACAAAAGTGGTTCAGGTAGCTTTTGGAGTTTCTTTTTGCCTTTTTCTTTCTTTCTTCTTTTCTTTCTTTTCCTTTATTTTCTTCCTTTTTCTTGGTTTTCCAGTGGTTCGGAGACTTTGAGTCTCTTTTGATAGCCGATCTTCTAGGCAGACTCCCGGAGTCTTGTTTGGATGTTTAAAAATGGTATTTTCGGTCTAGTGTTTGATTTGAAAAGGTTTTGGGTTTGGGGTGTCCGCCGGAGTAGGGTTCCGGCGGAACAATTTTTAAGATTCGAGTAGCAGGGCTAATATTTGAGGGGAGAGGCTTAGGTGGGGTGATAGAGGATTTCAAGGTGGTTAAGGGGTGTAAAGGTGGGAGACTCGTTCATTGTTTGGTGGTCGTCGGCTAGGGTTCCGGCGACCGAAATTTCAAGATCTAGGAGATGATGGGGTATTTGGGTAAGGCTAGTGGGATAGGGTGATAAAGAAAGAAGAGGGGTTTTCAAGGGTGAAGGACCTGGTCGGAGGAGATGACCAGTGACAGACCACCGGTAGGGTTCCGGTGGCCTGTGGAGAGGAGGAGGGGGAAATAAGGGCGGCTAGGGTTTGGAGTCTGAGAGATGGGTGAGTGTATAATGAGATACGAACGGAAGGGTGTGGTTATATATTGAATATGTATTATTAGTTTCCAACCGTTAGATTATATGAGATGAACGGCCAGGATCACTTTGGCCTTTAAACGACGACGTTTGATTTTAATGAATCCTTACTCCTGCCCGTTAGATTAGCTTCTTGGACGGTTGTGATTTATCAATTAAGTGACATCGTTTGGTTCCGTGCAACACTGCTTACATCCATTTGATTAATCAAATGGACGGCTGTGATTATTTCCTTTAACGACGTCGTTTCGTTTAGTAGGCAACCGTTCACTTTGGTCCGTTTGATTGAATATATCAACGGTCCAGATCTTATTTCCTATACGTCGTTGTTTGGCTTGTATAAGTGCTAGCCGAGTAAATTTTAAATTGGGCCAGGTCTGTTAGAGTATTAATTGGGCTAGTATTTGTGATTTTGGCCCAAAATACCTTGTATTTTATATTTTTGTATTTTTTAAATTGTATTTATTTAATTATTTTTTGTATTTTCTTGTATTTTATATTTGTTTTTCTTAGTATTTTATTCCTAATGTATTTATCCCCTTTATTTTGTAGTTTTGTATTTTCCTTTGATTTTCTAAATTCCTTTAGTAATTATCTTACATTTTTTTGGTATTTTCTATTTAATTTCATTTTGTATTTTTGTTTTAATTTCCTTCACCTTATTTTCAACAATTAAAACAAACACTGATACTTTTTTACATAATAATCAACCAATTTCAATCAAAAATCATTTTTTGTTTATTTATTTTTGAATTAATTGCTTGGGACAAAAATCACGTGCTCATAAAAGCTTTTTCATGAGAAGCTTGAAAGGAGATGCTCTGTCTTGGTATATTATCCAAGACCCCAGGAAGTGGTCAAACTGGGTTAGTATGGCGTCACACTTCATGGACAGGTTCAGGTTCAACATGGAGAATGCACCGGATGTGTTTTATATTCAGAATTTAAGGAAGAAACCTACAGAAACGTTCCGCAAGTATGCCACTCATTGGAGGTCAAAGGCTGCTAAGGTTCGACCTGCTTTAGGGGAGGAACATATGAACAAGTTTTTCGTCAGGGCTCTGGATCTGCAATACTATGAAAGGCTGATGTTGATTGAGAACCATAAATTTTCTGACATTATTAGGCTGGGAGAAAGAATCGAAGAAGGCATCAAAAATGGTATGGTCACTAACTTTGAAGCTTTGCAAGCCACCAAAAAAGCCCTACAGCCTGGTAGTACATCTAAGAAAAGGGACAAAATGCCGTAATAATTGCAAAGAGAACCAAATCAGCAGTCAAATATCAGACCTACCCGATATCACCACTTACATATCAGCCCACTCCAAATCTCCAAATAACTGCACCTTCTTACCAAGCTCCACCACCTACCTATCAATTACCTACATCTCCCACATACCAACCCACTTTACCCAGATATTCCCAATATGCACAAGTTTACCAAGCCTAAAACACTCTACCATCTCACTACCAATCACCTCCCACTCGCTAAAACATTCCTTGACCCCGACCAAATTTTGACTGCAGACCTCCCAAACAATACACCATCATTTCTGAGCCAATCGACCAGCTGTACGAGAGACTCAAAGCTACTGGTTATGTCACCCCTATCCCTTTTATAATCCCTGAGAACCTTTCCCAATGGATTAACCCAAACCAAAACATGTGCATTCCATTCTAGAATGAAGGGACATACCATTGATGAGTGTCGCTCCCTAAAGGAAAAGATCCAGGCTTTAATTGATAACAAGATTGTCATGGCAAATGAGCCTGCTCAGAATATCCACAACAATCCTCTACCAGACCACAATGGTGGAGGTGTTCATATGATTGAAATAAAAGATGATTGGGATCCCAAAGGATCAATCATCTTGATCATGGAAGGTGACGGCCCAAAGAAACCAACAGTCACTCTCAACCTGATTGTAGTCCAAATTTAGCCTTCTGAAGATATTGAGGTGAACATGTCCATACCGCTTGAGTTTGAAGCACCAACCTTTGGAAAGACGCCAACACCAATCAAGGTCAAGTTTGGGTCCCCAAAGGCGCCAGAGCCCTCTAAAGTTGATGTATTAACTTCCAAGGAGAGGGTACCTATTCCAGTAGTGATGACCACCATAACACCATTCCACACAAAAGACATACCATAGGACTACACAGCCGAGGCAAGAAGAAAGGGGAAAGCAAAGTTTGGGGAAATATTTGCAGCGTAGGGTATGACAAGAACTGGTAGGGTTTATACCCCAGAACACTTAGCTGAGTCAAGTACGCAGACCTCTAGTAGACAAGACATTATTGAAACTGGACCCGATGATCTCTAGAGAAAGATACAAGCCAAGGAATACCCAATTGTTGACCAGCTGAACAAAACACCAGCACAAATCTCTATCTTGGCTTTGCTACAAAGTTCCGATGCACACAAGAATGCCTTGTTGGAGGTATTAAGTGAGGCGTATGTACCAAGCAACATCACTGGAGGAGAAATGGAAAACATGGTAGGCCAAGTGTCGGAGAGTCATAAAATCACCTGCCACGAAGATAAGCTACCACCGGAAGGATTGAGTCATAACAAGGCATTGCATATCGCTGTACAGTACGAGGATTATTTTATCACCCTGATCCTAGTCAATGGGGGGTCCAATCTTAATATTTGTCCTTATGTAACACTTAGAACATTGAGAAAAGGGCTGCATGAAATCAAGTATGGGGCCATCAACATTAAGGCTTTCAACGGTTCTCAAAGGTCCACTATTAGGGAAATTAGTCTACGTTTGCAAATGGGACCCACTTGGTTTGATGTCAATTTTCAAGTAATAGATGTGTCAGCCTCTTACAATCTATTGTTGGGGCGATCATAGATTCATGTCTTCGGGGCTATGGCATCAACACTACATCAGGTAATAAAGTTTGAGTGAAATCACCCGGAGGTGATCATTTATGGGGGCGGTAGCAATCCCATATATAGTCGCCAGACCATTCCAGCAATTAGAGGGAGAAAAAGATTAGGTGGGGAAACTTACCACCACATCGAGCAGGTCAACACAGTCGACAAGGACAAATGGTGGCAACAAAATTGAAAGCATACTGAATTGGAGCAGATATTGTCACACCCCTTTTTTTTAAAACCAAACAAACTTTTCCCTAAACCCTCCTTAAATAAATAAAAAGAATTTAGTGAAAAAGCTTGAAAAGGGTTTTTCAATTTTGAAAGTGACAAAAATGTGTGTTTAAAAGGAATTAACTCAGAGTCGCCACCTGACATTGGTTTCGGTGTGCCAGGCCACCGTTTTAAAATGATTTTCCTTTAAAACACTTTAGACTCCAAAACTAAGTCTGCACCAGAGATTCGGGTAAGGGGGTTCATTTGACTCGGGGAGAAGGTGTTAGGCACTCCCCAAGTCCCGTGAAAGTCACGGTTGCGTACTCGATCAAGTTGGCTTCCAAAACATTCAAATTGAGGTAAAACATACAAAAATAGAATAAGCACACAAGAGGCTCGAGGTCGTCCCCACCTAAATGAAAGAAAATGAAAAGGAAAAGAAAAGAAAAATCCTAAGCTAACCGATAGTAAGTCTTCTCCACCATGTTCGTCAAGGCCTTCCAAATATTTACATAGTTCTTCGGGGCATACCCCGAATAATAATACATACAAATTCACGGGGCATTCCCCGAATAAATTCAACTACGGGAAACAACCTCTTGCCTCGAAACTAAGAAAATCCTAATGCTTGCCTACCCGAGTGTGGTCGGCCTAAAGCATGCCACTAGCGTTAAATTGGTGACAAATCTACCTAAATGAGAAATTAAGAACATTAAACAATTTCTATTTTTGCCTCATTCCACAACTTTTAGCTCCAATTGTTATTTTAAATCACTTCGTCCCAAACCATTCTTTTAAATTCAACACCGACAATTTCATTTTCCAATTCAAAGTAATCATACAATTTGTATAACTAAACGCGTGATTTCAATTCACTCCAATCAATTCAAGCAAACATATGAGCGGGCACATTCAAAATCATAAACAACGAGTCACAAAATCGAACCAACAAGCAGATAATTAACAATAGAATGAGTAAAGGATGGAGGTATTGAACCTTATCGCGCGAAACTTTTGATTAATCGAGAGAGCGCAAGAATAACACCTCGAATCTATCGAATCCAATTGCAAAAATACAGCAGCAACAGAAACCGAACCGGTACCGCGAACCAGCAACAATACTCAGATGGAAAACAATAGCAGAACGCGGCTGAACCTTGACCGGACCTCGACGAACTCAGAACAACGAACTCGGACTCGAGCAAAATCAACAGACCAACCTCGAACGGACTTCGATCGGGGAGCAATAGACACAGTCACTGAACTCAATCGGAAATTCGAGACTTACCGTAAAGGGATACTAAATGAGCTTTTGGATTCTTTACTTCTTTCAACTTTGTCTTTTTCATTTCTCTTTACTATTTTTAGCCTATGTTTCTCTCGTTTTTTGACTGAAAGTCATTGCCAGCATAAGAGTCAGAGGAGTCATCGGCTGTAGCCTCTTTTGGAGAAGAAGACAAGTTTTTATTGCAACTATGGATGGAAACAGCTATTGGCTCGTGTTCTCGGGAGCTGGTCGATTTGGCGAGCTACTGTGACGTGAGAGGAGTACGGGCGGCAGGCTGAAGGTGTCTCTGGCGGAGTGCGACGGCTATTTCGCCGCTGTTGAGGGATTGGGGGTGGCCGTTGGTTCTTTTTTTTTAGCTCTAGTGAAGCAGGCGGATGTGGGTTGTTGGCGGGATGGGCGGCCGGCTGAATGAAGTAGCAGAGGCGGCTGGGTTGGGATAGAGGCTGGCGGCTGTAGGGGTTTTTTTTGTGTTCTTCAGGTTATGAAGGAGATGGGTGGGCGGCTGTAGTATCACTTTTAGCTCTTGGTTCTGCCGTTGTTTCTATGATGAAGGAGGGGATGGGGTCTTGGGGATGAGGGAATCGGCGGCTGTGTTTGTTTGCTAGCTGCGCCGCTGGTCTCTCCACTGCTGGAGGCTGGCGGCTGTCCCTTCTTCTTCAGTTAGCTTTCTAGGGTTTGTTTTGTGTATTGATTGAAGAAGAAAGGGTGGGGGTAGGCTGGGTATAGGGTTCTGCTAGGGTTTTTGTTGTGTGTTATGTTGTAGAAGAAAGGGTAGCTGGCGGCTGTAGTATATTTTCAGCTCTAGGGTTTTTGTTCTTTTGTGTGTTATGAAGAAGAGAAGGGATACTAGGGTTAGGGGTGTGTGGCTGAAGGGTTCTTTATGTGCTAGGGTTTTTTTATTCAATGTTATGTTATTATAGAAGAAAGGGTCATGGGTTGGGTCACAAGTGTTATGGGTAAGGTATTTTGGGCTTTAAAATTTGGGCTTAAAGTCTAAAAATTGCAAAATACTACTAGAATCCTATTGAAATTAAAATAACTAAATATTTTAAAAATACTACCTTTAAAAATTGCGCGGGTCAAAAATTACGTGCTTACAGTTGCCCCTCTTTGCTCGTAAACATGAAGAGTTTTCGGAGCAAAGAACTATAAGCAACGTAATCAATTTATGACCCGACGCTTATTTAGAAGAAGATAAAGATGGCTAAAAAGATTGTGACCGAGCCCCGGTATCTGAGCTGCCTACATATCCTCGGCTATAGAGGAATCAGGTCACGTGTAGTTCAAAAGTGAATGAGATGATGGAGTTTACCGAGGTAGAGAGTCGAGTCGGGTGCCGTCGAGGTTCCAGTCCGCGGTTCCAGCCGTTACATCCAAATCAGCAAATGAAAAAGGCTAACTAAACCAATTAACTATGAGTTACAAGATTCCTATCTATGAGTCTTCCGAAGCTTGATCTTGATTCTTGAATGGTTCTTCATGCAGACTTCAGATCTGAACCTTGATGCTCGCTAGATGCAGGTGTTAGCTCTTTTTCTTCTGCTTTTCGAATCAAAACCGGATGCTTGTGACTTTAGACATGTCTTGAGCAATCCACCTCTTGTCTCGGCCTCTGCATTTTGGACTCACCTCCCTTTTCTCTTTTTTTTCTTTTTCTTTTTTTTTTTTTTCTTTTTCTTTTTCCCCTTTTTTTTCTTTTCTATTCTCGATTGAAATTCCTTACGTTGATCACCTCGGATTATTGACTCGCATTCTTGCCGCGAGCTTCTGCTACTTCTAGCATGAACTGATTTCTGAATGATTTCTCTCGTTGTCCATGTGGGTGCCTGACATTACAGCAAAACAGACAAAACAAAAGAAACTTTTCTGCCCCAGTTTGGGACTGGGGCATAAATGTGAATGTTAATTGGACTATGCTACCTACAAAGCTCTCAAAATTCTAAAATTAAATCCCATTATCCAGGAGGGGCCTGAGAATTCCAAAATTAAATCCCATTATCCAGGCGGGTCCTGAAAATTCTAAAATTAAATCCCATTATCCAGGAGGGTTCTGAAAACTTAAAACTAAATCCCATTATCCAGGAGGGTCCCGAAAACTTAAAACTAAATCCCATTATCCGGGAGGGTCCTGAAAACTTAAAATTAAATCCCATTATCCAGGAGGGTCCCGAAAACTAAAAATTAAAATCCCATTATCCGGGAGGGTCCTGAAAACTTAAAATTAAAATCCCAATTATCCAAGAGGGTCCCGAAAACTTAAAATTAAATCCCATTATCCAGGAGGGTCCCGAAAACTTAAAATTAAAATCCCATTATCCAGGAGGGTCCTTAAAACTTAAAATTAAATCCCATTATCCAGGAGGTTCCCGAAAACTTAAAATTAAATCCCATTATCCAGGAGGGTCCTGAAAACTTAAAATTAAATCCCATTATCCAGGAGGGTCCCGAAAACTTAAAATTAAAATCTCATTATCCAGGAGGGTCCTGAAAACTTAAAATTAAAATCCCATTATCCAGGAGGGTCATGAAAACTAAAAATTAAAATCCCATTATCCAGGAGGGTCCTGAAAACTAAAAATTAAAATCCCATTATCCAGGAGGGTGCTGAAAACTAAAAATTAAAATCCCATTATCCAGGAGGGTCCTGAGAATTCCAAAATTAAATCCCATTATCCAGGAGGGTCCTGAAAAATTAAAACTAAATCCCATTATCCAGGAGGGTCTTGAAAACTTAAAACTAAATCCCATTATCCAGGAGGGTCCTGAAAACTTAAAAATTAAAATCCCATTATCCAGGAGGGTCCTGAAAACTTAAAACTAAATTCCATTATCCAGGAGGGTCCTGAAAACTTAAAATTAAAATCCCATTATCCAGGAGGGTCCTGAAAACATAAAACTAAATCCCATTATCCAGGAGGGTCCTGAAAACTTAAAACTAAATCCCATTATCCAGGAGGGTCCTGAAAACTTAAAACTAAATCCCATTATCCAGGAGGGTCCTGAAAACTTAAAATTAAATCCCATTATCCAGGAGGGTCCTGAAAACTTAAAATTAAATCCCATTATCCAGGAGGGTCCTGAAAACTAAAAATTAAATCCCATTATCCAGGAGGGTCCTGAAAACTAAAAATTAAATCCCATTATCCAGGAGGGTCCTGAAAACTTAAAATTAAATCCCATTATCCAGGAGGGTCCTGAAAACTTAAAACTAAATCCCATTATCCAGGAGGGTCCCGAAAACTTAAAATTAAATCCCATTATCCAGGAGGGTCCTGAAAACTTAAAATTAAATCCCATTATCCAGGAGGGTCCTGAAAACTTAAAACTAAATCCCATTATCCAGGAGGGTCCTGAAAACTTAAAATTAAAATCCCATTATCCAGGAGGGTCCTGAAAACTTAAAACTAAATCCCATTATCCAGGAGGGTCCTGAAAACTTAAAATTAAAATCCCATTATCCAGGAGGGTCCTGAAAACTTAAAACTAAATCCCATTATCCAGGAGGGTCCTGAAAACTTAAAACTAAATCCCATTATCCAGGAGGGTCCTGAAAACTTAAAACTAAATCCCATTATCCAGGAGGGTCCTGAAAACTTAAAACTAAATCCCATTATCCAGGAGGGTCCTGAAAACTTAAAATTAAATCCCATTATCTAGGAGGGTCCTGAAAACTAAAAATTAAATCCCATTATCCAGGAGGGTCTTGAAAACTAAAAATTAAATCCCATTATCCAGGAGGGTCCTGAAAACTTAAAATTAAATCCCATTATCCAGGAGGGTCCTGAAAACTTAAAACTAAATCCCATTATCCAGGAGGGTCCTGAAAACTTAAAATTAAATCCCATTATCCAGGAGGGTCCTGAAAACTAAAAACTAAATCCCATTATCCAGGGAGGGTCCTGAAAACTTAAAATTAAATCCCATTATCCAGGAGGGTCCCGAAAACTTAAAATTAAATCCTATTATCCAGGAGGGTCCTGAAAACTTAAAATTAAATCCCATTATCCAGGAGGGTCCTGAAAACTTAAAATTAAATCCCATTATCCAGGAGGGTCCTGAAAACTTAAAATTAAATCCCATTATCCAGGAGGGTCCTGAAAACTTAAAACTAAATCCCATTATCCAGGAGGGTCCTGAAAACTTAAAACTAAATCCCATTATCCAGGAGGGTCCTGAAAACTTAAAATTAAAATCCCATTATCCAGGAGGGTCCTGAAAACTAAAAATTAAAATCCCATTATCCAGGAGGGTCCTGAAAACTTAAAACTAAATCCCATTATCCAGGAGGGTCCTAAAAAACTAAAAACTAAATCCCATTATCCAGGAGGGTCCTGAAAACTTAAAATTAAATCCCATTATCCAGGAGGGTCCTGAAAACTAAAAATTAAATCCCATTATTCAGGAGGGTCCTGAAAAAACTTAAAAATAAATCCCATGAGCCACGCTCCCATGTTGGATGATTCTGAATATAATTTTGCTCCATGAACAATGCTTTTCCCATAGGAGGTACCTGTGGACTTAAAACATTTCTTGCTCCTGCTTCAGACAAATAAAATCTTGTTAGTTTGAAAATGTGGTGGTTAGTTTGTGGCATTATTCCTGAGCATCTGCTTCCACCACTGCCATGCTTCATTTTGATTAGCTGTTTCAGGCTAGCAAAGAGTTGTTTGACCTTTTGATTGGAATTACATCACAAAACCTCTGACTTGGATCTCTCACATTCACTTGTTGCATTGTGTTTTTATTTTGAGAGGTGCTGAATCTTTGTATTTTCTCAAAATTCAAGATCCACTCAACTGCCTGATCCTCAGTTATCACCATACTTCTTACTCTAAATCATGTTGTGATGTGCATGCCGAACTCCGCTTTATGCGATTAGAAAGCTGGTGGCAAATTTTAAAGTCATTTCTCACTTGTTCGGACCAAACAGACTCATGAAGGGACTCTAACAAAACGAGAGGAACAAAATAAGGGACAAGGGAAAGAGATGATACTTAACAAGAAAATTACTAAGTAGAAGCTTATCATATGTGGATACCAACTCTAATGACCATGACATGCACCTTTGGACCAAGTGCCCTAATCTCTCAAGCAAGTCTAATATTCAACTCTTGTTGTACCTCTTCGCTGTGAAACTGGGCTTCAGCGCTTCAATTGTCCCATTTGACTCACAATCCTCAGTCGACTTGTAGTGCCCTGGAGGGTTTTCACCATCAAGCCTCTCTCATTTTGCACTTTGTCTCAACTCACCGTCGTCTTACGGTGCCCCTGAGGGTTTTCACCGATAAGACTCTCTTATTTTATCATTTTCTCTCATTGTTCTGAGAACAAAGGTATTACCCATGATGTAGGGAGATCATACTTTCACCAACACTTGATATGCCATCCTCAATGATTGATCGGAAGGTCTTTCTTTGGACCGTAATGTAGGCTTTTGGACAGGGTTAGAAAGAAAGGGTAGCATGAAGGCTCAAAATAATTCAAGATGAAAGGGTTCAAAATTACAACTTTTGGAATCGGGTCTTTTGGCAAAATTAAAACTTCTGCCCCAGTTTCATGAAATTTGGGGAATTTTTTTTGGATTTTTCTTTGATGGGATTTCTTTGAAAATCTGCCCCAGTATTGATTTTAGGGGATTATGAAATATTTTATTTAGTGCGACCGAACCGTAAGGCTGCCTACGTATCTTGTGGTGACAAGAATCAGGTCGAACGTAGTTCAAAGAACTACTTTTTGTTACTATTTTTTTTCTTTTTCTTTTTTTTTGTCTTTTTTTTCTTTTTTTCTGTTCCTTTTTTTTCTTTTTCTCTTTTTCTTTTTATTTTCTAGTTCCTGACTCCATTTCTGATTCCAAAAGAGGGGTACGAAATAAAAAATTATGGCTCAAAATGGGTAGCAAAGGATAAAAGTGTTTGGGTAGCAGAATAAAAAGCCTCCGTCATGCCAAACTTTGAGAATGCCAAGTACCAGTTTGCAATTGAAGATAAACAAAGAAATCATGCACAATATCTATTAATGGCATCATCACAAACAGAAAGTGCCGACAGGCAATACCTTTATCCCAATGAATGATCCTTGCCAATTCAGAGCAAACTTGATTCAACCTTACATTGATGTGGAAGAATGCATTTCAGCACTGACACATTTACCTCAAACTGCTTGAGAAACATTTCCTTGTTGTATGCTCTTATCAAACTCTTGATTTCCAGACTTACTGCCTTAGTTTCACTCAATTCAAACTTTAGTTTACCTCAGAATGCGTGAATCTTTACTTGTTTCCTCAAATGCCTCTTTTGTCATGTTCAAAATTGTGTCATTGCTTCATGATCAGACTAGCTTTCAAGATCAGGCTGAGAATTATGCATGCATGTCATGTCACTTGAGTTAGGACGAAAAGAACTATAAGAAAAAAAAGTAACCTAAACAAAAACTGACCAAAACTAACAGAAAACATGAGATTGCATTAGACAGATGGTGAATAGGGTTTGGACAAAGCAAGCAAAACAGACATGGGTTGCAACCTTGGAACAATCCTAAAGAACATTGGACGAGTTACTATAACTAAACAAACTAGACAAAATGCGAAGAAGAAGAGTTTGAGCCACATGATAATGTCTGGATTACAACCCTGAGATAACCCGTACAAGCAGAAATGACAATAAAATAAACCACCAAAACTCCTCCCCGGCCAACCAAGAAAGAAGTGTCTTTCCAATTACCAAGCTCAACATATTAACCACTAGATTGCACATCAAAATTACCGGGACTTTCACCAATTTCAACATCATGAACTTCAGCCAGCAACTTCCCAAAAGGATTCTCACACTCCATGTCACCATGCATCTTTCCCACAAAGCTCGCATCATCATGTGCATGTAAAGAATTCTGTGCAATGTTTGGGTATCTGGAGCTAAGAATGCGGTTGTTTTAACTGGTGGAGCATGGAAAGTTTGGGAGGAAGCGCCGGGGTAATTGTGGTAAGGGGTGAAGCCTGGTGCGTGTTGTGGGGAAAGATCAATGGTACCAGGAACCTGGACTTGTGATAGTGGTGGAATGGAGGCATGATTTTCTTAATCCAGACATGATAGATTTCTGCAGTCTATTGTTCAACCTTTGGACCTCATCTTTCAATTCAGACTCCAACTCCAACCTCCCTCGATGGGTTAACAACTCTTGTGTCCAAATCTTTGCTAGCCATGGGTACCTTGCCCTTTGACCTTGTGTTGTAAGAATGAATCGCTGAAGTGACACAAACTAACCACCCTCTGTTATGGCAACAATGAAAGTAACAAAGAGGAGCAAAACAAAACAAACACGTTAGCGTTAGAGCATTTATCATATAAAAATATCACATTGCATGCAATGCCCTAGCAACAATTAATGGTTCTAGAATGGCTTCGAGGGTCAAAAGATCATTTGGCATCATCCCCACTTTGTTCATTTCAACCTTCTCTTTCTTTCATTTCTAGCATTTCTTGGCTTTTCCTGTTTTCCTTTCCTGCCTTTTATTTTTAATTGTCGCTCTTTTCTTTCCTCTCATTTCTCACATCCACAATTCATTCTTTTTTTTCTTTTTCTTTTTTCTTTTTTTTTTAGTTTTTAAAAAAAATGACTCGATCGAACCCTATGTAGGTTGCCTACGTATCATGCCCCTCATGAATCAGATCAAGCGTAGTTCTTGAAAAAGTAATGGATAAAATAAACAAAGAAACAAAAAATCATTTTTGGAATTTTTCATTTATAATTTTTTGGTTTTTCAAATACAAAACAGGCAGTACTATAACAAAAGACTCGACAATCTTAACTAGACTGACAGACTCGATACGACTGTACAAGACTAAAAATTAAAAGACAATCACAAAATAGACTAAAAAAAAATAAAAAGTTCTTCGAGCAGCTTGTGCATGCAATGGTCTTTGACTAAAATGATCCTGGGGTATTTATCATGCTCAAACTCTAGCAAATCGCTCCATACCTGAATGGGAAAAATAAGATTAAATAGAGTTAGTGACTCAAGACACATGCAAGAAAAAAAAATTAAACTATTTTTGAAAACTAACCACATGGCCAAAAGTGGCTATTAATGCAAACTCAACAAATGTGACCTATAAATTAATATGACTCCTAGTTACAGACTCAAAATTCTAATATATGAGTAATTGAACCACTTTTGCAAAAATAACCCCATTTTACAAGAATGGCCGATGTGGCCAAAAGTGGCTAAAAATGCAAACTGAAAAAGGGCGGACCCTAAAGAAATATGACTCCTAGTTGTAGACTCAAAATCCAAATATATGAGTAATTGAACCACTTTTGCGAAAATAACCACATTTTGCAAGATTGGCCGATGTGGCCAAAAGTGGCCGAACATGCAAACTTGAAAATGAAAGACCCTAAATTGATATGATACCTAATTGTGGACTTAAAATCCTAAAACATAGGTTTATTGGACCACTTTCGCAAAAATTTCCCCATTTCGTAAGAATGACCGATGTGGTCAAAAGTGGCTAGACATGCAAAATTTGGCTAAGACCCCGCAAAGCCAAGAACCTAAGACACTAGGAAGACCGGACCCTATATGGGTTGCCTACGTATCTCGCCCCGAGAGACGAGAATCAGGTTCGCGTAGTTCGGGAAGATGCAATTAATTTGTAAAAAGCTATATTTTATCTTTTGAAAAAGGATGGAAAAATGTAAAATCTTTTTGGATTTTTCATTTTCAATTTTTTTTTGGATTTTCGGAAAATAATAAAAAAGTGTAAAATCTTTTTGGATTTTTCATTTTCAATTTTTTTTTGAATTTTTGAAAAATAATGGAAAAGTGTAAAATATTTTTTTGGATTTTTCATTTTCAATTTTTTTTGAATTTTTGAAAAAAAGATGGAAAAATGTAAAATCTTTTTGGATTTTTCATTTTCAATTTTTTTGAATTTTTGAAAAATAAGGAAAAAGTGTAAAATCTTTTTAAATTTTCTTTTTCTTCTTTTTTTTGGATTTTTCTTGAAAATTTGTGAAAGGAAAATGCATCCGGACTCTATTTTCTTCATTTTTTCACCCTTCTTTCCCGAACATCGGTCCGCCAAATAACCTTTTTACCCTCAAAGATGCGACATTTAGCACATATGATGATTACATGTCATTTTGGACCACGGGCCCATTTTGACCAAATTTGGACAAGTTTCCTACAAAGGGACACGGTACCTGGGACCGAGCCCTGCTAGGTCTAAATGACATGATGCAAATAAAATGACCTAAAGGCTGACCTAAGTTTGGGTTCACTAACAAGGCGATTCGGGGGAGCGTATGGTCGATGGTGGCTGCTTAAGCTTTCCACCCACTCCATACGTCCGACGGCCCCCCTCCTAAATTAAGGGTGACTCAACAAAGATTTCGTGCACGCGACGCGTGCTCCGAGACTTGTTTCAGAAAGAATTGACCGGGTAATGCATATGATGACAGTTATAAAGCAGTAAACACATAAAGCAAAAACTGTAAACAAATAAACAACTAGCAAATAACAAAATATAAAAACATAATAAAAATCAAATAAAGCAAATGAAAAAGCACAAAAACCTCAATCAAATATTTTAAAAGCCAACAAAATCAAGTACTAGCTCGAACCCGCAACTTTCCCCAGCAGAGTCGCCAGAGATGTCACACCCCTTTTTTTTAAAACCAAACAAACTTTTCCCTAAACCCTCCTTAAATAAATAAAAAGAATTTAGTGAAAAAGCTTGAAAAGGGTTTTTCAATTTTGAAAGTGACAAAAATGTGTGTTTAAAAGGAATTAACTCAGAGTCGCCACCTGACATTGGTTTCGGTGTGCCAGGCCACCGTTTTAAAATGATTTTCCTTTAAAACACTTTAGACTCCAAAACTAAGTCTGCACCAGAGATTCGGGTAAGGGGGTTCATTTGACTCGGGGAGAAGGTGTTAGGCACTCCCCAAGTCCCGTGAAAGTCACGGTTGCGTACTCGATCAAGTTGGCTTCCAAAACATTCAAATTGAGGTAAAACATACAAAAATAGAATAAGCACACAAGAGGCTCGAGGTCGTCCCCACCTAAATGAAAGAAAATGAAAAGGAAAAGAAAAGAAAATCCTAAGCTAACCGATAGTAAGTCTTCTCCACCATGTTCGTCAAGGCCTTCCAAATATTTACATAGTTCTTCGGGGCATACCCCGAATAATAATACATACAAATTCACGGGGCATTCCCCGAATAAATTCAACTACGGGAAACAACCTCTTGCCTCGAAACTAAGAAAATCCTAATGCTTGCCTACCCGAGTGTGGTCGGCCTAAAGCATGCCACTAGCGTTAAATTGGTGACAAATCTACCTAAATGAGAAATTAAGAACATTAAACAATTTCTATTTTTGCCTCATTCCACAACTTTTAGCTCCAATTGTTATTTTAAATCACTTCGTCCCAAACCATTCTTTTAAATTCAACACCGACAGTTTCATTTTCCAATTCAAAGTAATCATACAATTTGTATAACTAAACGCGCGATTTCAATTCACTCCAATCAATTCAAGCAAACATATGAGCGGGCACATTCAAAATCATAAACAACGAGTCACAAAATCGAACCAACAAGCAGATAATTAACAATAGAATGAGTAAAGGATGGAGGTATTGAACCTTATCGCGCGAAACTTTTGATTAATCGAGAGAGCGCAAGAATAACACCTCGAATCTATCGAATCCAATTGCAAAAATACAGCAGCAACAGAAACCGAACCGGTACCGCGAACCAGCAACAATACTCAGATGGAAAACAATAGCAGAACGCGGCTGAACCTTGACCGGACCTCGACGAACTCAGAACAACGAACTCGGACTCGAGCAAAATCAACAGACCAACCTCGAACGGACTTCGATTGGGGAGCAATAGACACAGTCACTGAACTCAATCGGAAATTCGAGACTTACCGTAAAGGGATACTAAATGAGCTTTTGGATTCTTTACTTCTTTCAGCTTTGTCTTTTTCATTTCTCTTTACTATTTTTAGCCTATGTTTCTCTCGTTTTTTGACTGAAAGTCATTGCCAGCATAAGAGTCAGAGGAGTCATCGGCTGTAGCCTCTTATGGAGAAGAAGACAAGTTTTTATTGCAACTATGGATGGAAACAGCTATTGGCTCGTGTTCTCGGGAGCTGGTCGATTTGGCGAGCTACTGTGACGTGAGAGGAGTACGGGCGGCAGGCTGAAGGTGTCTCTGGCGGAGTGCGACGGCTATTTCGCCGCTGTTGAGGGATTGGGGGGTGGCCGTTGGTTCTTTTTTGGTTTTCTTCAGTTGGCTGGCGGCTTCTCTTTGTTCAGCTAGGGTTTTTCTTGTATCTTGTTGTTGGTTAGATGATGAAGAAGAAGTGGCGGCTGGGGTATCTTTTTGTGTTCTTCGGGTTATGAAGGAGATGGGTGGGCGGCTGTAGTATCACTTTTAGCTCTTGGTTCTGCCGTTGTTTCTATGATGAAGGAGGAGATGGGGTCTTGGGGATGAGGGAATCGGCGGATGTGTTCGTTTGCTAGCTGCGCCGCTGGTCTCTCCACTGCTGGAGGCTGGCGGCTGTCCCTTCTTCTTCAGTTAGCTTTCTAGGGTTTTTTTTGTGTATTGATTGAAGAAGAAAGGGTGGGGGTAGGCTGGGTATAGGGTTCTGCTAGGGTTCTTGTTGTGTGTTATGTTGTAGAAGAAAGGGTAGCTGGCGGCTGTAGTATATTTTCAGCTCTAGGGTTTTTGTTCTTTTGTGTGTTATGAAGAAGAGAAGGGATACTAGGGTTAGGGGTGTGTGGCTGAAGGGTTCTTTATGTGCTAGGGTTTTTTTATTCAATGTTATGTTATTATAGAAGAAAGGGTCATGGGTTGGGTCACAAGTGTTATGGGTAAGGTATTTTGGGCTTTAAAATTTGGGCTTAAAGTCTTGCAAAATACTACTAGAATCCTATTGAAATTAAAATAACTAAATATTTTAAAAATACTACCTTTAAAAATTGCGCGGGTCAAAAATTACGTGCTTACAGATATGAACCTGTCAAAAGATTTGGCAAAAACCTCAAAGCAGTCGCTAAGCCTATCAAGCTCAAGAAACATGGAACCACCTTCGGGTTGGGGTATGAGTATACCTGGGAAGAATTCAAGGATTGGTTGCCACCATGGCACGACCCCTATTATCCATTGGAGCAACCGATACCCCGTCTAGAGCAGACTTTTGAACCTGGTGAAGTCATCTATGGGTCAGAATTAGTAGCGATGAGGAATTTGTTCCTAGAAGAGGATGATATGGGTTGTTGTTTCATTTTCGAGGAGGACGGGGAGGAAGGCCCTTCCATACAGGTTGTGAGCGGAGGAGCACGCCTCAATAACTGGACTGTTAGAACCACCAGAGCCCGATGTGCCTCGGGGTAGCAAGGCTGAACAAAGCACTATGCACTATTTGCTTTATTAAGTTTATTTTCTTTTCGCATTTTTCTTTTTTCGCAAGAAAGAGCTCCAATATTCAAAATAATTATGGAATTTATTAAAGTATTTCAATTTTCTTACAAATCTCTCTCTTATTATTTTCTCTCATTACTTTATTTAAATAACATTACTATTACTTATCTTGATGAACCAACGACTGTGACATGCAACGAGGCAACACGACAAACGGACATAGATTCAAAGGTAGATGATATACCGAAAGAAATTATTAAGGAAGTTGAGAATTTTGAGAATATGCCTAAGTCCAACTTGGAGGAAACTGAGATTGCCAATCTAGGAGATGCAGAGAACATCAAAGAAACACGAGTCAGCGTTCAGTTGTCACCATCAGAGAAGGAAAAATATACGAAATTTCTAAGAGTGTATGAGGACGTATTTGCATGGTCATATGATGACATGACCGATGTAAGCACGTCCATCGTGGCTCACAAATTACTGAATGATCCGGCATGTCCACCAGTTAAACAAAAACTCAAAAAGTTCAAGCTAGACATTAGTTTGAAAATCAAGGAAGAAGTCACTAAGCAGGTCAAAGCTAAGGTTCTCAGGGTAGTGGAGTATCCGACATGGTTAGCCAATATTGTGCCTAGTACCGAAGAAGGATGGGATGGTCAGGGTCTGTTTTGACTAGCGGGATCTCAACCGGGCTAGTCCAAAAGACGACTTTCCCTTGCTAAATATACACATATTGATTGATAACTATGCACGAGTTGCAGTCATTCGTTGATTGTTTTGCTGGGTACCATCAGATATGGATGGATGAAGAGGGTGTTGAGAAAACGGCTTTCATCACGCCGTGGGGGATGTATTGTTACAAAATAATGTCGTTTGGGTTAAAACAATGTATGGGCCACCTATATGAGGGCCATGATCACAATTTTTCGTGACATGATACACAAGGAGATCGAAGTGTATATGTAGACGACGTCATCATCAAATCCAAGAAAGTTGCTGATGACATGGGGGATTTGAGAAAATTCTTCAATAGACTGAGAAGGAACAATCTGGAGCTGAATTCCGCAAAGTGTGCATTTGGATTTCCCGCCGGAAAACTACTTTGGTTGTCATGTATCAAGTTTGCACTCTATTAAAAATTTGCACGGTTACGTCGTGCCATGCGACATGCATTACAGCGTAGCAAGCTATTTGTTGGCCCTGTCTAATTTTATTCCACCCCATTAAATATAGACTATTTCTATACAGCATATATAAATACTTTAGATATTCCTTTTTAGTGGGAATTCCACCTAGGAGAGTTTGGAGAGCGATTAAGGTGTGAAAACACAAGAGTTCATTGAATTATTTTTGATATTTTCTAATTCTTCAAACTTAATTATGATGAACGTCTCCTATTTATGATGTAGTTCTTCCCTAGGGTTTTGACGGATATTTTATTTTGAGCAATATTTATGGATTTAACTTCTATTTTATTACATGAATTCGTGTATGGAGCTTCAAATTGAATGTGAATTTACTCACCGAATTATGTAATCGAAAGAGGAATGTTTTGGTATCTTTGTCTTATTTTATTTAGTTTAATTTAGTGGTTCTAAGTAATCATGGCATCTTTTTGAATTGTTGATTAAACCAAGTTAAGAGAATATTCGAGAGACGTTTTCCTAAAGACTAGTCCACTAGTGTGTTCTTACGTATTTTCACAATGTACAACAACAACAACCCAGTAAAATTCCACTAATGAAATCTGGCGGGTAGTGCATACGTAGACCTTACCCCTACCCCGAAGGGGTAGAGAAGCTGATTCCGAAAGACTCTCGGCTCAAGAAAACAAAAAAGACAAAGGAGACAATATTAGTATCACCATAGAAATTATAGGTAAAATAGGAACAACATGAAATTCAGAAGAAAGATGTAAAGCAAAGCAAAAATGATAGCTAGTAAATAGGTCATTGTTAGGTTTTGCTATTAATAACAAAAGAAGTGTGAATGAAAAATGGTGGGGAAAAAAATGGAAGGAAGTGAAAATTTGAATTAGTTCACTTTACTAATGCACTTTGTCTCTCATTGTTAGAATGAAAGAAAATCTATGTGTATATTTAGAGAAGCTCATATTTTAGCTCTTAATGAGTTAAGAAGAAGGCAAACCTCGCGCCATCGTCATCATCACTCGGCTTCAAATTTGGATTTGGATTTGGTAACGATTGATTGATTAATCTTTTTGAATTTTTTTTAATTATTTAATTAATTAATTGAACAAAAATTCAATCCGGAATAATCCATGACCCGCGACCTGGTCCGGTTGGGTCCGTTTTCTTTCTCTAGGATTATTTTATATGCGTTTGTTTTTCCAGCGATTTTTCCCCATATGTTCGAACATCTATGTTGTTCTGAAAGATTGTAAATCTTTTCAAAAATAGTGTCAAACCTGTTCCAACAGTTATGGCTGTTCTGAAAGATTGCAAACCTTTTCAGAATCAATGTCAGATGGTCTATAAATATGCCTTGAATCCCAGAATTTTTACTTACTAATTTTTTGATTATCTTCTTCTTCTGCACATAAAAATTCAAGGGAGTTTTACAACCTTCGAGTGATTCGTCGTTTATCGGCGTTTTTGGCAGAGACGAATTTATTACCTCCTCATTTTCATTATATGGCAGAGTTTGGGCAGTGGAATTTTCTTTTGCTGAACACATGTAAGGAATGCATCCTCAGACCTTTTCTAATGCATTCTCCAAGAATTTCCGTTCTTCTTTTCTTTATTTTGTGGGTAAACGTAAATATACTCCAGCATTTGTTCTTTCAAATTGTTGTTCTTGTATAATCTCTTTTCTTCTTTGGCATGGCTTGAATTGTTTGCATATCATATGTTACTCCTCAAGTCCAAAAACATACATGGGAGTGCAATGATGGAATAATACTATATGAATGTTATTTTATTATATCTCAGCTTTTCAAGTTTTTATATATCTTTCACAATCAGCCCAGCATAGAATTATAATGGCTGATGGAATTCACACGCACCAAGAATCAGCCCATCCATCGGCGTATTTGGAGGTGAGGCTGCATGTGTATTCACTTTGCATAGCAGTGAAGAAAGAGTAGATGGTGGTGCAACTTCAACTGTAATGCAGAAAATTCAAATTCTCCGGTCTTTATCAAGCTGATGCACGAAAGGCCGGCTTGGCTCAGCGGTAAGCTTGCTTGCCGTGATGTGTCAGGTCGCGGGTTCGAATCAGCCTCTTTGCAAAGTAGGGGAAGGCTGCCTAGAGTATTCCCTTCCCCAGACACCCACGAAGTGGGTATTGAACTGGGTCGGCCCTTTTATCAAGCTGATGCACGTAGGATGAAAGAAAAACAAGTGCAGGTGGATGAATTTGCAATTAGATGCAGCTGTAGTTACTCAACGTGTAGACAATTTTGCTGCAGGGCTGTAGTTAATTTATCTAGTAGAGCTTAGATTTAATCGAGAGATGGATCTTGACCTTTCGAGTAAGCTAATTATCTAACGAATTCGTGAGAATCATTAGAACATGAACTTAAACAAAGTTAGATCTCGAATAAGTAATAATCATCTTGAACCTATCATGTCTCATCCCTTATTTCTCATATTGAGAATAATTTGTTTTAGCTCAATTCTCGAGTCTTCTATGATCGATTTTATTAGTTTACAATTTTAGTTTGTTACTTGTGTATTTCAATCATCTCAATTAAAATGTCGATTATCATGAATAGATCTTAAGCCGAAAACTACTCAAATATTATTTAATCTAGTCCTTATGAAGATGATAATTTTCTATATTATTTTTAATTAACGAGTTTTAAATATATTCGGTCGTCATATATTGGTGTTGGTGTCGGAAATTGGCAATTAATAACGTTCAAAATAATTTTTGGTACTAATTCGGAAATAACTTCTTCCTTTTCTTCTGTCTTTTTTTATTGGTTAATTGTCTTCATGATTTATTTTGTAGTACGTAACAAGTGCTACAGGAAACATACATACATTATCTCAATGACAACTTGTGTAATTATAATGTGGACAGCTGCTGGAAAAATACAT
>JASVEL010011391.1:0-153864 GCA_032618575.1 Nicotiana noctiflora | reverse complement strand
TTCTCTGCCGTCAATGGCATTTCCTTGCTTTGCATAATAATTGGAAAGTTGGTGGCAAGTTTTGAAGTCATTTCTCACTTGTTCTGACTAGACAGACTTTGATGGGGAATTTTTGATAAAAATGAGAAAGATAAAAAGAAACAAAATAGAAGACAAAGGAAAAAAGAAAATGACTCTCTAGCAAGAAATATCTATAAAAACTTATCAAACGCGAATACCAACTCTACTGGTCATGACATGCACATATGGCCTATCCTTCGTCGTTAATTGCCTTTCGCGATTTCTGTCTCGTGATTTCCATCTGATTATCACCTTTATTTGACTTGTAGTGCCCGAAGGGTTTTCAATTTCAAGCCTCTCTCATTTTGATTTTCTCTCAGCTTTCGTCGTCTTATGGTGCCTGTGAAGGTTTTCACCGGTAAGACTCTCTCATTTGTATCACTTTTAGCTGGGGATTGGGGTGTCACTGCCAAGACTCTCTCGTATTTCCTTTCTGCTGAGAATCAGCGTCTTTTCTGCTGAGAATCGGCGTGTTATATTATGATAGGACTCTATCCCTCGCCTGACGCGGCATCTTTTGAAGACTGATCGGAAGGTCTTTCTTTGGACCGTAATGTGGGATTTGGATAGGGCTAGAAAGAAAGGGTATTGAAGGCTCAAAACAAAATCAATTTTGGGTTCAAAATTTACAACCTTCGGACCTAAATTTATTTACAATAAACACAATTTTTCTTTGCCCCGGTTTTTTACTTGGGGATTTTTTATTTCTTTATTTACACTATGACCGAGCTGTGAAGCGCCTACGTATCCTCTTTAAGGAATCAGGTCAAACGTAGTTCCCAATACCCTTTTCAAGTTTTTTTTTTTTTTTTCATTTTTCTTTTTTTTTCTTTTCTTTATTGTTTTCTTTTTTCTTTTCTTTTTCTTTATCCTTTTCTTCTCTTGTCTTTCAACTTGTGTTTCTAGTCTTTGCAACTAACTCCGAAGGAGGGTTATGAAAGAAATCAAAATAAGGCTCGAAGGGTTAACGAAGGATAAAGTGTTTGGGTAGCAGAACAAAATACCGTCGTCATTCCAATCTTCAAAACATGCCAAGTACAAACAACACATTCGGGACATCTTTTGGTTATGCTAGGAGTGATAACCATATCGTCCATTCGCCTTTTTCATCCATCATTTTAGAGTATTGCTGGACGACACTTTCATTTCAGTATCACGAGCGAACCCCATGCCAGCATGGCCATTTTGCCCTTAAGGCTTTCTTTGTATTTTACCCGCTCCAAATTTCACGTGACTCGGGTTCCAAATAATCTCAAATCATTATTTCTTTTAAAATGCCATGATTATCTTCCAATTCCTTCATGATTAACTTTTAAGATTAGGCCACAATTATGCGTGCATGTCATGTCACTAGTGTTGACATAAAAATGACTATAAAGAAGAAGGACTTAAATCAAAGAAAAACGACTCGAAATAATGGCAAACAAGAGAGTTGCATCAGACGAACTAGAAATGAATTAATACGACAAAACAAACACAATAAACTGGGGCACACCCTTGGAACAGACCTACACAATACTAAATGAGGTATTACGACCAATAGAAAACTGGACAAAATAGAACGACAAAAAGGGTTTGAGTTACATGACAATATCCTGATTACAACCCTAAAATAATCTGGACGACCGAAATGACAATAAAATAAGCCACCAAAAAAAAATCCATTCTGGTTGACCAAGGAATGGAGAGTCTTCCCGATTACCAAGCACGATATTTTGGCCACTAAGCTTCGCATCAATATTACCAAGGCCACTTATTTGCTTCGACATTTTCAGTTTTAGTCAATACATCCCCACAAAGCGTCCATCCTAGCGTGCAGGTAAAGGACTCTATGCGATATTCTTGGTGTCACTATTTTGGGACATAACCAGGTTTTCCTGGATCTTCTGTTTCAGGTTCACCACAAACCAACCACCTCAATTCTCAACAATTCAAAATAAAATATGGTAAAAATGGAATCAGTAAGTCCTCATCAATATTTTTTGCTTACTTCTTTTTTCTTTTTTTTTCTTTTCTTTTTTTTTCATTTTTTTTTCTTTTTTTTTCATTTTTTTTCATATATTTTTTTTTATATATATACATATACAATTGTGGTCGAATCTTATGGAGATTGCCTACGTATCATGACCCCGCATGAATCAGACCGAGCGTAGTTCTTGCAAATTAATGCAAGGAATAAAGGGATGTTTATTTGATTTTTTTTTCTTTGAAGGAAAATTATAGAAGCCGACTCCAAATACAAACTTGTGTAGGAGATTTCTACAAGAAAAAGAATATATATTTTTTTTTTGTGTCAATTATGACTATTTCTACAAAATTGGCCACATAATGGCTTATTTGACAAAATGACTATTTTTGCAAAATTGATTTAAGAAAGATAAACTTGAAAATTTTTTTTATCTTGTGGCTCATGGGGCATCGTTCGGCATCACCATAAACCAACACAAGACTATTTTTCATAAATTGGCCATGTAATGGCTTATTTAGGCAAAGTGGCTCTTTTTGCAAAATTTTATTTAAGAAGATGCAAATTCAAAATTTTTATCTTGGGGCCTATGGGGCATCGTTCAGCACCGACACAGACAGGCCAACACAAGACCGAGGAAGTTAAAATAAAAATGTGGCTATTTCAGCAAAACTCCGGCCACGTAATGGCTTATTTGATAAAGTGGTTATTTTTGCAAAGTTGAGTGATGACTCAAAACTTGATTTTTGCGGATACAGCCTTTCGACATTTCTGCGAGGGAATATTTCAAGGTTGTGTCCAAAATTATTTTTTTTAAAAAAATCCAAAGTGGCTATTCTTGCAAAAACAGCCTTCCGACGTCTTTTGAGGGACGTTCGGCTTATTTTAAGCAAGAATAGCATCACCCGACTTATTTATAACAAAATCAAAAATTTGACATTTTTTTTTGTTATTTTTGCAAACGGGGTGTGAACCCGAACTTGATTTTGCGGCTATGGCCTTGCAACATTTCCACAAGGAATATTTCAAGGCTGTGCCCGCAAATTATTAAAAATGATTCAAAGTGGCTATTTTTGCAAAAACAGCCTTCCGGCGTCCTTTCGGAACATTCGGCTATTTTTCAAAATGGCATCACTTTGATTTTATTAAAAACTAAAACTTAGACATTTTTTTTTTAATTTTTTTAAGGGGTGGTTGGACCCGATGAGGGTTGCCTACGTATCCCACCTAATGGCGAGAATCAAACCTGCGTAGTTCGGTCAAACAAACTACATCTTTAAAGGAAACAAACTATTTATTATTTTTTCGCACATTTTTTTTAAGCTTAAAACAAATTTTTTTTTCTTTTTTTTTTAGTAAAAAAAAACAAACTATTTTGAATCACATATTTTTTATTTTACAACAAACGTTTTTTTCCTTTTTAAGTAAAAAAAACAAACTATTTTGAAACTATTTTTTTTCATTTTCCTCAATATAAAAAAAACGGTTAGCCTGCAAGTCTGAAGCAAATAAATGCGTAAAACAAACAGGATGCAACAGGATGGTCTTTTCATTTCAGGTCACCTGTTCTAGACGGACCCAACCCCTGTGTTGAGTCCCCTAAGTCAAATGCAACATGATGCAAATAAACGTTCCTACTAGGGATCCGGCATGAAGCTTTGTTATTCTAGGTTTAAAAACCTGGGTTTATTGTTCTAGACATGGCTTACCCGAGCGGACAACTCGAGCCGAGGAGGAGGCAGCAACCCGGGAATACAGAAGCTTCACCGGTTTTGCAACTTATCCAAACCTCGTTCTAAGGTGGGAATTAGACACTATACAGAAAAGAAGTCACACGAAGTGCACCCTTCTTCATGATTTAGAAGACTGAGAGAGGAGATTGGTTTCGGCACAATTTATATGTACAGTTCAAAAAAAATATCAAAGCGATAAAAATATCATTTTGCACATTAATACAAACATATAATAAAATCAGATAATAAATAAGCCAAATACAACAATTATTCCAAGCTCGAATTCTTAAACCCTGAACCAGTGGTTCTGGGTTTATTATCCCCAGCAGAGTCGCCAGAGCTGTCACACCTCCTTTTTCCGTACCCGCGCGGGCGCGAAATATAAAAGAGAGTTTTTCCAATTAAAGGACAACCAAAACGGGATTCATTTATTGAGAGATTCGGAGTCGCCACTTGGGAGATTTATGGTGTCCCAAGTCACCGGTTTGAAACCCGAATTGAGGAAAGGTTTGACTCTATTTAACGGTCCGCGAACCAGAAATCCGGATAAGGAATTCTGTTAACCCGGGAGAAGGTGTTAGGCATTCCCGAATTCCGTGGTTCTAGCACGGTCGCTTAACTGTCATATTCGGCTTATTTATCTGATTTTTACAGTTGTATACTTAATGCAAATGAATATCCCTTCACCGCTTTTATTATTATTATTATTTACGAAAGAGAATGTTGCCTAAAAATATGTTTCGAATCACGTCACATGAAATGCACCCGGATCCTCGACACATTCTCATTCAACATTTTGGGATTTGGATTTGGGCCGCATGAAATGCACACCCGTATTTAAGAAGGTAAAATTATTAAAATACGCGCCTAGAGCGATTACTTATTTACATTTTTTGAGAAGGCCGGGAAATTCGCTAAGAAACGGCACATCTCGAAATCTAAATATTTTACATATACATTTATGAGGGCCCCGCGATTTGTATAATTTTGTTAGGCGAGGCACACCTCTAATTCTAATTTAAAAGCAAACTACATTCCGCTATATTTATTTAAGAGTTAATTCAAGATTATTTAAAACATGTGGCAAGCCACACTACATGAAATGCACTTGTGGTTCACGACGCGCTTTATTTAACCTTGTTCAAAATTGGAGTCGGGTCACATGAAATGCACCCCCGATTCCTTTAATCTAATTACGTCGTTCAGTTAAAGAATAACGAACCAATTTCCATAATGTGACAACATCGTGCTCAACTATAACCAATTCGAGTAAACATACGAGTAGCTAACTAAGTGAGCAAATTCAAGACTATGGTGAACAATTACATAAACAATGGAAGCATAACTAGTTGGCGAGCATATGAAGGATTAGTCATTTTCATTAGCTAACTTCGACATTGCATGTTCAACAAAATCATATATTTACAAAAATAGTCCGAACCATACGAAACTAAATCAAATACGAAACGATCCAAAATATTAGCGAGAAGAACAATATCGGAAAAGAACAAAAAAAAAAAAACATGCGCCTTTATTTCTGCATAGTTTCAACGTACACAATAAGAAAACGAACCTTTTATGACGACCTCAAACTTCGACCTCTCCGGACAGAACTCGAACCAAACTGACGACCTCGACTCAATTTTACGACGAACGCATAACCAAACTTCAGTCGGGCAGAATGAAAACTATATCCATTTTAAGAACCCTCAAGAATATCAAGTCTTCTTCACAATAAGAATATCAAGTCTTCTTCACAAAAAAAAAATGATCCAGAATCTTCCTACCCCCCTCCTTATTAAAAACAATCCTTTATATATACATGTATATGTATCTCGTTCCAAAGGAAGCCAAAAACCGAACAGTCCCCTTCCCGATTTTTTTTGTTTTCTCTTTTTTGTTCTCTTTTTCTTTCGTTTTTTTTTCTTTTCTTGAATCTCTTCTTCTTTCTCCTTTTTAATTTTCTCCCTTCTTTTCTTTTCAAAATCCCGTTTCTTTTCCTTTCGTTTCTTCTCTCTTTCTCTTCTTTTCTTTCTTTGTTTTTCCTTCTTTGTTTTTTTTTCGTTTTTTCCAATCCTTTCTCTTCTTTTTGTTTTCAAATCCCTTCCCCTCCTGCTCTAACCGTGAACCCCCCTCTGCCGTCTTCTCTTCTTCTTTTAAAGAAGAAGATGTATAGTGTGTATTGTATCTTTTATTATTATTATTTTTTTAAAAAAAATTTAATCCCATATTATTTTTGTCTTTTTCTTTTGTTTTTTTACTTTCTTTTGTCATTTTCTAATTTATTCCCATCCCCCATTACCTATTGTCCCCCTAGTGTGTGCATGTGTGGGTATGGGTTGGTTTTGTCCGTGTCCCCCACATGTGTAGTGGACTCGGTTTATTACGGGCTAGGTCCGAAAATTATAAAACCGGGTAGTTTGAACCCGAATATTATTCTTCGCCCGGAACCGAGAATGGTATTATTTAATTAATCCTAGGTAATCAAAATAACTATAATACTTATAATTAAAATAAAACTATTTTTTTATATTTTTCAAGTTTAAAATAACTACAAAATATTTATGAAACTATTTTTTTATTATTTTCGTTTTTATAAAAAGATAAAAATATAAAGTACTATTTTTATATTTTTCAAGTTTAAAATAACTACAAAATATTAATGAAACTATTTTTTTATTATTTTCGTTTTTTATAAAAAGATAAAAAATATAAAGTACTATTTTTGTATTTTTCAAGTTTAAAATAACTACAAAATATTAATGAAACTATTTTTATTATTTTCGTTTTTATAAAAAGATAAAAAATATAAAGTATTATTTTTGTATTTTTCAAGTGTAAAATAACTACAAAATATTAATGAAACTATTTTTATTATTTTCGTTTTTATAAAAAGATAAAAAATATAAAGTACTATTTTTGTATTTTTCAAGTTTAAAATGACTACGAAACATTAATAAAACTATATTTTGTTATTTTTTTATTTTAAGGTAAAAATAAAGTAAAAGAGTCAAATTTAGCTAAAATAGCTATATTAAAACTAAACTAAATATTTTACACTAAAAATATAAAACATCTCGGGGAGGGTCAAAAATCACGCGTTTACAGAGACATGGGCTGCTGGTTCGATTCCCGGAGACCCAGAGGTACTGTCAATGGGACGGTGGGTTCGATTCCCACAGGTCCTGGACGTGTTTTATTGAGTTGGTTATTTGTTGTTAGCTTAATTGTAGATGGTTGTAGTAATCATTTTATTGTTGTTATTGCGGGAGTTATTATCATTTAAACTGTTTATTATTGTTATCATCACTATATTATTGTTTCTCAGTAGGGCCCTGACCTTCCTCGTCACTACTCCATCGAGGTTAGGCTTGGCACTTACTGAGTACCGCCGTGGTGTACTCATGCTACTCTTCTGCACACTTTTGTTGTGCAGATCCAAGTACATCGGGACAGGCTCATATTAGGTAATTTAGTAGCATTTTGGGAGACCTCGAGGTATGATCTGCTACGTCCGCGGATCCGGAGGCCTTCCTTCTATTCTGATAGTATTAGTAGATGTTTTCTCTCATGTCTTTGTTAGATACTCTTCACACATAAAGCCACAGTTGTATTCTCTCTTTTAGTCTGTGTTGCCCGTGGGATTCCGGGTCTTGGTGGTATTTTATACAGTGTGTTGACGAGTGTATGTGCCAAGCGGCACGGACTACATTCCTATATATATTGTTTTTCCGCTATTTCTTGTTTAAAGTTCATAGACTTGTATATTCCGCAACGTGTTAGGCTTACCTAGTCGTGGGGATTGGGTGCCATCACGACATGTTCACGATTGGTGAACTAGGGTCGTGACAAGTTGGTATCAGAGCTCTAGGTTCGTAGGAGTCACGGGACACAGACCGGTTACTTAGATTCTCACTGATCGATTAAGTAAGGGTGTTGGACCACCATGTGCATAGGCCTTTTCCCCAGTGGACCAGCTGGGGAGGAACAAAACCGTGCGGGCTAGGCCCAAAGCGGACAATATATGTACAGTGGTGGGCCGGGTCATTAAAGTTGGTATCAGAGCCGACTCTCTGGAGTACGATGGGTGGGTAATCACAACGAGGACGTTGTGTCATTGTTGGTGGGGTGAGTGGTATCAGTGGTATCAGCGGGTAGCTGTAGCTGTAGTTGTAGCTCACAGGAGTCCCACATCGGAATTGAGAGGGAGTCATGGGCTAGTTAAGTAAGGGTGTTGGACCACCATGTGCATAGGCCTTTTCCCCAGTAGACCAGCTGGGGAGGAACAAAACCGTGCGGGCTAGGCCCAAAGCGGACAATATATGTACAGTGGTGGGCCGGGTCATTACACTTCTAACCCAGCCACGGATGTTGAGATGGCCGTACCTGAAGTGGCCCAAAACCTCCTCTGAAGAGATTCGTCCCCTGAGACTGCTCCATTAAATGCAACTTCAAGGTTGAAAAAGCCTCCAATCAATAGGACAGAGGCGAAGGGGTATGGAGGTACATATTCTCGATTACTGAGGATATGCTACTTACAATTCAGGTGGACTGCAATTGGGAGGGCAAAGAAGTAGTCGCCCCTGGTCCTGATGAGGACATTACCACTCATGTGGAGGGGTACCTAAGTGTTTATACTTATCCCTTTACACTTGCCCCGATTTGATCCCATAATCCTTAACTTTTGTAAAAGGTACGAGGTTTGCCTTTGTCAGATTCACCCATCTTTTTGGAGGATCGTAATCCTCCTTCGCAATTTTTTCAACAACACTAAAGAACCTTGATTTACCATCGACCACTTGCTACGTCTCTACAGTCCCTCAGTTTTGCAAGGGGGTTGATCAAGCTCGTTTGTGGGACAAGTAAAGCTCTATTTTTAGCATCGATTAAGATAGGGATCGAGGCTGGTAGGGGAGATTTGTTCGGGTGAAAACTGAGCATCTCATTCCCTTCGAATTCTTGCTATTCCCAGAACAGTAGAACTTAGCCCATTAGTTCCTTTCCTTTTGAGTACTTGGAATTTCTTTTTTTCTTTTTTCTTGTTGCTTGTTTCTACCATCGTGCGGCGGTTCCCTGAGTTCCCAATGCAGTTCCTCGCTTCAAAAAGTGGTTCAGGGAATCTCTAAACAACTATTGTATTCCAAGCACGGATGGCGCAAACTCTCAAAGGACAAGTGAGAGGCCCATTTATATGGAGAGTGCTCCTCCCGAAGTCTAATTTCATGTTGAACAGTCATTTACACTGAGTTATCTTTCTTTCATAGGTTTGTCCAATACCACTGAGCTTCGGGAATTAGTCGTGGACAAGGGTCCGTCCTCACTCGATAAACCCTCTGCTTAGGGACATGACGGAGCTACTACACAAGAGGAGAAATAGAGAAAAAGAGGAAATATACAAGCTCCCCGAACGTCAAAGACATGAAGAAGAGGTAGCAGTCCGGGCCAGAAAAAGTAACAAGAAGTACCTGGTCCAGGGTACTAGACTCTGACACCTCTACCGGCTCAAGGATTACCCTGATGATAAAGAACAAAAATAAGTGGCTTAAGGCATAAGTTTGGGGGGTAAATTGAGGAATCAAAAAGAGGTATCAAGGCACTAAAAAGCGAAAAAAAATTATCTATATGAAAAGAGAAGGAATGAAAAGAAAAGAACAAAAGGAAAATGCCAATGAGAAAATAAAAAGGAAGGTTGATGAAATAAAAAAGAGGTATATATCTCTAGTATGAGCATCAAGGGAGAAAAATAATTGAATAAACAAAAAATAATGATGTCAAGTCTCTCTATCCTCAAAGATAGGAAAATGCCTCTAAATGTTGGTAAATATGAGCCAAGAAATGAAACTTTGGAGTGCTTAAGAGTGTAACCACTTGGCCCATATGGTATGCTACCCTAACCAAAATATTTCATTACAACTTGAAAGAAGTCCTACTTGATTTTGAACTAAGTGAGCTTACATTCGTGGAGACCTACATGAGGGAAAAGCTTTTGTTACTTGAAGCCTTACTTGTGACATTTCTTTGTAAGAGAAGAGTGGATCCTTCATTAATCTAGTCATTAAGTTTAATTCTTGAAGTGTGCATCGCAAATGAAGGGTAGAGGAGGAAGAATTTGGAATCCACTATGGTTTACATGATAGAACAAGAGTCTCTGATATGCACGTAACATATGTTTTGTCACCATATTGAAAATGCATGAGTATTGCTGGTAATTATTGGTCCCAACTGAGTATGAATGACTTACAATTGACTCTTTGAAATGACCTTTCATTTTGAGGAGGTGGGAATTGATCTGTTTGCTTGAGGACACGCAAATACTTAAGTTTTGGGGGATTGATCTAGCAAAGTGAGTATCACATTAGTAATTTAAAAGTTTTCCGCCCTAATGCGAGGGGAGACTATTGCACTTGCATAACTTTCGTTCGGGAAAATCCTGTGCCGCGCTGCTTGTGGTTGTGGTGTGTGTGTGGGGTGGGGGGGTGAGGCATGTTGTCTTGTTTAACACGACCTTGACGATTCAGTTATGGCACTTGAGTTAACATCATCTAGTTGTTCCTCCTCGCCGTCCAACTCCCCTTGCGTCATATTTTCGAGCTCATTGTTCGCCCATCTTGTACATACGATTTCTTCAACAAATTAGTAACATGGAAAGAAAAAAAGATATTTTAAGACCAAACTCAAATATATAGCTAACACCACACTTTGGCTTGCTTTGCTCCTTCTTGCCTTTTTGAGCTGTATTACTCCTTTTTGAGTTAGATTTCTTCAGTAAGGTCCAAACCTCCAACATGCCTACAAATTGCATAATTTTATAAGTTTTGAATATAAAAATCAAACAGTTGGACTTTAAACGCAAGAAAGTACTAATAAGTGGATAAAATCCACACTTATCAGCAATATATAAAGGAAAACGCAATATTTTGGTCAAATAAAACACTTGGAAGCGGGTAAAAGCCATCACCGTGTTTGGAAACCATATGTTAAGTTCTTCTTTTTTCCTACTGTTATTGTTTATTTCTTTCCTTTTGCTAACTTTTTAAATGAATACAAACAACTAGTTTCTAACTGATGGCCATAAGTTGGGTCCTTAATTATGAAAAATAATTCAGAACCCTATACCAATCAATTAAGTTCGAAATTCAACATTTCTGAGTCAACTATTGTAGCCTAAAAGAAAATTTAGCATGTTTAAAAAAGAGAAACCAAATTAATAAGTATGCATTATACGTATAAAATATAAAGCAATTTTAGATTTCTATTCTAATGAAACAAATTTTTAAAATGATGTCAAAGAAGTACTCACGCTAAAAACCATTTTCTGTAATAACTGGACTAGGCAAATATCTGGGCCTAGAAGGTTAAACTAGAATTGGGTAGGGGCCGCGCGAACGCAGGCCCCCACTGCCACAAATTATGACGTAGGCTCGACCACTTGGGCCGACCTTAGGCGGGCACCCCTCCAAGGTGCAATGGAGGTCACCAACCTAGGCCATGGGCCTTCTTGATCGCCCATTGACCCCGTCCAGGTAAGTATGTTTCTTCATACTACTTGGCCCATTCTTATACTACCTTCTTCAGCCTCCGATCACTCAATTTGTCGATGTGGGACAATATTGGCTTCTCTCACAAGGATTGGAATTTCTGTGCAGATCTGTCATTCTTGAATAGAACAGTTCAAATTCTTAACTAAAAATAGCTAATTCTTAGCAACAATAAGAGATAAGAGATAAACGCATAAAAATATCCTTTTAAAATGAATTATCAAAACTATAACTTACAAGCTAAACTTTCCCCATGATAATGCTTTTCACTTTATGTTATGTCGGAAACAAGTATCCATTATGTTTGTAAATTAGACTTTGGTTGAATTCACATGACTGTTTTTCTTTTTAATGAGTTTTTCAATATTTTGTAGCATTGGTATATTTGGCAAAAGAAAGAAAAAATTGTATGCATCGCTAGCTTAATTGGGATACCGCATCAACCTAAAGGAATAAACGATCACTATTACATCAGCTTTATATGGTTTGCAACTATGAAAAAAATATTATGTGCTCTTCGTGAAAATAAGAGCAGGGATGACAATAAATGTCATTAGAAAAAAAGTGAGGAGACTTCGAAACTAAATTATAGTACGATGACACTCTTTGATAGACTCAAAATATGGTAATTGTAAAAGATTAAGCTAGTGTTTGGACATGAATTTGATTGAAACTTGAAAAAAAGAGTTTATGTAGTTGTGTTAAAAATGAATTTTGATAGTTGAACTTGTGTTTTGACATGCGTTTTATTTGAAGAAAACATCCAAAAACTGCCCTAATCAGTTTATCAGAACTTGAAACCTTTTGGATAAAGCATAATCTTTTAGTAGTAATTAGTCATCTATGGAACTATTTGCTATATTACGGATTATAGATATCTTTTATGTAGTTATAAGATGTATTTGATGTATTTAATTTATTGTATTCATTATTACATTACCAAAAATATGCGTAAATCAGGGAAGTCCAGCTAATTAGTTATTGTATTTAAGTGTATTCGACTATATTCATGGAGTAAAACATGGGATTACATCTTGACAGATTATTGTACTCGACTGTATTCACGGCGTGAAATAGAGGATTACATTGTTTTTAAAACTGAAAGTGGATCAATTAACATAATAGACTCCTAATATAATTCAACAAATTCAATTATAACACGTAAAAGTTATATTTTTAGTTATAAAAAAGATTTACAACCGAAAAATACGCCAAAAATATAACAATCTTCAGAGAAATTACAATGTACATCTGAATACATAAATTATATTAATTTAAAAAAATATATATGAATACATTCATGACATATAGCGAGACAGTGAATACAGTAAAATACATAGAATACAACAGGATATATTGAAATATAATTTTTTTTAAAAGACATTGAATACAATGAAATACAACGAGATACATTGAATTACAATTAAAAGGGGACAATAAATACAATGAAATACATGAAAATACATTAACAGAAAATCAAGTTGTTTAGCCCCAAACCCCGTCGTTTTTGTTTAAGAACAAACCCTTATTTCTATCGAATCTGTTGTCGAGCAATGGTGGCCAAGGAAAAGCCCAAGCTTCTCTTGTCTGGGTCTAAGAACAAATTGCAGCATCAATGCTCCAGTAATCAAATGTTAATGACAAGAAACTTAAGCTTCAATATTCATATTTTCGTGTAAGTTTAGCATAGCAATCTCAGATCGCAGATTTGGATGAAGCAATTTGGACTCACATTCTACTACATGAAGAAGATCGTCTTCGTTCGACAAATCGAGCAGAGGGAAATTCTTTATATATAAAAAACTCAAGGGAAGCCTAAGATCCCACAAAATTCCATGGTCGAAATAAGCATCTCTGAAGTGGGCTTTGCACAAATCCAGTGGAAGGAGGAGGAGATGGAAAATTTTAATGGGATGGGGGAAGAGAATGAGAAAGAAAGAAAATAATGAAATTGATTAGCGTATTTAGTGGATTAGAATTAGGAGGTAACTAAAATTAAATATTTTGGTATAAACCTTAAAAGGTATATATAGAATGTAATTTTTTTAATTTATTTAAAATAAATAAGGTATTAACATTTGCTATATGAGATAAAAATTCCAAAACGATTACCTTCTGGGAGGTCCGTTGATATCCAAAAACTGCTCAGCAACAGTCAGACTTTAAAATAAAAAGATTAAAGTTGAATTATTCCAAGTAAAATATGTCATTTATTATGGAACAGATTAAAAAGAAAGATACCTCGTCTAATTTGAAATGAATGGTGTACCTGATTGCGTATATACTTGCGTGTGCAATTCAAGGGAGCAACTATTTTTTCTCAAGGAGATTACTTTTTTACTTCAATTTATATTTTGTAGTTGGATTGAATAACTAATAACAAAGAAAGAGAGATCGAAGAACTTATTGCTATAAAACATATTATCAAGGATTAAAATAAAAGTGTATAGTTCAACTATATTCAAATATAAAAAGATGTTCTTCTTTTCATAACAAATTAATAAAGAAATAATATGTACTAAATTGAAAAAATACTCTATTTCTTTGAAACATTTAAAGTAACCAAACAATCATGTCTTCCGGAACGGATTTAGGGGGCGCAAGGGTATTTACCCGTACACCCTTCACCGATAAATTATACTGTATATATAAGATAAAATTTATTTTTTTCCTCTATATATTAAGTTTTGAACACCCTTACCACAATCTAAAAGTGTAGTTTAGTGGTCAAGGTGTTTCAAAATCTATATAAACTCATGAGTTTAATTTCCACTAACTATAATTTTTCTTTTTAACTCCATTCGTGAAGATCTTGCCTCCGCTACAACTGTTTTACGGTCATGACAGGTGATCACTAGCATTTATTTGTTACATAGAAAAGCTAATAAGTGAGTGGAGGAGCAGTCGTCCACTTGGTAAAATTCATTTGGAATAATTAAATCATCAACTTCTTTTTTATTTGCTTAATGATGAATATATTATTGGAAAAGAAAATCAGGCAACCAAGTCAACAAATTCTAAAACAGCTCAGGTAAATATCAAAATAAAAATCCTCCCCCCTACAAAACTAACAACCACTTCTATTTTGATACAAAAATTTCCAATTGAAGACCAATTCTTTGATCATTTTGATAATTTCCAGTGAAACTCCAGCTAATTAATGTTATACTATGGGTATAATTCGTACTAGATGGAGTTCTATTTTGTAGTAGTAATTATAAAGAACAAAAGTAGTTAATATTAGGACAACCGCACAACAGCGGACTATTCGGAGCCATATCACAAAATCCACCCACCAAACTTTTTCTGTCTCTTTCCTCAGTTTCTCTCTCTCTCTCAAACGCAATCTCTTCTAATTTGCGAAACACGCTGTTTTACCGTCGGTTGGGAGAAGAAGAAGAGGGAGAAAATTCACAACCTTTCCCTTCCCCTCTCTCTCTTCTCTCTCCCCCCAAAAAACTATGCAATTATTCCGAACCTCCTTGTTCATTAACCAAATAATCGCATTTCCATCATCACCTCCGTCACCGGCACGGCGGCCGGGACTTCAACGTCCTCCGCCATCATCCACCGATGAGAAAGCTCTTCCTCTCGTCCCCTCCGTTTGATGCCAATGGCTTGGGGGCATCCTCCTCCTTCTCTGTCTCACGCTTAATTTCAGCTTCGCCCTTTTCATCCCCTGCTCCTTCCCCTTCTCAATTCGAATTATTATTAACAGATCCAACTTCAAAACCTACTGTCCTCATTCCCGCTCTTCCAATTGCAGACGGCGCTTCTGATTTTTCTACCATTATTTTTGTTCTCGGTATTCTTCTCCTTTCTCTGTTTTCATTTGCTTTTATCTTCCACCTTCGGATTCGATCACGTCAGTTACCTCATCTTCAGAATTTCAATTCTCTTTGGACCGTGAGATTGCTCCTCGTCCTTTTCGCTTCTCTTTGGGGTGTAAACGAAGTGCTTCGTTTACCTTTTATTCGACGGAAATATCTTTACCCTTTTTTACCATCTTTGTCCCTTCATCAACAAGCTGATCTTTGTAAGGTTCACGTGGTTCTCTCTTTGGGAATCTTCGAGCCAGGTTTTCTTATTACTCTTCTTTTTTTGGTCAACGAATCGATCAAGACACAAAATCCTTTTCGAACGTGGGGTGTTGTTGTTGTTTGCTTAGCCTGTTCTCCGATTCTTCTGCTACAATCATTCTTCGTGTTCTTCTCGCCATTCGAAGCTCAATTGCCGACATTTATGCATGCAAGTTCTTACATTTCGACCGATCTTTTAGGGAACAAGTCGGTGCTTTGTACCTACCCTTTGTTCAGTTGCATTGTGTTTGGAGCATTCAGCATTGCTTATTCGTTAGCATTTTTGTTGTCATGTTGGAGAGTTGTGGCGTTTGTAATCAACAAGAAAATTCGGGTCCGGTTGAACATGCTTGCCACATCGTTCATGATATTATTGCCAGTGCAGATACTTTGCTTAGGATTGTCGCCGTTGTGGCCGCCGGAAGATCCTACACATGGATATGCTGTCCTGGCAATGGACCTTGCGGTTGCGTGGTGCGTGGTGATTGGGGAGGTGATTTTGGTAATCAAACCAATTGCGGATGCATTAGCTGCCGGTGGAGCATGTTGCCCCTGGAGTCCCAGAAACAGGTCAGTTGTGGATTTAGAGTAGACGCAGCATGCACAGTCGACCTCAAAGGATTAAAAAATCATCTTTATATGTATACTTTGATTTCATCTATATCCTTACCATTTGTAAATTATATTGTACTATTTGTTTTTATTTGAACAAACCTACAACTTGAAATATAATGAAAGGTAACTTTAGTCCATAGTAAAATATAGAAATGTAAATTTGGACCTCTATCCCAAAGTAATTTGACATATAGTTTACACTTAAATCCTTAATGTTAAGGACAAGTATGATTAACACATTTACTAACGACCAATTTATGAACAGAAGTATATTAGAAGGTAAAATTAAGATATTTAATACGGTCGATGGAAAATTTAGACATTATCCCCTGCACTTAAGTTGGATTATATTAGTTTGGATTATATGCATGGATATGCATGGAGGAAAATAAAAATGGGTTGTATGTCACTATTTCTTTATTAGTAAAAGAGAATAACATATGTGTATATTTGGAAACAATTTATTAACTTTAAACCTTCCATTTAGCAGTTTTATACATACACAAATGTTTTATTACATTTTAATCATATAACAACAACAACAAACTACTCAGTAAAATTCCATAAAGTGAGTTATGGGGAAGGTAATGTGTACGCAGACCTTACTCGTGTCCGACAGGTTAGAGACCATAAATTATAAAAAATCTTAATTTCTTTTTAAATTCCATGCTAGTCAAAGCATAATAACATTAATTTGAATGAAGTAAATTTAAAATAATACGTAGAACCTCACCAATTCTGAATTTAGAATTTGCTACTTGCAGGTCAACACATTCTAACGATGACGCGAAGAGGGTGTATGATCAAAATCTATAGCGATGAAGAACGGCCATGGTGACAGGTGAAGGACATCGTGGTCTATTCCAGTCATTGTTTTTCATGAGAGATGAGTGGGGGCATTTTTGACGATTTCAGTGTGTAAATGCTTTGGTTCATCAAAGCATAGAGGGGGTTATTTAGTAAAGTTACACTCGATATATTTATTACTCCACGGAGGAAAATGTGTACAGCATACGATTTGATATTCAGCACTTCTGCCATCTTTTCCAATTGTACAAATCATATTTTTTCTTTCCTGATACTTAGCAAATGTCCATAGCTTCAGAGAAAAATATCTGGTAGTATAAAATGGCGAACCAATTTGGTCAAAATATGGAGCGAAGTTTCAGCAAAGGATTTCTCGACACATGAATTGCATATGTATATTATTCATATCATAAACGATATTATAAAATTATATCATATCATTAAGATAAAACTTTGAGTAAATAATTCTACATGAAAAAATAAAAGTAAATTTTCTTATGAATGGTTAATGTGAATCATGGTATGGTCAGGAGCCAGAACCCGTATAGGCAGCCATGGAGAAGGAAGAGGAACCCCTCAATCTAGCCTTAAAACAAGTCTTAGAGTTCTCAGTTTTAGACGGGATAAAATTGTATCTCTTCACGGAGATGCAAGAGAAGAGGCATGTGCTCAATTGTCCCACTATACAAGTGCTCGATGTACATCATACCTCCTCATGATCCAACAGTAGACAACAAAGCTATGATTATTGTTCCATCACTGAGAAGGAATCATGTCCTTCTGGTGGGAAATGAGAGAGAATGGAGAACCATCAAACTCAAACATTAATATCTCTATGAATCGTCCAACAAATTTCATCGTATGGAACATAATGGGTAGAAACAACGACAATTTCAGAAGAAATTAGGGAAATAATCGACACTCAGAGGCCATGCATGGTAACCTTGTTAGAGACTAGGATGGGAAACCATGCTGAGTTGCTAAATGATTTTGGTTTTACGGAGATGTAGAAGTACCATCTGAAGGCCAAGCATAAGGCATTGTTGTGATGTACAACCATGAAGTTGTCACTGTCCAAAACTTCGTCCGCAGGAATCAGAAATCCATACATCGATAGAGGTATTACCTATTCGTAAAACTTGAATTTTTACTTCAATATATGCTAGTACTGACATGCATAATAGAAATGTGATGTAGGAAAATCCAGAAAATATTAGTAGGATCTATATATGGCCTTGGATGGTAGGAAGAGATTTTAACGACATTTTAGTCTCAACTGAGAAATTTGGTGGAAAACCTTTAAATAACAGTAGAGCTAAGTATCTTTGATCCAAGATTAACAATTGTTAATACTTTATCAGGATTTAAAGGGTGCATGTATACTTGGTCTAATCAGAGGCATAGAAATAAGGGGCTCATAATAGAAAGACTAGATAAAGTATTAGGGAATAAGGAATGGGTAGATTATTCCCTAAAAGCTATATAATACATCTACCCAAGACTTACTGAGATCATAAACCTATCCTAGTAGAATTAATTCCAAAATATATACTAATTCATAAACACCCCCTTTAGGCTTGAGACCTTCTAGTGCAAGCATCCGAAATTTCATTCAATTGTAAAAAGTAATTGATATGGATCTGACTATTTTAAAGCGAGTCAAAATTTTATGGACAATATTAAGTCTTGGAAGGATAAAATTTTTGGTGATATAATAAAAAGAAAAGATAAAAATACTGGCAAGACTTCAAGGCATCCAGAATTCCAAAAATTATGCTTATAGTATTTTCCTTCAAATATTGAAAAAAGATTTAGAAAAAGGACTACAGTGGCATCCTTAGGATGGAAGAGAATTATTGAAAAATAAGGTCTAGGATAATATGGCTAAATGAGGGAGATGGCAACACAAAATTTTTTCATATTTTTGTCTCTAATAGTAGAAGAAGAATTAAGATCAATTTCTTTAAAGATGATGCTAGAAATTGGATCAATGAACCCCATTTAGTTATGTCACACGTTCTTAGTTACTACTCAAATATGTTCACCACTTCACACTCCAAAGCAAGATGGATTATTCCACTAAAAAATAACTTTACACTCTCTAATTTAAACCTAAACTCTCTAGATAGTCCCTTACTAGACATTGAAATTAAAAGGGCTATTTTTTCTTTTAAACTTTTCAAAGCGCCAGGGCCGAATGGTCTTCACTCTTTTTTTTCCCTCCAAAATACTAGAAAATTATAGGCTATAAGTAGTGAAGCGATGTGATGACATTTTTAGAAATCAGGAAATGCCTAAAGACATCAACTTTACCTATCTTTGTCTAATTTCAAAAATCCCTAATGCTAATAACATTAGGAATTTAAGACCAATTGGCCTTTGCAATGCCATTTACAAATTGATTACAAAAATTCTTGCAAATCACCTTAAACCATTCCTTGAACAAAATATAAGTCCTTTTCAAGCAAGCTTTATGAAAAATAAAAGAGCTTCTGACAATGCAATCATCATTCAAGAACTTGTTTTCAATTAAAAAAAATAAAAGGCAAGAAAAGTCATATGATCTTAAAAATTGATCTGAAAAAAGCATTTAATCAAATAAAATGGTCATTTGACCATCACACTCTAAGATATTTCAATTGCCGTCAAAATTCTCAAAATTATTATTAAATTGTATATCAACAAGTTCTATAGCAGTTTTACTTAATGGCTCTATCACTAATCCGTCGAGCCAAGCTGAGGAATTAGGCAAAGTGATCCCATATCACCTTAATCTTCATCCTTTTCTTGGAAATACTATCAAGATACATAAATTATAAAGTTAATATTACGAATTGGGATCCAATAACCATAGGATGAAGATGTCCAAATTTTTCTCACTTACTCTTTACATATGATCTTACTTTAATGGCATAGGTCAATAATAAATCATGCTTAAGAAAGGATAGACTTTTTTGTAACTTGCAAGGACAATGTATTAATAATATTAAATCTAAAATTCTCTTTTCAAAATAATTGTGATCTAGCTCTTATTAAGAATGTAACTAAGAGACGAGGTATTAAAAAAAGTTAAAATTTTGGCACCTACCTAAGATTCCCTATATTAAAAAAATACCCAAGGTCAATAGACTACCAATTCATAATTGATAAAATGAGAACTTAGCTAGCGTCCTGGAAAATGAAATTCATAAATATAGCATGAAAAACAATCCTATCCCAATCTTGTTGAAATTCAATGCCCAACCATTATATGTAATACACATTACTTTTAAAAAAACATCCTTATAAAAATTGATAAAGTTCAAAGAGACTTTATATGGGGAAATACCACTGAAAGAAAACATTTATCTTATTAAATGGTCTACTATTTGTCAACCAAAATCCAATGGAGGTCTTGGTATCCATAATAGAAATGCTAAGAACTTATGCACACTAGCTAGCCTAGTATGGAGAATTTTTGCAAATGCTACAACCCCTTGGGCTAGATTAGTCATCACCTCTTATGGAACTAGTCGTGCTAAAAATAAAAACTCCTTCATCTCAAAAAGCATTCAAAAAGGGTAAAAAAATATGCTCCAAAGGTATTATTTGGTCACCCCATTATAGTTCCAACATGAACATATGGGAGGCCGATTGGATTAGCAAACTAGGTAACCTTAGAAATACAGTGGAAGGCCCTCTTTAGGGTACTGATTATTCCATAAAAATAAAGGATATCTTTGATGGAAAAAAATAAAACTTTAATGAGCTTTCGCTAAACAACCCTAATGACATTAAAGAAAACATCTCTAAGGTAAGAATTCGTTTAAAGGGATCTACTAGTGACATTCCGATATGATCTCTAACTACAAAAGGTTTTTTTCACGACCAAGTCTTGCTAAAATCTTATAGAACCCACTTCGGATAACCAAATTGAATTCCAAAGAATTTGGGATCTAAGTAGTCCTAATAAGATTAAATTATTTTTATGGCAATATCTCCATAACTGGATACCATGAAAAAAATACCTGGCAGGAATTGGTTTAAACATTGATCCCAACTGTCTTACACAAATGCGAAGAAGAGGAATCTGTTACCCGTATTTTCTGTAACTGCAAAGCCACCAAACCTTTTTGGGATAGTCTTGGGTGGCAAAATTACTATAAAGCACAAGATGAACAATGGCTTCTATAATTAAAAGCTTTTGACCATCCACTAAAAAAACAACTTCATAAATTGAAATTTCTTCTTTCCATTTCTCATCTGGTACATTTGGTTAAATAGAAATAACAACAATCAAAACAATACTGACAATCCTATAAATGGTGATCAAGTAATTCAAAAGGGAACTGAATTTAAACTTCCCACTGAAAAAAGTCTAAACTCTCCACAAAAAAACCATATAAAAGTAAGATGGCATAGACCACCAAGATAATGATTTGAACTAAATAAAGATACAAGTTTTAATAGTAACAACAAAAATTGTGGTCTGGGAGGTGTATTCAAGAATGTCAATGAAAAATGGGTAGTTAGTTTTGTAAAATCGACTCATGCTAACGAATCATTACAAACATAAATCAAAGCTATCCTAGAGAGACTCCAAATAGCACAAGCATGGGAAATGTTCCCTCTTGAAATAGAGACATATTCTACAGAGGTAATCCATTCTATCTAACAAGGCAACATATTATATGATGATATTATTAAAGAATGCAGCTTGTTAATGCACTCGTAGAAGGAGGTAACCCTCCAGCATGCATTTAGGCAATGGAATAACATAGTTTATCAACTGGCAAGGTAGGCTGTTGCACAAGCAAATGGGAAAGGACATTTTGTTGAACCACCTTCTTATGTAAAATCTTTTGTGAAAAGTGAACTAGTAGATCACTATGTTTTTGTCAAATTTCTATCTTATGATGCTTGCAATGTCTTAGCAAGCCTAGGAGATCGATGTGTCCTTAATGATACAAAGTATGGACGTCATGTATTGAAAGCTACGTAGTTTTTAATATAAATATTTTCTGTTTGCTAAAAAAAGTTGTTTGTTGAGGTCGAGATAATTAGATATTATCTAAAGCTACCGAGATGAATAATTAAAATTTTACTAGGATTTTCACTATCTTTTCTAATGGATTTCAACTAATATGTTGAACCCTAAACATACTATCAAAAGTTTGTTCCTTACTTAATCGAATAAACATAAGCATGTACCTTTCTTGATATAACGTGACATGTAACATATTACTTTAAGATAGATCTCGAGATAATTTTCAAGATTTTATGTAAGCTTAATTCATGTATTACAATCTTGAAAATATTCTTCACATTTTTTCTTGTATGGTACTCTAAATACCTAATCTATACAAACACTAACTTTATTTGGTACAAAGAATATGATAGCAGAAGTTTACTTCCAATCACATGTTATGTTTAATCATGTCATATAATAAAATAAAAATATATTTGAGATCCTGACATAGCGAAAACACATAACATTTGTGTGACGACCCGGCCCTTCGTCACGGGAATTACCACCCCGTTATGTTGAAATTGCATGTTTTATGATTTTATATCGGTGTTAGAGTCTATCGGGTGAGTTAGGAGTGAATTGGATTGAAAATGAGGCATATAGCCTTTTTGAAGGAAACTTGAATAAGGAAAGTCAACCCGGAGTTGACTATTTGGTTAGAGGGCTCGGAATCGGATTCCGATGATTCGGTTAGTTCCGGGAGGTGATTTGTGACTTAGGGGAGCGATCGGAATTGAATTTGGAGGCCCGGTGTAGAAATAGGCTTGAATTGGCTAAGGTTGAATGTTGGCGAAATCCGAACGGTAGGTGAGATTTTGATCCGGGGGTCGGAATGGAATTCGACAGTTGCAGTAGCTTCGTTAGGTGATTTTGGATGTGCCTGCAAAATTTCAGGTCATTCGGACGTCGTTTGGTCGGGTTTTTGATCGAATGTGTAATTCGGAAAGTTTTAAGGGATTTAGGCTTGAATTCGATGTGAATTATGGATTTTGGTGTTATTAGACGTGTATTGAGGATTGGAGCAAGTTTGAATAAGGTGTTAAGATGTGTTGGTGTGTTTGGATGAGGTCCCGGGGGCCTCGGGGTGTTTTCGGATGGTTAAACGGAAGAAAATCATGGAAATTGCAGGTTGGGATTTTGTTTCTGTTGTTTCCGCTCCTGCGAAATTTTGGACGCAGAAGCGGACGAGGGGCGCAGGAGCGCTTGGCACCGCAGAAGCGGACTCCTTTCCGCTGAAGCGGCATCGCTGGTGCGAGCCAGTGATCGCAGAAGCGGACGAGAAGAAAATGGGAAGGTCCGCAGAAGCGGACACTTGACCGCCTGGGCGAGTCCGCAGGAGCGGGCTCTGTAGCGCAGAAGCGGATGGCTTCGCAGAAGCGGACGTTTTATCGCAGAAGCGGACGCGCTTAAGCGGTCCTTTGCTCGCAGAAGCGAAAGTGGCCGGCTAGGCCTGGAAATCGCTGAAGCGACCCTTTGGTCGCAGATACGGACTCGTAGGAGCGGAAATTCTTCCGCAGAAGCGAAAATCGCTCTAAGTTAAGTGTATCAGAAGTTAGAAAAATTTCAGAACATTTCACACATTTGGGTCTCGGCTTTAGAGGCGATTTGGGCGATTTTGAAGAGAAATTCAAGGGAAATCATCGGGTAATCAACTATGGACTTAAACTATGATTAGTATTGATAATATTATGCAATTATATCATGAAAATGGAGGAATTTGGGGTAATTTATGGAGGATTTAGCCCTAGGCTTGAACTTTAGAAAATCAAGGTTTTGAATGGGCAAATGGAGTCCGAATTTGGTAAAATTGATATGCTTAGACTCGTATTGAGATGAGGGTTCCGAATATGTGACTTTCGTGATTTTTCGATAAGCGTACCGAAAGTCGGGTTTTGACAACTTTGGGAATTTTGATGTAAATTGAGTTGTATTGATTGGGTGTAGTCCCATTGGCCTAATTTATTGTATTTCTACTGTATTGGATCAGATTCTACGCGTGCGGAGCTTGATTCTCGCGGCAAGGGCATTGCGGAATAGTCGTCGCGCTGTATTGAGGTGAGTAATAGATGTGGGTGATGACCAGCGGGTTCGAAACCCCGGTATACCACTTTGTGACGCTCTATAGCGGCGAGACACGCACACTCTTGAGAGTGCGGGGTCGATCATGAACTGGAGACTATATATTAGTCCGACCTGTTGATACCGTATTATTGGCTATTCTCGAGCCGTCGAACCTCCTTCTCGGATGGTTGCATATATATATATATATTGTGATAATGGCCACTCTTGAGCCGTTGAACCCCCTTCTTGGGCGGTTGAGTATATTGTGGGCTGTGAGCCAGTTATTGGATCCCGCGAGGATCGTTATCATTGTCTTATCATATAGACATGCTAGTTTACTACTAGTCCGCAGCTATTTTTGTTATTATGCTAATTCCAATCTCCGGAACTTGATATTACTGTTTTCCAACTGAAAAATGATAAAAGAGTTTTCAAAAACTACTTTTGAGCCTGCGAGGTTGTATCTGCATATTAGCTGACTAGTAGTGGATCGGGCTGCGCGCCGCAGCGAGATATATGTTGGATCGGACTGCACGCCGCAGAATATCTCTATGAGATGTGCTTGGGCTGTAGGAGCCCCTCCGGAGTCTGAACCCCCACAGTGAGCACGGGTACCCAAAATTGGAGTCGGGCTACGCGCCGTAGCGGTCATATCATACATTGCATTGCATTTAGCTACATCTGCTAGCTGTTATGCTATTTATTGGTATTTGTTGGTACAGGTACAGTGAAGATTAATTCTATGACAGGGTAGCTGATTATAGCTTTACATAGTGCTTTATTGCGGATTTCTTATCTGCGATGTCTTACCCTTGTTTATTACCACTGAGTCTGGCAGTACTCATTTTACTCCCTGCACCTTGTGTGCAGATCCAGGTACTTCTCAGCAGTGATCCAGTAGCTGGGCGAGGCGACATCCGTGGGATATACGAGGTAGCTGCAGAGTCCGCAGGACCCGATATTCCTTCCTACCTGTCTTTTGATTTTGTATTGACATTTCTTTCCGCACTTGGTATCTTGTAAACCTTTATACACTCATGTTCGGTAGAGGCTCATGACTCTTGACCCTTCGGTCTATGGGAGTTAGTATATTTTGGGACTTGGTTTCCCCGCTGTTGGTATAAGTATTACTATTGTTTCATATTTTTAAATGTTTAAATGGGTTAAAGAGAGCTTCTAGCTCCGTTGTTGATATTGATTGGTCAGGCTGGCTTAGCAATGTGTTGGGCGCCATCACGACCGGATTTGGGGTCGTGACAAGTTGGTATCGGAGCCTAGGTTTACTAGGCCTCATGAATCTTGAGCCGGTTAGTAGAGTCTCGTGGATCGGTACGGGGACGCCCGTACTTATCCTCGGGAGGCTGCGCGAACCTTTAGGAAAACTTCACTTTTCTTGAACTCCGTCGTGCGATCTTGTTGTCCTGAGAACTGAACTTCTATATTCTATTCTCTCGCGGATGGCGAGAACGCGAGCATCGGGACGAGGTGGACGACCTCCATTGCCACCGTTAGAGGCCGCGGGCGCGGTCGTGCTAGAGTTAGAGGTAGGGCAGCCGAGGCGGTGCCGCCTGACCCGCCCGTTGTACCGGTTCAGAGGAGCGGCCCCCGGTGGTTGATGCTCCGGCAGTCCCAGTTCGGGGCCGGACTATATCTATTGCTATTCCCGGTCTTCGGGAGACTCTTGCTCGGATATTATCGGTGTGTTTCGGTTTGGCTCGGGTAGTTTCGGCTACCGCCACCGTAGCGACATCTCGGCCGGGGGTGGTCGGCGGACCCTGCGGCTCGCACACCGACCCGGTTGTTCGTGGACTTCGGACGCCGCAGGCGGTCCCCGCTCGGGTGGTTGCACCGGTCATTCCTCCACTGCACCGGCTCCAGCTCCAGAACATATGGTTGAGGTTATGCCCGATGACGAGCGGCGTCGTCTCGAGAGATTTGGTAGACTTCGACCACCCCATTTCGGTGGCGTCGAGGGCGAGGATGCCCGTGGTTTCTTGGATAAGTGTCAGAGGATGCTACGTACAGCTGGTATTCTTGAGTCCAGCGGAGTTTCATTTACTACATTTCAGTTCACCGGTCCCGCATTTGATTGGTGGGAGGAGTTTGAGAGGCGTAGGCTTGCAAGAGCAACACCTCTCACATGGCAGCAGTTCTCTACTCTCTTTCTAGAGAAATATGTACCTCAATCTCGTCGCGAGGAGCTACGTCGCCAGTTCGAGTGGTTGATTCAGGGCGACATGTCTGTGACCCAGTATGAGCTTAGATTCACTCGGTTGGCTAGGCATGCCACATGGATGATCCCCACTGATAGGGAGAGGATCAGGAGGTTCATTGATGGCCTCAACTACTCTATCTGTATTCTTATGACCAGCGAGCGAGTTCTGTCATCATCGTTTGAGCAGGTTGCCGATATGGCACGCTCCATCGAGGCGGATCGTCGCCGAGAGAGAGAGGAGCGGGAGGCCAAGAGGCCTCGTGGTTCTGGTAGTTTCAGTGGTGCTCCATCTAGAGGGCATTCCCGGCAGAGCAGAGGTCGCTCATCTAGACCTTCTCATTCAGGCCGCCCAGAGCAGAGCGGAGGTTCTTATGGTCGTGGTCGACGGGGGTTTCAGCAGGGTCAGTCATCACTTGGTGCCCTCCCAGCCCAGAGTGCAGCACCTACTTCTCCAGCACCGGGTGCATGTTATGAGTGTGGTGAGTTTGGCCACATGAGGAGACATTGCCCTCGACTACGTAGGGCAGGACTCAGCAGAGGGATCAGCCCTCCTCTTCAGCACCATCTCAGCCTAGTAGAGGTGGAGGTCGGTCTTCTCGTGGTCGCCCCGGGGCGAGGAGAGATCCGGCGGAGGCCGGGCACGGTTCTATGCACTTCCCGACAGGGCGTGATGCGCTTGCCTCCGATGCCGTGATTACGGTATCATTTCCGTCTGTCACAGAGATGCCTCGTTCTATTTGATCCGGGGTCCACATATTCTTACGTGTCCTCTTATTTTGCACATCACTCGGGTGCGACTCGTAGTAGTCTTGATTTACCCGTTCATGTATCCACCCCCGTGGGTGATACGATTGTTGTGGATCGTGTCTATAGATCCTGTGTTATATCTATTGGGGGTCTGGAGACCCAGGCGGATTTGTTATTGTTGGGGATGGTGGACTTTGATGTTATATTGGGTATGGACTGGTTATCTCCGTATCATGCGATATTGGACTGTCATGCTAAGACAGTTACGTTGGCCATTCCTGGTATTTCTCAGATCGAGTGGCGGGGTTCGACCGATTTCGTCCCTAGCCGTGTTATTTCGTTCTTAAAAGCTCGGAAGATGGTTGAAAAAGGGTGTTTATCGTACTTAGCTTTTGTGAGAGATGTGGGAGCTGAGACTCCTAGCATTGATTCTGTACCTGTTGTGAGGGACTTCCCAGATGTATTCCCCTCAGACCTGCCGGGCATGCCGCCGGACAGGGATATTGATTTTGGCATTGACTTGGTGCCGGCACTCAGCCCATATCCATTCCTCCTTATCGGATGGCACCAGCTGAGTTGAAAGAACTGAAAGAGAAGCTTCAGGAGCTTCTGGATAAGGGTTTCATCCGTCCTAGTGTGTCTCCGTGGGGTGCGCCAGTATTATTTGTTAAAAAGAAAGATGGTTCCATGCGAATGTGTATTGATTATAGGCAATTGAACAAAGTGACAGTGAAGAACAAATACCCTCTACCGCACATAGATGATTTGTTTGATCAGTTACAGGGTGCGAGGGTGTTTTCTAAGATCGATCTTCGTTCGAGCTATCATCAGTTGAAGATCAGAGACTCAGATATTATGAAGACTGCATTCAGGACCCGATATGGTCATTATGAGTTTCTTGTGATGTCGTTTGGGCTGACCAACGCCCCAGCAGCATTTATGCATCTGATGAACAGTGTGTTCGGGCCTTATTTGGATTCATTTGTGATTGTGTTCATTGATGACATTCTAGTCTACTCCCGTAGTCAGGAGGAGCATGCTCAGCATTTGAGTATTGTGTTGCAGAGATTGAGGGAGGAGAAGCTATATGCTAAATTCTCCAAGTGCGAGTTTTGGCTCGAGTCCGTAGCATTTCCGGGACATGTGGTGTCTCGTGATGGTATTCAGGTTGATCAGAAAAAGATAGAGGCGGTGCAGAGTTGGCCTAGACCGTCCTCAGCTACAGAGATCAGGAGTTTTCTTGGCTTGGCGGGGTATTATCGCCGGTTTGTTCGGGGATTTTCATCCATTGCTTCTTCATTGACTAAATTGACCCAGAAGGGTGCACCATTCGCGTGGTCGGATGAGTGCGAGGAGAGCTTTCAGAAGCTCAAGACAGCTTTGACCACAGCTCCAGTGTTAGTATTGCCATCAACTTCAGGTTCATATACCGTTTATTGTGATGCCTCGAGAGTGGGGATAGGTTGTGTGTTGATGCGGGAAGGTAAGGTAATTGCTTATGCTTCTCGGCAGTTGAAGCCACATGAGAAGAACTATCCTGTTCATGACTTGGAGCTAGCCGCCATTGTTCATGCGTTGAAGATTTGGAGGCACTATTTGTACGGTGTGTCTTGTGAGGTGTATACCGACCATCGTAGTCTCCAGCACTTGTTCAAACAGAAAGACCTTAATTTGAGACAACGGAGATGGCTTGAGTTGTTGAAGGATTATGACATTACTATATTATATCATCCGGGTAAGGCCAACGTGGTGGCCGATGCTTTGAGCCGGAAGGCGGTCAGCATGGGGAGCTTGGCATATATTCCAGCTGAGGAGAGGCCATTTGCTTATGATGTTCAGGTGCTAGCCAACCGGCTAGTGAGGTTAGATATTTCGGAGCCCAGCAGGGTATTGGCTTGTGTTGTATCTCGGTCATCTCTATATGATCGTATTCGTGAGCGCCAGTATGATGATCCACATTTGGCTGTCCTTAGGGACAGAGTTCAGCATGATGATGCTAGAGACGTCACCATTGATAGTGACGGCGTATTGAGGATGCAGGGCCGGATATGCGTGCCAAATGTTGATGGCCTTCGTGAGTTGATTCTGGAGGAGGCCCATAGCTCGCGGTATTCTATCCATCCAGGAGCCGCTAAGATGTATCAAGATTTAAAACAGCACTATTGGTGGATAAAGATGAAAATGGACATTGTTAGACATGTAGCACGGTGCCTCAACTGTCAGCAGGTTAAGTACGAGCATCAGAGGCCCGGTGGTGTATTTCAGCGCATTGTTATTCCTGAGTGGAAATGGGAGAGAGTCACTATGGACTTTGTTACTGGACTCCCTCGGACGACGAGGAAGTTTGATTCTGTATGGGTGATTGTGGATAGACTGACCAAGTCAGCTCACTTCATTCCAGTTAGTACTACCTACTCATCGGAGCGGTTGGCAGCGATCTTTATTCGAAAGATTGTTCGGTTGCATGGAGTCCCAGTGTCTATCATATCCGACAGGGGTACTCAGTTCACTTCTCAGTTTTGGAGAGCATTTCAGCGAGAGATGGGTACGTGGGTTGAGTTGAGTACAACATTTCACCCCCAGACAGACGGACAGTCTGAGCGCACTATTCAGATCTTGGAGGATATGTTGCGAGCTTGTGTGATTGATTTTGGTGGTTCGTGGGACGAGTTCCTACCACTTGCTGAGTTTGCCTACAACAACAGTTATCAGTCGAGTATTCAGATGGCCCCGTATGAGGCATTGTATGGCAGGCGGTGTAGATCCCCCGTGGGATGGTTTGAGCCTGGTGAGGTTAGATTGATAGGGACTGAGTTAGTCCAGGATGCTCTGGATAGAGCAAAGTTGATCCAGGAGAGACTTCGTACAGCACAGTCTCGTCAAAAGAGTTATGCGGACCGTAGAGTTCGAGAGTTGTCTTTCATGGTTGGTGTCAGAGTATTGTTGAAGATTTCACCTATGAAGGGTGTCATGAGGTTTGGGAAGAAAGAAAAGTTGAGTCCCAGGTACATTGGTCCTTTTGAGATACTTAAGAGAGTTGGAGAGGTGGCATATGAGTTGGCCTTGCCGCCCGACTTATCCAGCGTTCATCCAGTATTCCACGTGTCTATGCTCCGAAAGTACATTGGAGATTCGTCTCATGTATTAGATTTCAGCACCATTCAGCTTGATGGTGATCTATCCTATGATGTGGAGCCTATTGCCATTTTGGGACGTCAGGTGAGAAAATTGAGGTCTAAGGAGATTGCATCGGTTAAGGTTCAGTGGAGAGGTCGACCCGTGGAGGAGGCCACTTGGGAGATCGAGCGGGAGATGCGGAGCAGATATCCTCACTTGTTTGAGACTTCAGGTATGTTTCTTGACCCGCTCGAGGACGAGCGTTTGCTTAAGAGGGGAGAATGTGACGACCCGGCCCGTCGTCACGGGAATTACCACCCCGTTATGTTGTAAATGCATGTTTTATGATTTTATATCGGTGTTAGAGTCTATCGGGTGAGTTAGGAGTGAATTGGATTGAAAATGAGGCATATAGCCTTTTTGAAGGAAACTTGAATAAGGAAAGTCAACCCGGAGTTGACTATTTGGTTAGAGGGCTCGGAATCGGATTCCGATGATTCGGTTAGTTCCGGGAGGTGATTTGTGACTTAGGGGAGCGACCGGAATTGAATTTGGAGGCCCGGTGTAGAAATAGGCTTGAATTGGCTAAGGTTGAATTTTGGCGAAATCCGAACGGTAGGTGAGATTTTGATCCGGGGGTCGGAATGGAATTCTGACAGTTGAAGTAGCTTCGTTAGGTGATTTTGGATGTGCCTGCAAAATTTCAGGTCATTCGGACGTCGTTTGGTCGGGTTTTTGATCGAATGTGTAATTCGGAAAGTTTTAAGGGATTTAGGCTTGAATTCGATGTGAATTATGGATTTTGGTGTTATTAGACGTGTTTTGAGGATTGGAGCAAGTTCGAATAAGGTGTTAAGATGTGTTGGTGTGTTTGGTTGAGGTCCCGGGGGCCTCGGGGTATTTTCGGATGGTTAAACGGAAGAAAATCATGGAAATTGCAGGTTGGGATTCTGTTTTTGTTGTTTCCGCTCCTGCAGAATTTTGGACGCAGGAGCGAGTCCGCAGAAGCGGACGAGGGGCGCAGGAGCGCTTGGCACCGCAGAAGCGGACTCCTTTCCGCTGAAGCGGCATCGCTGGTGCGAGCCAGTGATCGAGAAGCGGACGAGAAGAAAATGGGAAGGTCCGCAGAAGCGGACACTTGACCGCCTGGGCGAGTCAAGTGTCCGCAGGAGCGGACTCTGGTGCGCAGAAGCGGATGTTTTCGCCGAAGCGGACGTTTCATCGCAGAAGCGGACGCGCTTAAGCGGTCCGTTGCTCGCAGAAGCGGAATTGGCCGGCTAGGCCTGGAACCGCTGAAGCGACCCTTTGGTCGCGGATACGGACTCGTAGGAGCGGAAATTCTTCCGCAGAAGCGAAAATCGCTGTAAGTTAAGTGTATCAGAAGTTAGAAAAATTGCAGAACATTTCACACATTTGGGTCTCGGCTTTAGAGGCGATTTGGGCGATTTTGAAGAGAAATTCAAAGGAAATCATCAGGTAATCAATTATGGACTTAAACTATGATTAGTATTGATAATATTATGCAATTATATCATGAAAATGGAGGAATTTGGGGTAATTTATGGAGGATTTAGCCCTAGGCTTGAACTTTAGAAAATCAAGGTTTTGAATGGGCAAATGGAGTCCGAATTTGGTAAAATTGATATGCTTAGACTCGTATTGAGATGAGGGTTCCGAATATGTGACTTTCATGATTTTTCGATAAGCGTACCGAAAGTCGGGTTTTGACAACTTTGGGAATTTTGATGTAAATTGAGTTGTATTGATTGGGTGTAGTCCCATTGGCCTAATTTGTTGTATTTCTACCGTATTGAATCAGATTCTACGCGTGCGGAGCTTGATTCTCGCGGCAAGGGCATTGCGGAATAGTCGTCGCGCTGTATTGAGGTGAGTAATAGATGTGGGTGATGACCAGCGGGTTCGAAACCCCGGTATACCACTTTGTGACGCTGTATAGCGGCGAGACACGCACACTCTCGAGAGTGCGGGGTCGATCATGAACTGGAGACTATATATTAGTCCGACCTGTTGATACTGTATTATTGGTCGATCATGAACTGGAGACTATATATTAGTCCGACCTGTTGATATTATATTATTGGCTATTCTCGAGCCGTTGAACCCCCTTCTTGGGCGGTTGAGTATACTTGTGGGCCGTGAGCCGGTTATTGGATCCCGCGAGGATCGTTATCATTGTCTTATCATATAGACATGCTAGTTTACTACTAGTCCGCAACTATTTTTGTTATTATGCTAATTCCAATCTCTGGAACTTGATATTACTGTTTTCCAACTGAAAAATGATAAAAGAGTTTTCAAAAACTACTTTTGAGCTTGCGAGGCTGTATTTGCATATTAGCTGACTAGTAGTGGATCGGGCTGCGCGCCGCAGCGAGATATATGTTGGATCGGACTGCACGCCGCAGGAATATCTCTATGAGATGTGCTTGGGCTGTAGGAGCCCCTCCGGAGTCTGAACCCCCACGGTGAGCACGGGTACCCAAAATTGGAGTCGGGCTACGCGCCGTAGCGGTCATATCATGCATTGCATTGCATTTAGCTACATCTGCTAGCTGTTATGCTATTTATTGGTATTTGTTGGTACAAGTACAGTGAAGATTAATTCTATGACAGGGTAGCTGATTATAGCTTTACATAGTGCTTTATTGCGGATTTCTTATCTGCGCTGTCTTACCCTTGTTTATTACCACTGAGTCTGAAAACAGGATAGTATGAATACAGTGGCTTGCCTAGCTACCACGAGTAGGCGCCATCACAATCCCGATGTTGGGGGAAAATCCGGGTCGTGACAATATTCGAGGTAGCTGGCGAGTCCGCAGGACCCGATATTCCTTCTTACTGTCTTTGATTCTGTATTGATATTTCTTTCCGCACTTGGTATCTTGTAAACCTTTATACACTTATGTTCAAGTAGAGGCTCATGACTATTGACCCTTCGGTCTATGGGAGTTAGTATATTTTGGGACTTGGTTTCCCCGCTGTTGGTATAAGTATTACTATTGTTTCATATTTTGAAATGTTTAAATGGGTTAAAGAGAGCTTCTAGCTTCGTTGTTGATATTGATTGGTTAGGCTGGCTTAGCAATGTGCTGGGCGCCATCACGACCGGATTTGGGGTCGTGACAATTTGTAGAAACAACATATCATAAATATCACGATCCAAATCTATTAAAGGTCGTGACTATGCGTAACAGCGCTGTCAGGCTAGCCAACAATTGTAGATGCGTGATTTTGCCCCTACCCGAGATTTTTTATATTTTTAGCGTAAAATATTTAGTTTAGTCCTAACGGGGAACATGAACAAAAATAACTCATACAACACACATGACACACACTACACAAATAATATAATAAGGGGAGGGATGGGAGAACAATTAGAAAAATAAAAAATAAAAAAAAGAGAAAAGACAAAGGGAAAAAGACACATACACATGGGCTTCATTTTGAAAACATAGAATACTACTATTCTTGGACTAAAAAAGAGGAGAAAAACGTGAAAAGGGATGGGAGGGGGACAATAGAAAAGGGAAAAGAGTATTACACTAAATGGACACTATGCAATGATGGGCATTCAATTTGAAAAGAATAAAAAAAAAAGTATACACACATGCATACACGGTTGGGAGGGGTTTACTATTCAGCTTCATGCTGATTTTAAAAAACAAAAGAGGACAGTGAGCTTCCTCCTTAAAAGGGAAGGAGACCAACAGAAAACAGGGACCGGGTATCATCTCTTCCAAAGGACCCGAGCCCCTCCCTTCACGTTTTTCTTCAACCCTCCCCGTCCAGTAAGTTCCGACGAACGGCCATAGCCTCCAGCCGGCCGCCACCGCAGTTGCGTCGACCACAGCAGCAGCCGAAACAGCTTCAGCCATCACCATTCCCGTCGTCAAACAGACCCACCCTTCCACCTGCAACGTCCAGCTGCTCCATCTTCCTCACACCAAGCGACCAAACAGTCCCCTCGCCAGCGAACCTTCAGCTCGTCATTCCTGTTGCCTTCGTCGTCAACCACCCTCACCACATACACGACCAAACGACCTCACGTCAAAACCATTAGATCCTCCAAACCAGCCACCTCCAAGTTAGCATAAAGCGTGGAGTTTGAATCCGTGTTGAGTCGAGGTTTCCGTTGCCGGCGAGTTCCGAGTTTGCCGAGGTCGATGTCGGAGTTTCTTTGGCCAAAAGTTCCTGTTGTTTGAACTTGTTCGTTGCTCATGTGGTCGTTCTTACCCGGTTTTTGTTACTAGGTATGTGAATATTCACTTATTCTCTTGCTTTGAGTTCATGAACAAAAATGTTGATTGTTTGTGTTGTAGCCATTTATGACTTTATAAATTCAGCCTTTTAGATGTAAAATTTGTTTGAAAGTCTTCGTTAAATCTGTAAGCTTTGTTATAACGTATTGTTCATGTCATTATTAACATGCCTTAGCTTTCATGTTAATTTTTCTTTATTGATTGGTATGTTTCTCGTTTGTATTTGTTTCGTCGTAATTTTTCTTTTCATTTAGTTTAGTAAAAATGCTTAATTGTTGTCCAATGTTTATCAGTTCTGTAAGACAATAAAGGTTTAATATAAATTGTTGATTGGTAAATTAGGATTTTTTTTCTTTTAGAGACAAATAATAAATAGAAAAATTATAGTCACTTTAAGTCGACCTTTAAATAAAATAAATGAGACGAGCCCCGCTAAATAACGTATAAATCATGGTGCCCTCGTAAATGTATATTCAAATAATTAGAATTTGGGACGGGCCGTTTAGCTAATTTCACGGCCCTTTGCAAAAATAGCGATACGTTAGTCATTTTAGGTATGGTTTTAATCATTTTGTCTCTCTTAAATACGAGTGTGCATTTCATGCAACTCAAATCCAAATCCAACAACGTTCAATAAGAATGTGTCGAGGATCCGGGTGCATTTCATGTGACGTGATCCGAAAATGCGTTCTTAGACAATGTTCATTTTCTTAAGCTCTAATAATTGACGAAAAGCGGTAAATAACATTAAAATTGCACTGTAGGATAATATGTTGTAAATCAGGTTAATAAGATAAAATATGACAGTTGAGCGACCGTGCTAGAACCACGGAATTCGGGAATGCCTAATACCTTCTCCCGAGTTAACAGAATTCTTTATCCGGATTTCTGGTACGCAGACTGTTTAATAGAGTCATTCTTTTCCTCGATTCGGGATTCAACCGGTGACTTGGGACACCATAAATCTCCCAAGTGGCGACTCTGATTTAATTAAATAAATCCCGTTTCGATTGTCCTTTGATTGGAAAAACTCCTTCGCGCCCTCGCGGGTAGCGCCGAAAGGAGGTGTGACAACTCTGGCGACTCTGCTGGGGATAACAAACCCAGAACCACTAGTTCAGGGTTTAAGAATTCGAGCTTTGAATAATTGTTGTATTTGGCTTATTATTATCTAATTTTATTATATGTTTGTATTTAATGTGCTAAATGTTGCTTTTACCGCTTTGATATTTTGTGGATTGTACATATAAACTGTGCCGAAACTGTGACGACCCAAAGGGTCATCACTTGTTTTATTAATCATTCCGAGCTTTTGAGGTCTTGAAAACCTCAATTATAGTTGCCTCGATTTGCGTGCACAGTCCGGGCACAAAGCTGGAAATTTTTATGTTGAAATATGTGAAATATGTGAAAAAGTTGAAGAATTTTGATATTAATATTGATATGGTTGACTTTGGTCAACATTTTTTGTAAACGGACCCGGATCCGTGATTTGACGGTCTCAGAAAATCCGTAGAAAAATATGGAACTTGGGCGTATGCCCGGAATTGAAAACCGAGGTCTAGAACCCCGGTAAAAGAATTTTTCTGTTAAATTGTTTTCTGAAAATGTTTAAGGAAAATGAAACTGAATTTTGATTAAAAAGTACTGGTATCGGGCTCGTATTTTGGTTCCGACACCCGGTACAGGTCATATATATTGGTTAAGCGCTTTCTGTAAAGTTTGGTTGAAAACGGACGTCGTTTGACGTGTTTCGGCCTTAAATTGGAAAGTTTGGAAATTATGGAATTTTAAAGAATTCTTGAGTTTTAAGGCTCAATTCATTGATTTTGATGTTATTTTAGCGATTTGATCGCGCGAGCAAGTTCGTATGATGTTTTTGAGTTAGTGTACATATTTGGTTTGGAGCCCCGAGGGCTCGGGAGTGTTTCGGAGGTGGTTCGGGGTGTTTTTGGACTTAGAAAACTAGCAGATTTTCTGCAATTTTTACACAGACATTTTACTCTACGCGATCGCGGCCTTGTACACGCGATCGCACTGCCTTGTCACATTACTCAAAGCGATCGCAGCTGTCTGCACGCGATCGTGAAGCTTTCTGTCCTTCTTCAACGCGATCGCAGCCGCCTGCACGCGATCGCGTAGCTTTCCATTTTCCTTCAACGCGATCGCGACCCTTTTCACGCGATCGCGTAGTACAAATGAGCCACCCGGCGAAATTCTTCTACGCGATCACAGCATTGTCCACGCGATCGCGTAGTGTTGAATATTTGCCTTCCGCGATCGCGACCCAATTCACGCGATCGCGTAGAACAAATTCGCTGCCCAGTGAATTTAATTCCAAAACAGAACAGAAACGGGATAAAAATCCCATTTCTGTTCAACTCTCTTCTCCACAACTCCTTGGACGATTTTTGAGCGATTCTTCATCAAACTTCTTGGGTAAGTGATTCTTAACTCGTTTTCTTCATTTTCCATCAATATTATTTGAATTCCTAAGCCTAATTAGGTGTAAATGGGTAGAAAAATTGAGAATTGAGTATAATAAAGGTTTTCAAAGAATTTGCGATCTAGAACTCGTTTTGGAGTCGAGCTTAAGAACGAATTGTATATTTGAACTCATGGAGGATTGGGTGAACTTATTTTGGTTCGAAACTTGAGTTTCGATTATGTGGGCCCGGGGTCGATTTTTACTATTCCGAGCAGAATGTTGTAAAAATTATATTTAGCAATATGAACTAGTTTGTTAAGTAGAATTGATGATATGAAATCAATTGTGTATAGATACGGTTGGATTGGAGTCAAATTCGAAAGGAAAAGGCATTGCTACGGATTGAATCGTTCGTGAACTTTCGAGGTAAGTGTTTGTTCTATCCTAGTTTGTAGGAATATGAATTTAGTTATAAATAGATTGTTGAATAAGAGTTATTGGTGTTATACCGGTAATGAAGGTAAATTGTTGAAATTATTATAAATTATTGGTTTAAAACCGGTAATTATAAATATTGTTGATATAGAGATTATTGGCTAAATGCCGGTAATATATATATTTTATGAATTGGGATCGTGTGGCGCGCCGACCACTTATATATATTTATGAATTGGGATCGTGTGGTACGCCGACCCCAAAGTGACTTAAATCTTGGCATTGGCCATAGTTGCCGGTAGCCCCTATTGATATATTTGGGAGCGGGTGGTACGCCTACCACAAGATATAATTATTGATATATTTGGGAGCGGGTGGTACGCCTACCACAAGATATAATTATTGATATATTTGGGAGCGGGTGGTACGCCTACCACAAGATATAATTATTGTGATAGTTGGGAGCGGGTGGTACGCCTACCACGAGATATGAAATGAGAGAGGAATTGAGACATGAAAGTAAGATTTATTATGTTGATTAGATTATTCCGGATATCGTGAGTTATTGACGGTTATTTCAGAGCAGAGTATTTCCTTATAATGTATTATATATATATATATATATATGCAACTGTACAGGTTTAGGTGGGTGACTGGCCTTAGCCTTCTTACTAGTTCGCTGGGATAGGCCAGGCACTTACCAGCACATAGGGTCGGTTGTGCTGATACTACACTCGCTCTTTTTGCGCAGATACAGGTTACGGACAGCAGTAGCGGCGGTAGCGACTTGTGGATTTTTCGACTACTGAGACTACGAGGTAGCCTTGCAGGCGTCCGCAGGACCCGTTGTCTCTTTTATCTATGTTTTTCATTCTATTATCTCATATAATCGAGATAAACAGCTTGTATTTTCTTTCAGACAATTATGTGTATTATTCTTAGAAGTTCGTGAGTATTGTGACACCAATCTTGGGTAGTGTATCATGGTTGGGTTTTCTTTATCATATTTGACTAAGTCTTCCGCTAATTTTGATTATTCCGCTGTAATGTATATGTTTTAAATAAGAAATTGGTAATTAATGGAGATGTAATTAATATTTGGCTTGCCTAGCTTCCATTTAGTAGGCGCCATCATGACCTCGATGGTGGGAAATCCGGTTCGTGACAATAATCTTTCAGCAATTCTAGCCATCTTCTCACAACTCACGAACAACATTAGTAGAGTCTGAAGGATCGGTACGGAGACGTCTGTATTTATCCTCCGGAGGCTACGGAGTTAGGAAAATATTCCCTTTATTCTTTCCAGTCGTGCGACTTGATCTTTTAAAATTTTAATTGAACTTATACTCTGTTCTTCCGCAGATGGTAAGGACACGTGCATCCTCATATACTGACCAGCAGCCCGAGGTCCCAGCGGCGGCAGCTTCCGCTAGGGGCAGAGGCCGAGGTCGAGGTCGTACCTAGAGGACAAGGTAGGGGCAGAACTCAGCCCCGAGCAGCAGCACGAGTGGTAGAACCTCAGGTTCATATCGAGGAGGAAGTTCCAGCCCCAGCAGCTCCAGTAGGCCCAGCTCAAGTCCCAGGAGGAGCTTTATTTTCACCGGATCTTCAGGATGCATTGATCCGTATAGCAGGTTTTATGGATCACATCACCAGAGCAGGTTTATTACCGGTAGCACCAGCTACTTCTCAGGCTGGAGGAGGTAATCAGACTCCTGCTACGCGCACTCCGGAGCCAGTAATTCCCCAGGCGCAAGATCCTATGATTCAGCCAGTTGAGGCAGCTCGACCTATTATTACGACTCCGTCTAATGATGGTGCAGCCATGTCTGCTGACGCGTTGTGGAGATTAGACAAGTTTACCAAGCTGTTCACTACCACATTCAGTGGCACTCCTTCAGAGGATCCACAGGATTTCCTATACAGCTGCCACGAAGTTCTCCGTACTATGGGTATTGTGGAGACTAATGGTGTGGATTTTGCTACTTTTCGGTTATCTGGTTCCGCCAAGACTTGGTGGAGAGATTATTGTCTAACCAGACCAGCGGGATCGTCATCTTTGACTTGGGAGCAGTTTGCAGAATTATTCTTGGAGAAGTTCCTTCCAGCAACTCAGCGGGAGGTTATGCGCGGACAATTTGAGCGTCTTCATCAGGGTTCTATGTCTGTCACACAATACGAGACTAGGTTCGTGGACCTGGCTCGTCATGCTATTATCATACTTCCCACAGATCGGGAGAGAGTGAGGAGGTTTATTGATGGCTTGAATCGGCCAATTCGGCTACAGATGGCTATGGGGGCAGGAACTGAAATCACTTTTCAGGAGGCGGCTAATGCAGCCCGCCGGATCGAGATGGCTCTGTCACAGGGAGCGAGACATGGATCAGATAAGAGATCTCGTAATTCGGGTAGATTCAGTGGTACCTCGTCTGGAGATAGAGATTTTTATGATAGAGGCCATCCTCCTAGGCCTTATCAGTCAGCTCTTCAGGTTTCTCATGATGCTTCGGGTGATCGTAATTCTCAGCCACGCTACTCTGATCAGCAGCCTATCAGTGCACCACCACTTCGCCATTTTCAGCAGCCGAGGGCTTGTTTTACGTGCGGTGATCTTAGGCACAATGCAAGGTATTGCCCTCGAGCTTCTGACAGATCTCACCAGCAGGGTTCTCGTGCCATGATTCAGGCCCCAGTTCCCTCACAGCCTGCCCAGCCAGCTAGAGGCGGAGGTAGAGGACATAGAGGTGGAGGTAGAGGTCATAGAGGTGGAGCTTAGACCGATAGAGGTAGAGACCAGCTAGCAGCTGATCGTCCTAGAGATACTGCTCAGGGTGGTGGGGCACAGCCCCGATGTTATGCACTTCCCGCCAGACCAGAGGCCGAGTCTTCTGACGCCGTCATTACAGGTATTATTTTGGTTTGTGATAGAAAGGCATCAGCATTATTTGACCCTGGGTCTACATATTCGTACGTGTTTTCTTATTTTGCACCATATTTGATTCAGCCGAGTGATCCACTGAGTGTTCCTGTTCATGTGTCTACACCAGTAGGCGACTCTATCGTGGTTGATCGAGTTCATCGGTCATGTATTATAGTAATTGAGGGTCTCGAGACCCGTGCTGATTTATTACTCCTAAATATGGTGGACTTCGATATTATACTAGGCATGGATTGGCTATCTCCGTATCATGCTATTTTAGATTGCCATGCCAAGACTGTGACTTTAGCTCTGCCGAATTCGCCTCGTATAGAGTGGAAAGGAATTTCGGGTCATACTAGCCGTAATGTTATTTCTTATGTTAAAGCTCAGCGTATGGTTAGAAAGGGATGCTTGGCTTATTTGGCCTATGTCCGTGATTCTAGTGCTGAGGTTCCTTCTATTGACTCTGTGGAAGGTAAATTGTTGAAATTATTATAAATTATTGGTTTAAAACCGGTAATTATAAATATTGTTGATATAGAGATTATTGGCTAAATGCCGGTAATATATATATTTTATGAATTGGGATCGTGTGGCGCGCCGACCACTTATATATATTTATGAATTGGGATCGTGTGGTACGCCGACCACAAAGTGACTTAAATCTTGGCATTGGCCATAGTTGCCGGTAGACTATTGATATATTTGGGAGCGGGTGGCCATAGTTGCCGGTAGCCTATTGATATATTTGGGAGCGGGTGGTACGCCTACCACAAGATATAATTATTGATATATTTGGGAGCGGGTGGTACGCCTACCACAAGATATAATTATTGTGATAGTTGGGAGCGGGTGGTACGCCTACCACGAGATATGAAATGAGAGAGGAATTGAGACATGAAAGTAAGATTTATTATGTTGATTAGATTATTCCGGATATCGTGAGTTATTGACGGTTATTTCAGAGCAGAGTATTTCCTTATAATGTATTATATATATATATATATATATATATATATTGCAGGTTTAGGTGGGTGACTGGCCTTGGCCTTGTCACTAGTTCGCTGGGATAGGCCAGTCACTTACCAGCACATGGGGTCGGTTGTGCTGATACTACACTCTGCGCTCTTTTTGCGCAGATACAGGTTACGGACAACAGCAACGGTAGTAGCGACTTGTGGATTTTTCGACTACCGAGACTACGAGGTAGCCTTGCAGGCGTCCGCAGGACCCGTTGTCTCTTTTATCTATGTTTTTCATTCTATTATCTCATATAATCGAGATAAACAGCTTGTATTTTCTTTCAGACAATTATGTGTATTATTCTTAGAAGTTCGTGAGTATTGTGACACCAATCTTGGGTAGTGTATCATGGTTGGGTTTTCTTTATCATATTTGACTAAGTCTTCCGCTAATTTTGATTATTCCGCTGTAATGTATATGTTTTAAATAAGAAATTGGTAATTAATGGAGATGTAATTAATATTTGGCTTGCCTAGCTTCCATTTAGTAGGCGCCATCATGACCTCGATGGTGGGAAATCCGGGTCGTGACAAGTTGGTATCAGAGCACTAGGTTGCACAGGTCTCACAACTCACGAACAACCTTAGTAGAGTATGAAGGATCGGTACGGAGACGTCTGTATTTATCCTCTAGAGGCTACGGAGTTAGGAAAATATTCCCTTTATTCTTTCCAGTTGTGCGACTTGATCTTTTGAATGTTAATTGAACTTCTACTCTGTTCTTCCGCAGATGGTAAGGACACGTGCATCCTCATCTACTGACCAGCAGCCCGAGGTCCCAGCAGCGGCAGCTCCTGCTAGGGGTAGAGGCCGAGGTCGAGGCCGTCCTAGAGGACAAGGTAGGGGCAGAGCTCAGCCCCGAGCAGCAGCACGAGTGGTAGAACCTCAGGTTCGTATCGAGGAGGAAGTTCCAGCCCCAGCAGCTCCAGTAGGCCCAGCTCAAGTCCCGGGAGGAGCTTTATTTTCACCGGATCTTCAGGATGCTTTGGTCCGTATAGCAGGTTTTATGGATCACATCACCAGAGCAGGTTTATTACCGGTAGCACCAGCTACTTCTCAGGCTGGAGGAGGTAATCAGACTCCTGCTACGCGCACTCCGGAGCCAGTAATTCCCCAGGCGCAAGATCCTATGATTCAGCCAGTTGAGGCAGCTCGACCTATTATTACGACTCCGTCTAATGATGGTGCAGCCATGTCTGCTGACGCGTTGTGGAGATTAGACAAGTTTACCAAGCTGTTCACTACCACATTCAGTGGCACTCCTTCAGAGGATCCACGGGATTTCCTATACAGCTGCCACGAAGTTCTCCGTACTATGGGTATTGTGGAGACTAATGGTGTGGATTTTGCTACTTTTCGGTTATCTGGTTCCGCCAAGACTTGGTGGAGAGATTATTGTCTAACCAGGCCGGCGGGATCGTCATCTTTGACTTGGGAGCGGTTTGCAGAATTATTCTTGGAGAAGTTCCTTCCAGCAACTCAGCGGGAGGTTATGCGCATACAATTTGAGCGTCTTCATCAGGGTTCTATGTCTGTCACACAGTACGAGACTAGGTTCGTGGACCTGGCTCGTCATGCTATTATCATACTTCCCACAGATCGGGAGAGAGTGAGGAGGTTTATTGATGGCTTGAATCAGCCAATTCGGCTACAGATGGCTATGGGAGCAGGAACTGAAATCACTTTTCAGGAGGCGGCTAATGCAGCCCGCCGGATCGAGATGGCTCTGTCACAGGGAGCGAGACATGGATCAGATAAGAGATCTCGTAATTCGGGTAGATTCAGTGGTACCTCGTCTAGAGGTAGAGAATCTCATGATAGAGGCCATCCTCCTAGGCCTTATCAGTCAGCTCTTCAGGTTTCTCACGATGCTTCTAGTGATCGTAATTCTCAGCCACGCTACTCTGATCAGCAGCCTATCAGTGCACCACCACTTCGCTATTTTCAGCAGCCGAGGGCTTGTTTTACGTGCGGTGATCTTAGGCACAATGCAAGGTATTGCCCTCGAGCTTCTGACAGATCTCACCAGCAGGGTTCTCGTGCCATGATTCAGGCCCCAGTTCCCTCACAGCCTGCCCAGCCAGCTAGAGGCGGAGGCAGAGGACATAGAGGTGGAGGTAGAGGTCATAGAGGTGGAGCTCAGACCGATAGAGGTAGAGACCAGCCAGCAGCTGATCGTCCTAGAGATACTGCTCAGGGTGGTGGGGCACAGCCCCGATGTTATGCACTTCCCGCCGGACCAGAGGCTGAGTCTTCTGATGCCGTCATTACAGGTATTATTTTGGTTTGTGATAGAAAGGCATCAGCATTATTTGACCCTGGTTCTACATATTCGTATGTGTTTTCTTATTTTGCACCATATTTGATTCAGCCGAGTGATCCACTGAGTGTTCCTGTTCATGTGTCTACACCAGTAGGCGACTCTATCGTGGTTGATCGAGTTCATCGGTCATGTATTATAGTAATTGAGGGTCTCGAGACCCGTGCTGATTTATTACTCCTAAATATGGTGGACTTCGATATTATACTAGGCATGGACTGGCTATCTCCGTATCATGCTATTTTAGATTGCCATGCCAAGACTGTGACTTTAGCTCTGCCGAATTCGCCTCGTATAGAGTGGAAAGGAATTTCGGGTCATACTAGCCGTAATGTTATTTCTTATGTTAAAGCTCAGCGTATGGTTAGAAAGGGATGCTTGGCTTATTTGGCCTATGTCCGTGATTCTAGTGCTGAAGTTCCTTCTATTGACTATGTGCCTGTGGTCCGCGAATTTCCTGAAGTATTATAAATTATTGGTTTAAAACTGGTAATTATAAATATTGTTGATATAGAGATTATTGGCTAAATGCCGGTAATATATATATTTTATGAATTGGGATCGTGTGGCGCGCCGACCACTTATATATATTTATGAATTGGGATCGTGTGGTACGCCGACCACAAAGTGACTTAAATCTTGGCATTGGCCATAGTTGCCGGTAGCCTATTGATATATTTGGGAGCGGGTGGTACGCCTACCATAAGATATAATTATTGATATATTTGGGAGCGGGTGGTACGCCTACCACAAGATATAATTATTGATATATTTGGGAGCGGGTGGTACGCCTACCACAAGATATAATTACCGTGATAGTTGGGAGCGGGTGGTACGCCTACCACGAGATATGAAATGAGAGAGGAATTGAGACATGAAAGTAAGATTTATTATGTTGATTAGATTATTCTGGATATTGTGAGTTATTGACTGTTATTTCAGAGCAGAGTATTTCCTTATAAATGTATTGTATATATATGTCTATATTGCAACTGTACAGGTTTAGGTGGGTGCACCTGTATTATTTGTAAAGAAGAAAGATGGTTCGATGAGAATGTGCATTGACTATCGACAGTTAAACAAGGTAACTATCAAAAATAAATATCCACTTCCGCGAATTGATGATTTATTTGACCAGCTTCGGGGTGCCAAGGTATGTTCGAAGATAGATTTGAGATCTGGCTATCATCAGCTGAAGATTAGGGCATCTGATGTCCCTAAGACAGCGTTCCGCACTCGGTATGGACATTATGAATTTCCGGTCATGTCTTTTGGGTTGACAAATGCTCCAGCAGCTTTTATGGAATTAATGAATCGGGTGTTCCGGCCTTATTTAGACTTGTTTGTAATAGTCTTCATTGATGACATATTAATATATTCCTGCAGTCAGGAGGAGCATGCGCAACATCTCAGAGTGGCCTTACAGACTCTGAAAGATAGCCAGCTATATGCAAAATTTTCAAAGTGTGAATTTTGGCTAAGTTCGGTTGCATTCCTGGGTCATATTGTGACGGCAGCAGGTATTCAGGTTGATCCGAAGAAAATTGAGGCAGTCAAGAGCTGGCCTAGACCGACATCAGCCACAGACATTCGGAGTTTCTTGGGGTTAGCGGGCTATTATCGCCGATTCGTAGAAGGATTTTCGTCTATTGCAACCCCACTGACCAGATTGACCCAGTAGGGTGTTCAATTTGAATGGTCCGATGAATGTGAGGCGAGCTTTCAAAAGCTCAAGACAACCTTGACCACAGCACCGGTATTGGTTTTACCCACAGGTACGGGACCTTATACCGTTTATTGTGATGCTTCCCGTATTGGGCTTGGTGCAGTGTTAATGCAGGATGGCAAGGTTATTGCCTATGCTTCGAGGCGGTTGAAGATTCATGAGAAGAACTATCCAGTGCATGATCTAGAATTGGCGGTGATTATTCACGCATTGAAGATCTGGAGGCATTATTTGTATGGTGTAGCATGTGAAGTATACACCGATCATAAGAGTCTTCAGTATTTGTTTAAGCAGAAAGAGTTGAATATGAGACAGAGAAGGTGGTTAGAGTTGCTAAAAGACTATGATGTTACTATTTTATATCACCCAGGTAAGGCCAATGTGGTGGCCGATGCATTGAGTAGAAAGTCTGCCAGCATGGGTAGTCTCGCATACATTCCGGTCAGTCAGAGACCATTAGCTCTAGATGTCCAGGCCTTAGCCAATCGGTTCGTGAGATTAAACATTTCTGAGCCTAGCAGGGTGTTAGCCCGCACGGTCGCTCATTCTTCTTTATTAGAGCGTATCCGTGAGAGGCAATTTGATGATCCTCATTTGCGTGAGTTGAGAGATACAGTACAGCGGGGAGGTGCCACACAGGTAAATCTAGATGATGATGGGATATTGAAATTGCAGGGTCGAGTTTGTGTGCCCAATGTCGAGGGGATTCGAGAGTTAATCTTAGCAAAGGCCCACAGTTCGCGGTATTCTATTCACCCAGGTGCCGCAAAGATGTACCAGGACTTACGTCAGCACTATTGGTGGCGCAGAATGAAGAAAGATATCGTTGCGTATGTCGTTCGGTGTCTAAATTGTCAGTAGGTGAAATATGAGCACCAGAGACCTGGTGGTGTATTCCGGAGGATTGAAATTCCCGAGTGGAAATGGGAGCGGATCACTATGGATTTCGTTACTGGACTTCCTTTGACTCGGAGGAAATTTGATGCTATTTGGGTCATTGTTGATAGGCCGACCAAGTCAGCACACTTTATTCCAGTATCTGTCTCCTACTCGTCGGAGAGGTTAGCGGAGGTTTACATTAGGGAGATTGTTCGTCTCCATGGAGTGCCAGTATCTTTTATCTCTGATCGGGGTACGCAGTTTACCTCGCGGTTCTGGAGAGCGGTCCAGCAGGAGTTAGGCACCCAGGTTCAGTTGAGTACAGCATTTCATCCTCAGACGGATGGCCAGTCCGAGAGGACTATTCAGATTCTAGAGGACATGCTTCGAGCCCGTGTTATTGATTTCGGAGGCTCGTGGGACCAGTTTCTGCCATTAGCAGAGTTCGCCTACAATAACAGTTACCAATCTAGCATCCAGATGGCTCCGTATGAGGCGTTGTATGGTAGGCGATGTCGATCACCGGTTGGATGGTTTGAACCGGGAGAGGCTCGGTTGTTAGGTACAGACTTAGTTCAGGAGGCCTTGGATAAGGTCAACACTATTCAGGAGAGATTACGTTCAGCTCAGTCCAGGCAGAAGACTTATGCGGATCGTAAGGTTCGAGATGTAGATTTCATGGTTGGCGAACGAGTATTGCTCCGAGTGTCGCCTATGAAGGGTGTGATGAGGTTCGGGAAGAAGGGCAAGCTCAGCCCTAGGTATATTGGTCCATTTGAGATTCTAGACGAGTGGGAGGGGTGGCTTACAGACTAGCTCTGTCGCCTAGCTTATCAGCTGTGCATCCAGTTTTTCATGTATCTATGCTTCGGAGATACCACGGCGATCCCACACATGTGTTAGACTTCAGTACTTGTCCAATTGGACAATGATCTATCTTACGAGGAGGAGCCGGTAGCCATTCTAGACCGGCAGGTTCGACAATTGAGGTCGAAGAGTTATCCTTCTATGTGTGTTCAGTGGAGAGGTCAGCCTCCTGAGGCATCGATCTGGGAGTCCGAGTCTGATATGCGGAGCCGCTACCCACATTTGTTTCCTGACTCAGGTACTTCTTTCTTTTGTCCGTTCGAGGACGAACGGTTGTTTTAGAGGTTGAGATTGTGACGACCCAAAGGGTCATCACTTGTTTTATTAATCATTCCGAGCTTTTGAGGTCTTGAAAACCTCAATTATAGTTGCCTCGATTTGCGTGCACAGTCCGGGCACAAAGCTGGAAATTTTTATGTTGAAATATGTGAAATATGTGAAAAAGTTGAAGAATTTTGATATTAATATTGATATGGTTGACTTTGGTCAACATTTTTTGTAAACGGACCCGGATCCGTGATTTGACGGTCTCAGAAAATCCGTAGAAAAATATGGAACTTGGGCGTATGCCCGAATTGAAATCCGAGGTCTAGAACCCCGGTAAAAGAATTTTTCTGTTAAATTGTTTTCCGAAAATGTTTAAGGAAAATGAAACTGAATTTTGATTAAAAAGTACTGGTATCGGGCTCGTATTTTGGTTCCGACGCCCGGTACAGGTCATATATATTGGTTAAGCGCTTCCGGTAAAGTTTGGTTGAAAACGGACGTCGTTTGACGTGTTTCGGCCTTAAATTGGAAAGTTTGGAAATTATGGAATTTTAAAGAATTCTTGAGTTTTAAGGCTCAATTCATTGATTTTGATGTTATTTTAGCAATTTGATCGCGCGAGCAAGTTCGTATGATGTTTTTGAGTTAGTGTACATATTTGGTTTGGAGCCCCGAGGGCTCGGGAGTGTTTCGGAGGTGGTTCGGGGTGTTTTTGGACTTAGAAAACTAGCAGATTTTCTGCAATTTTTACACAGACATTTTACTCTACGCGATCGCGGCCTTGTACACGCGATCGCACTGCCTTGTCACATTACTCAACGCGATCGCAGCTGTCTGCACGCGATCGTGTAGCTTCCTATTCTTCTTCAACGCGATCGCAGCCGCCCGCACGCGATCGCGTAGCTTTCCATTTTCCTTCAACGCGATCGCGACCCTTTTCACGCGATCGCATAGTACAAATGAGCCACCCGGCGAAATTCTTCTACGCGATCACAGCATTGTCCACGCGATCGCGTAGTGTTGAATATTTGCCTTCCGCGATCGCGACCCAATTCACGCGATCGCGTAGAACAAATTCGCTGCCCAGTGAATTTAATTCCAAAACAGAACAGAAACGGGATAAAAATCCCATTTCTGTTCAACTCTCTTCTCCACAACTCCTTGGACGATTTTTGAGCGATTCTTCATCAAACTTCTTGGGTAAGTGATTCTTAACTCGTTTTCTTCATTTTTCATCAATATTATTTGAATTCCTAAGCCTAATTAGGTGTAAATGGGTAGAAAAATTGAGAATTGAGTATAATAAAGGTTTTCAAAGAATTTGCGATCTAGAACTCATTTTGGAGTCGAGCTTAAGAACGAATTGTATATTTGAACTCATGGAGGATTGGGTGAACTTATTTTGGTTCGAAACTTGAGTTTCGATTATGTGGGCCCGGGGTCGATTTTTACTATTCCGAGCAGAATGTTGTAAAAATTATATTTAGCAATATGAACTAGTTTGTTAAGTAGAATTGATGATATGAAATCAATTGTGTATAGATACGGTTGGATTGGAGTCAAATTCGAAAGGAAAAGGCATTGCTACGGATTGAATCGTTCGTGAACTTTCGAGGTAAGTGTTTGTTCTATCCTAGTTTGTAGGAATATGAATTTAGTTATAAATAGATTGTTGAATAAGAGTTATTGGTGTTATACCGGTAATGAAGGTAAATTATTGAAATTATTATAAATTATTGGTTTAAAACCGGTAATTATAAATATTGTTGATATAGAGATTATTGGCTAAATGCCTGTAATATATATATTTTATGAATTGGGATCGTGTGGCGCGCCGACCACTTATATATATTTATGAATTGGGATCGTGTGGTACGCCGACCACAAATTTATGAATTTGGGATCGTGTGGTACGCCGACCACAAAGTGACTTAAATCTTGGCATTGGCCATAGTTGCCGGTAGCCTATTGATATATTTGGGAGCGGGTGGTACGCCTACCACAAGATATAATTATTGATATATTTGGGAGCGGGTGGTACGCCTACCACAAGATATAATTATTGTGATAGTTGGGAGCGGGTGGTACGCCTACCACGAGATATGAAATGAGAGAGGAATTGAGACATGAAAGTAAGATTTATTATGTTGATTAGATTATTCCGGATATCGTGAGTTATTGACGGTTATTTCAGAGCAGAGTATTTCCTTATAATGTATTATATATATATATATATATATATATATATACAGGTTTAGGTGGGTGACTGGCCTTAGCCTTGTCACTAGTTCGCTGGGATAGGCCAGGCACTTACCAGCACATGGGGTCGGTTGTGCTGATACTACACTCTGCGCTCTTTTGCGCAGATACAGGTTACGGACAGCAGCAACGACAGTAGCGACTTGTGGATTTTTCGACTACTGAGACTACGAGGTAGCCTTGCAGGCGTCCGCAGGACCCGTTGCCTCTTCTATCTATGTTTTTCATTCTATTATCTCATATAATCGAGATAAACAGCTTGTATTTTCTTTCAGATAATTATGTGTATTATTCTTAGAAGTTCGTGAGTATTGTGACACCAATCTTGGGTAGTGTATCATGGTTGGGTTTTCTTTATCATATTTGACTAAGTCTTCCGCTAATTTTGATTATTCCGCTGTAATGTATATGTTTTAAATAAGAAATTGGTAATTAATGGAGATGTAATTAATATTTGGCTTGCCTAGCTTCCATTTAGTAGGCGCCATCATGACCTCGATGGTGGGAAATCCGGGTCGTGACAGAAACCAATCTCTTCTCTGAGTCTTCTAATCATGAAGAAGGGTGCACTTCGTGTGACTTCTTTTCTGTATAGTGTCTAATTCCCATTTTTAGAACGAGGTTTGGATAAGTTGCAAAACCGGTGAAGCTTCCGTATTCCCGGGTTGCTGCCTCCTCCTCGGCTCGAGCTGTCCGCTCGGGTAAGCCAGGTCTAGAACAATAAACCCAGATTTTTGAACCTAGAATAATAAAGCTTCATGCCGGATCCCTAGTAGGAACGTTTATTTGCATCATGTTGCATTTGACTTAGGGGACTCAACGCAGGGGTTGGGTCCGTCTAGGACAGGTGACCTGAAATGAAAAGACCATCCTGCTGCATCCTGTTTGTTTTACGCATTTATTTGTTTCAGACTTGCATGCTGACCGGTTTTTAAATATGGAGAATTTTTTTTAAATAGTTTGTTTTAAAAAAAAACAGAAAAAAGAAAAAAAAATGTTTTTTTTGAATAAAAAAAAATTGTGTGTTTTATTATTAAAATAAAAAAAAATAGTTTACTTATTTTTCAGTAAAATAAAAAATAGTTTTCATTTACAGATTGTAGCTTGTTTTTATTAAACCGAACTACGCAGGTTTGATTCTCGCCATTAGGTGGGATACGTAGGCAACCCTCATCGGGTCCAACCACCCCTTCAAAAAATTTAAAAAAAAATGTCGAAGTTTTAGTTTTCAATAAAATCAAAGTAACGCTGTTTTTGAAAATAGCCGAATGTTCCGAAAGGACACCGGAAGGCTGTTTTTGCAAAAATAGCCACTTTGAAGTCTTTTCTTTTTCTTTTTGAATAATAGCCTTGAAATATTCCATGTGATATGTTGAAAAGTCATAGCCGCAAAATAAAGTTTGGGTTACCACCCTTTTTAAAAAAAAAAATCAAAAAAAATGTGTGTTTAATTTTGTCAATAAAATCAAAGTGATGCCGTTTTTGAAAATAGCCGAATGTTCCGAAAGGACGCCGGAAGGCTGTTTTTGCAAAAATAGCCGCTTTGAGTCATTTTAGATAATTTACGAGCATAGCCTTGAAATATTCCTTGTGGAAATGTTGCAAGGCAATAGCCGCAAAATCAAGTTCGGGTTCACACCCCTTTTGCAAAAATAACCAAAAAAAATGTGTCAAATTTTTTATTTTATTATAAATAAATCGGGTGATGCTATTCTTGTTTAAAATAAGCCGAATGTTCCCCAAAATGACGCCAGAAGGCTATTTTTGCAAGAATAGCCACTTTGAGTCTTTGTAAATAATTTTTGGGCACAGCCTTGAAATATTCCCTCGTGGAAATATTGAAAGGCTGTATCCGCAAAATTAAGTTTGAGTCATCACTCAACTTTGCAAAAAAAAAAACATATGGTTTTGCTGAAATGGCCACATTGGCATTTAAACTTTCTCAGTCTTGTGTTGGCATGTGTAGGTGCTGAACGATGCCCCATGGGCCCTAAGATGAAAAATTTTGAATTTGTAGTCTCTTAAATAAAATTTTTCAAAAATAGCCGCTTTGTCAAATAAGTCATTACATGGCCAATTTTGTAAAAATAGTCAATTGACATTAGAAACTTCTCAGTCTTGTGTTGGCTTATGGCGATGCCGAACGATGCCCCCATGAACCACAGGAGGAATTTTTTTTTTCAAGTTTATCTTTTTTATTAAATAAATTTTGCAAAAATAGCCTTTTTTTGCCAAATAAGCCATTACATGGCTAATTTTGTAGAAATAGTCATAATTGGCGCTAAAAATATTCTTATTCTTGTAGAAATCTCTGGCACAAGGTGTGAAAGTTTTTCATCAGAGTTTGTAGTTGGAGTCGGCTTTTATAATTTTGCTTAAAAAAGAAACAAAAAAATCAAATAAATATCTCTTTATTTCTTGCATTAATTTGCAAGAACTACGCTCGGTCCGATTCATGCGGGGTCATGATACGTAGGCAATCTCCATAAGATTCGACCACAACTGTATATATATATAAAAAAAAATGAAAAAAACAAAAAAAAAAAAAAATTTGATAAGGACTGGCTGAGTCCATTCTAACAAGTTTTGTCTTGAATTGTAAAGTAAGTAGAAGGTGGTTGGTTTGTGACAAGCGGACAACGCAAGATCCCCGAAAGATGGTACAGGAGGAAATAACCCAAAGATTGAAAAGCTTAGAACAACGGTTGAAAAACACGCACGGGTTGGCAGGTCAAAAGAGTGTTGCTTTCAAAGATCTATGCTTATTTCCCGATGTCCACTTGCCACATGGTTTCAAGATTCCCAAATTTGAAAAGTACGATGGACAAGGACACCCCATAGCCCATTTGAAAAGGTATTGCAATCAACTAAGGAGTCTGGGAAGAAATGAAGAATTGTTAATAGCTTACTTTGGGGAAAGCCTTACAGGAGTAGCCTCTGAATGGTTTTGGGATCAAGATGCATCTCGCTGGCACGTCTGGAACGACATGGCACGGGCCTTTGCCAAACAATTCCAATACAACATCGACATTGCCCCAGACCGCATTTTTCTTTCAAATCTGAAGAAGAAATCAAGTGAAAGTTTCCGGGAATATGCCCTTAAATGGAGAGAGCAAGCGGCTCGTGCTGAGCCACCCATGGATGACCATGAGTTAATCACTGTCTTCCTTCAGGCTCAAGAGCCGGATTATTTTCAGAACATGATGTCCGCGGTTGGTCAATCCTTCTTGGATGTAGTCAAAATGGGAGAAATGGTAGAGAACAGTCTTAAGACAGGCAGAATTATAAGTCAAGCGGCTCTCAAGGCTGCAGCTCAGGCTGTCCAATTTGAATCTAGTGACACGAATGAGAGGGATGGAGAAGTCATGATGATATCAGGGTCAAGAAAAGGTTCCAGAAGAACACCTCGTCGGTATGCGATGTCTCGACAGGTTTTCCATAACTCCCACCTCCGAACCCACCATACTCAGTTGATCCACCCTAGTATGTTATTCAGTCATCAAATCATCCAATAAAGCGAGCACGGACATCACAAAATCTCTACCAGCCTCTGCAAAATTTCCAAATATCTTATAACCCACTTCCAAACCAAGGGTATAGAAGGGAACCGAAGTTGAAGGATAATTTTACACCAATAGGAGTTTCCTATGCAAGCTTATTTGAGAAGTTAAAGCAATAGGATATGATTGCACCCATCCCTCCAAATCATGTGGACCCACGTGCAAGGAGCTTTGACCCATCTAAAATGTGTGAATACCATTCCCATGCCCAGGGGCACAACATGGAAAGTTGTCGGGATTTGAAAAGGGAAATAGAAAGGATGATCCAAGAAAGATTGATTGTGATTCATAACAGTGACACCCGGAATATCGCGCTGAATCCATTACCTGCACCTGATGATACACACTTTCTGACGGTGATGCCTGGTGACACGGAATATGAGAATCCACTCGGGAATTTGCCGACTGAAATGAGAGAAGGCCATAGTGGTTCTGATAATCAAATTCGTGGCTAAATGTCGGGCTTATCAATTGGAGAGTCATTTGTGGTGGCTTATTTTGTTGTCATTTCTATTTGTCCGAGTTATTTCAGGAATGGTAATCCGAATGTTGTTTTGTGTCTCAAACCTTTTATCCTTGTATTTTTCTTTTGATCATAGTGTCGCATCTAAAGGGGTCTAGGTTCTTTCTAAGGGTTGTAACCCCAGTTTTGTTTTTTGGTTGTTCGAGTCATTGTTTTATTGGTTAATGCAATGACCTATTTTATATTATTTCTAGACATTTTCTGTTATTTAGTCCTCTCCTTCCTATAGTTCTTTTTCTGCTAGCTCTAGTGACATGACGTGCGCGCATAGTTCTGGCCTGATCTTAAAAGTTAATCACAAAACCATTAGGAGGTGATCGAGATATTTAAATGAAATAAGAACGGTTTGAGATTATTCAAAACCCGAGTCATGAGAAACTGGGGCAAGTAAAAGAAAACCGTTAAAGGCAAGCTGCCAAAATTGACATGGGGTCATTCATAATAATGAAAATGAGAGTGTTGCCCAACAGTGCTTTAAAGATATGACGAATATTAATTGTGTTGTTTACACTTGGCATATTTTGAAGATTGGAATGACGAAGGCATTTTGTTCTGCTATCCAAATACTTTATCCATCGTCAACCCTTTGAGCCTTATTTTAAATTCTTTCATACCCCTCCTTTGGAATTAGTTGCAAAGACTAGAAACACAAGTTTGAAAGGCAAGAGAAGAAAGGAATAAAGAAAAAAGTAAAGAAAAAGAAAACAACAAAAAGAGATAAAGAAAAGAAAAAGAAAAATGTGTGAAAAACAAAAGAAACTTGAAAAAGAGGAATTGGGAACTACGTTTGACCTGATTCCTCAAAGAGGATACGTAGGCGCTTCACAGCTCGGTCATAGTGTAAATAAAAATAAAAATAAAATCCCCAAGCAAGAAACCGAGGCAATAAAAAATTGGATTATGCAAGGAAAACATAGGATTCCGAAGGTTGTAATTTTGAACCCAGTTTGTTTTATTTTGAGCCTTTAATACCCTTTCTTTCTAGCCCTGTCCAAACCCACATTACGGTCCAAAGAAAGACCTTTTGACCAATATTCAAAAGAGGCCAAGTCAGGCAAATGGGAGAAGTCCTATCAGAACATAACACTCTGATTCCCATCAGAAAAGACTCTGATCTGCAGCAGAAGAAATATGAGAGAATCTTAGCGGTAACACCCCCAATCCCCAGCCGAAAAGTAACACAAATGAGAGAGTCTTAGCGGTGAATACCTTCACAGGCACCATATGATGATGAAAGCTGAGAAGAAAATTTGAAATGAGAGAGGTTGGATAGTGAAAACCCATCGGGCACTAAAAGTCGAACGAAGATTGGAAACGAGATAGGAAAGTCCCAGGAGAAGATTACAAAAGGCGGTTTAACGACGGAGGATAGGCTATATGTGCACGTCATGTCCATTAGAGTTGGTATCCACGTTTGATAGGTTTATTTTATAATTTTTCTTTTTAGAGAGTCATTGTCTTTTATTCTGTTTCCTTTTATCTTTCTCCTTTCATCAAAATTCCCCAATAGAGTCCGTTTGCAAGAAATGACTGCGAAATTTTCCATCAGCTTTCCAATTACGCAAGATAGGATTTTGATTGGTACACCCAAGTGGTGTAAGTCAGGAAGGATCAAGCACAAGGCCAGTGTCTAGAGGGATATTCCCCAGCAATAGGAAAATGACAAAGGGAGGGATTGGTGTCAATAAGGATATCTCAAGGAAGGTTAATGAGACTCAAAGGTTGGGAAATGCCCAGTCCTTAGATATACCGCAAAAGAAGGAGAAATATCCCCAGCAGAAAGGTATTTTCAGTGACAAGGGTGAACAAAGAAAATGGTTCACCAGTAAAACATGCAAGGTCTTCACGAAGGGTCACTATCATAGGAATTCGGGTGGTCAGTGGAAAACCACGTGGAAAGGTTCGCAAATAAAGAATCATCAAGGAAGGCGGGAAAGCAAGAAAGGAGAAAGTTATCCCAGCATGAATATCATCAAATAATAACATCCCCAACAAGTTTTGATAATGAAACGCAGAGCAGGGAAAGAGGAGGAGAACCATCCCCAGCATGAGCACCACAACCAGCCACCACATTTTAAAACTAACCAATTTTTCTTTGATTTGAAACAGGAAAAAGAGGGGTTGTTGGCAGAAAAACATGCCACGAAGAAGATTCTCAAACTGGGGCAGAAACTTTTCTCCCGTTGCAAAAATTTTCTCGAAACCAAATACCCGGTTGGGGAAAGAAGCCAGATAACGCAAGGAAATGATCTTTGAACCCAATTATCCCCAGCAGCTTTGAAGGAAAGAAAACTACAAGCTGTGATAGAGGAAATTATACCCCCAGCAGACAGGACAAAATGAGGAAGCTTGCGTTCAGAAAGGCAAGAAACCGGTATCATCCCCAGCAGTTCTCGGAAAAATTAAACACTGATTTCGAGATTTCTCCGGCAGCATTATATCTTACAAGTTTTCAATGGAGCAAAGCGCAAGTCTCGAAGGAGGTTTGGAAAGAGGAAAAAGGAAAAGGGGTCCCCCGACAGGACAATCCTCAGCTAATGATATTTCAATCCCCCGCGGTCCCGGGAGAGAATAAAAGGTTTTGAAGGAAGTAGAAAAGGAGGAAATAGAGAAGATTTTCCCAGCAACATCATCCCCAGTAGGTAAGTAAACAATTCCAAAGATATCCCCGGCAGTCAAGGGAAAAATAACACGACCTAGGAGGAAAGCAATTCCGAAACAAGGTAATTTAGAAGAAAGGATGGGATGGAGTTAGTGAGTTGATGTTGAAGTCAGGGAGCCCGCCTGAAGAATAGAGTGGCGATTTAGTTTTGAAGTTGTGGTTGAAGTCAGGGAGCCCGCCTGAAGAATGGAGTGGCGATTTATTTTGAAGTGTGGTTGAAGTGAGGGAGCCCGCCTGAAGAATGGAGTGGCGGTTTAGTTTTGAAGTTATAGTTGAAGTCAGGGAGCCCGCCTGAAGAATGGAGTGGCGGTTTAGTTTAGAGTTGTAGTTGAAGTCAGGGAGCCCGCCTGAAGAATAGAGTGGCAATTTAGTTTTGAAGTTGTGGTTGAAGTCAGGGAGCCCGCCTGAAGAATGGAGTGGCGATTTATTTTGAAGTGGCAGTTGAAGTCAGGGAGCCCGCCCGAAGAATGGAGTGGCGATTTAGTTTTGAAGTTATAGTTGAAGTCAGGGAGCCCGCCTGAAGAATGGAGTGGCGATTTAGTTTTGAGTTGTAGTTGAAGTTAGGGAGCCCGCCTGAAGAATGGAGTGGCGATTTAGTTTTAAATTGTAGTTGAAGTCAGGGAGCCCGCCTGAAGAATGGAGTGGCGATTTATTTTGAAGTGGTAGTTGAAGTCAGGGAACCCGCCTGAAGAATGGAGTGGCGATTTATTTTGAAGTAGTAGTTGAAGTCAGGGAGCCCGCCTGAAGAATGGAGAGGTGATTTAGTTTTGAGTTGTAGTTGAAGTCAGGGAGCCCGCCTGAAGAATGGAGTGACGATTTAGTTTTTGAAGTTATAGTTAAAGATAATTTAATAGAAAGTGAAAAACAACAATTAGAGCTTTTAGATGAAAGCAACAAGAAGAAGGAAGCAACAATTGGAAGATTTCAAGTAAGGCATCAATTTAGACCTAGTCTGAGGAATTATCTCCTAGCGTCAAAATCTTAGTCTGATGAATCTTTCTCCTAAGATATCAAAATCTTAGTCCGATGAATCTTTCTCCTAAGATATCAAAATCTCAGTCTGATGAATCTTTCTCCTGAGATCACAACAATTTAGACCTAGTCGGAGGAATTATCTCCTAGCGTCAAAATCTTAGTCCGATGAATCTTTCTCCTAAGATATCAAAATCTCAGTCTGATGAATCTTTCTCCTAAGATATCAAAATATTAGTCTGATGAATCTTTCTCCTAAGATATCAAAATCTTAGTTTGATGAATCTTTCTCCTAAGACTTCAAAGTCTTAGTCTGATGAATCTTTCTCCTAAGATCACAATGATTTAGACCTAGTCTGGTGAATTATCTCCTAGCTTCAAAGTCTTAGTCTGATGAATCTTCATCCTAAGACATCAAAATCTCAGTCCGATGAATCTTTCTCCTAAGATCACAACAATTTAGACCAAGTCTGAGGAATTATCTCCTAGCGTCAAAGTCTTAGTCTGATGAATCTTTCTCCTAAGACATCAAAATCTCAGTCCGATCAATCTTTCTCCCGAGATTACAACAATTTAGACCTAGTCTGAGGAATTATCTCCTAGCGTCAAAATCTTAGTCTGATGAATCTTTCTCCTAAGATATCAAAATCTTAGTTCATTCGATCTAAGGATGTTATTGAAGTCAGGGAGCCCGCCTGAAGAATGGAATGGCGATTTATGATTAGAGTTTGTCGTTAAAGTCGGAAGCCCGCCAGAAAAGCAGAACGGCGTCTCAGTTTCCAAGATTTGATAAGGATAGTGAACAATGGAAAACTGACAGAGTGTAGCGGAAATCCCCAGCATGAATAAGAAGGAAGGCAACAAGGATTAGAAAAGATATATTCAGACTTCGAAGGAGAATAATTCGAAGATCACAAGTAAGGAAATTCACTTTGGAGTGCAATGCAAGTTAGCAACAAAAGAAGCTTGCAACCAGAATGCGAGTCAACAGTCCGAGATGATCAACAGAAGTTAGTCACAATGAAAAAGGCAAGGAGTTAATCCAAGTGCAGAAGTTGATGAAAGATGTGGTGTGCTCAAGACATGGCCGAGGTCACAAGCACTGCATACTTCGTCTTGATCCGAAAAGCAGCACCTGCAACTAGCAAGTATCAAGGTTCAAATTTAGAGTCCGCATGAAGCACCAACCAATACTCAAGATCAGGCTTCAGAAGACTTATAGATAGGAATCTTGTAACTAGTAGCTGATAGGCTTAGTTAGTCTTCCTCGTGTTTTGATGTAATAGCAGGACCACGGACCGGAACTTCGATGGAACGGAACCTCGACGGAACGACACCTCGACTGGCTCTCCACTTCGGTTACTCCATTTTCTTACTCACTTCTGAACTACACGTGGCCTGATTCCTTTATAGCCAAGGATATGTAGCCAGCTCAGATACAAGGGCACGGTCACATCCTCTTCTTTTTAGTTTAGTCTCTCTAAATAAGGGTCGGGTCAAAACACTTGTCTAGTCATTCTTTGTCTGAAAACTCTTTGTGTTTTCAGTCAAAGAGGCAGCTGTAGATGCGTGATTTTGCCCCTACCCGAGATTTTTTATATTTTTAGCGTAAAATATTTAGTTTAGTCCTAATACAACTATCTTAGCTAATTTTGACTCTTTTACTTTATTTTTACCTTAAAATAAAAAAATAATAAAAATATAGTTTTATTAATATTTCGTAGTCATTTTAAACTTGAAAAATACAAAAATAGTACTTTATATTTTTAGCTTTATTAAAAAAAAAGAAAATTACAAAACAAAAATAATATAATTAATATTTTGTGGTTACTTCAATCTTGAAAATAAAAAAGTAATTTTGTTTTAATTGTCGGTCTTACTTTTATAGTTATTTGGCTTACATAGGATTAATTAAATAAAATCATATTTCATTCATGGTTCTGAGCTTAAAATAATATTCGGGTTTAAACTATCCGGTTTCAAGTTTTCGGATCTAGCCCGTATTAATCTGAGTCCACCACACGGGGAACACGAACAAAAATAACCCATACAACACACATGACACACACTACACAAACAATATAATAAGGGGAGGGATGGGAGAACAATTAGAAAAATAAAAAAATGAAAAAAAAAAGAGAAAAGACAAAGGGAAAAAGACACATACACATGGGCTTCATTTTGAAAACATAAAATACTACTATTCTTGGACTAAAAAAGAGGAGAAAACGTGAAAAGGGATGAGAGGGGGACAATAGAAAAGGGAAAAGAGCATTACACTAAATGGACACTATGCAATGATGGGCATTCAATTTGAAAAGAATAAAAAAAAAAAAGGTATACATACATGCATACACGGTTGGGAGGGGTTTACTGTTCAGCTTCATGCTGATTTTAAAAAACAAAAGAGGACAGTGAGCTTCCTCCTTAAAAATGAAGGAGACCAACGGAAAATAGGGACCGGGTATCATCTCTTCCAAAGGACCCGAGCCCCTCCCTTCACGTTTTTCTTCAACCCTCCACGTCCAGTAAGTTCCGACGAACGACCATAGCCTCCAGCCGTCGCCATCGCTGTTGCGTCGACCACAACAGCAGCCGAAACAACTTTAGCCATCGCCATTCCCATCGTCAAACAGACCTACCCTTCCACCTGCAACGTCCAGCTGCTCCATCTTCCTCATACCAAGCGACCAAACAGTCCCCTCGCCAGTGAACCTTCAGCTCGTCATTCTTGTTGCCTTCGTCGTCGACCACCCTCACCACATACACGACCAAACGACCCCACGTCAAAACCATTAGATCCTCCAAACCAGCCACCTCCAAGTTAGCATAAAGCGTGGAGTTTGAATCCGTGTTGAGTCGAGGTTTCCGTTGCCGGCGAGTTCCGAGTTTGCCGAGGTCGATGTCGGAGTTTCTTTGGCCAAAAGTTCCTGTTGTTTGAACTTGTTCGTTGCTCATGTGGTCGTTCTTACCCGATTTTTGTTACTAGGTGTGTGAATATTCACTTATTCTCTTGCTTTGAGTTCATGAACAAAAATGTTGATTGTTTGTGTTGTAGCCATTTTTGACTTTATAAATTCAGCCTTTTAGCTGTAAAATTTGTTTGAAAGTCTTTGTTAAATCTGTAAGCTTTGTTATAACGTATTGTTCATGTCATTATTAACATGCCTTAGCTTTCATGTTAATTTTTCTTTATTGATTGGTATGTTTCTCGTTTGTATTTGTTTCGTCGTAATTTTTCTTTTCATTTAGTTTAGTAAAAATGCTTAATTGTTGTCCAATGTTTATCAGTTCTGTAAGACAATAAAGGTTTAATATAAATTGTTGATTGGTAAATTAGGATTTCTTTTCTTTTAGAGACAAATAATAAATAGAAAAATTATAGTCACTTTAAGTCGACCTTTAAATAAAATAAATGAGACGAGCCCCGCTAAATAACGTATAAATCATGGTGCCCTCGTAAATGTATATTCAAATAATTAGAATTTGGGACGGGCCGTTTAGCTAATTTCACGGCCCTTTGCAAAAATAGCGATACGTTAGTCATTTTAGGTATGGTTTTAATCATTTTATCTCTCTTAAATACGAGTGTGCATTTCATGCAACTCAAATCCAAATCCAACAACGTTCAATAAGAATGTGTCGAGGATCCGGGTGCATTTCATGTGACGTGATCCGAAAATGCGTTCTTAGACAATGTTCATTTTCTTAAGCTCTAATAATTGACGAAAAACGGTAAATAACATTAAAATTGCACTATAGGATAATATGTTGTAAATCAGGTTAATAAGATAAAATATGACAGTTGAGCGACCGTGCTAGAACCACGGAATTCGGGAATGCCTAATACCTTCTCCCGAGTTAACAGAATTCCTTATCCGGATTTCTGGTACGCAGACTGTTTAATAGAGTCATTCTTTTCCTCGATTCGGGATTCAACCGGTGACTTGGGACACCATAAATCTCCCAAGTGGCGACTCTGATTTAATTAAATAAATCCCGTTTCGATTGTCCTTTGATTGGAAAAACTCCTTCGCGCCCTCGCGGGTAGCGCCGAAAGGAGGTGTGACAACAATAAAAGATTATCTTAATAAATAGTCGATGTATTTATTCCTCCAATACCATGTTAGACTTGTTGAGTTAATCTCAATGTGTCCTTCTCCAACTACCAACTTGGATAATATTTACAACGGCCCCTAGGAGTATGTCTTATTCTTCGACGGACGTCCCCAGGTTCGCGAGTGCATCGGCCTCACTGTTCTGATCTCAACGAATGGGGACCAGAGTACATTCTTTGAATCGATGCAAAGTGACTTTTATTTTCCTAAGTATCTTTGCATCTTGTCTTCTCGAACCTCGACGCTCCCGTTTACTTGGTTGACTACTAGAAGGGAGTCATATTTTGCTTTGACAACTTCTGCTCCTAGGATCTTGGCTAGCTCAAGACCTGTAATCAAAGCCTCATACTCGGCCTCGTTGTTAGTTGATTTCGAAGTTTTTGTAGATTTCCTAATCATGCCACCCGTAGGCAGTTTCAGAATAATATCAAGCTTATACACTTTCACGTTCAAGGCACTGTAAGTAAATAGTGTCCATACCCCCGATGACGTGCCCGTTTTTAGCAAGAGTTCTTTTTTTTACCCTCGAGCATGAGGTCAGGCATAAAGTTGGCCTCGAAGTCTGCCAAAATTTAGGATTGGATAACCGTCCTAGGTGGGTACTCGATATCATATCATCTGAGATTGATGGTCCATTTAGCCAATCTGCTTGATAATTCAGATCTATGCAAGATGTTTTGAAGAGGGTATGTTGTTAAAACACATATACAATGGCATTGAAAATAAGGTTTTAATTTTCAAGGTGAACTTATTAATGCTATAGCTAATTTTGCTAAGTGTGGATACCGTGTTTCAGATCTCCAAGACTCTGACTTGCGTAATAAATAAGGAATTGCATACCTTGTTCTTTTCAAACCAACACACCACTTACCACTACCTCATATACGGCCAGATACAAGTACAACGTTTCGTCTTCCTTCGAGGTGTGGAGCAAAGGTAGGCTCGGGAGATACCATTTTAATTCCTCCAAGGCATGTTGGCATTTCGGAGTCCACTCAAAGTTGTTTTTTTTAGCAAGGAGAAGAAATGATGACTCTGATCTGATGGTCTCGAGATAAATCGGCCTAAGGCTGCTATCCGCCAGGTCATCCGCTATACGGTCTTCACATTGTTCACCACTGTGATTTCTTCAATGGCCTTGATTTTTTTGTGGTTGATCTCAATCCACTTATTTGACACCATGAAGCCTAAAAATTTTCCGGATCCTACCCTGAAGGCATATTTGTTGGGATTAAGCTTCATGTTGTAGATTCTAAGGATATCGAATGTTTCCTGTAAATAAGACAAATTGTCCTCTGCGCGCAAGGACTTAACTAGCATGTCATCAATGTAAACTTACATAGATTAGCCTATTTTATGTACCAAACTTCGTGATGAATGAAGTATTTTCCCGGTCCTCTGGGTTCTTTGAATTTATTTATACTCGGAGGAATGAAGTATTTTCCCGGTCCTCTGGGTTCTTTGAATTTATTTATACTCGGAGCAGGCGTTAAGAAAAGTGAGGATCTCGTGGCCAGTCGTGGCATCGATCAAGTGATCGATGTGTGGCAATGGGAATGTGTCTTTGGGGAATGCTTTATTCAAGTTCTTATAATCTGTGCATATTCTTAATTTATTTCCTTTTTGGGAACCTCTATCACATTAGCCAAACATTTGGGGTATTTTACCTCCCTAATTGATCCTATTTGAGGAGTTTTGTTACCCCGTCTTTGATGAACGCATGTTTTACTCGAATTGAGGCCTCCTTTTTTTCTTACTAGTTTGAACCTGGATTAACACTTAGTCGATAGGTGGTTATTTCCGGCAGGATCCCTGTCATGTCTAAATGGGACCAAGCGAAGCAATCAATTTTGTTAATAAGAAATTGGGTGAGCTTTTTCCTGAGTTCAGGGGTTAATCACGTTCCTAGGTATACCTTTTGATCTGGAAGTTACTCGATCAAAACAGCCTGTTTGAGTTCTTCTACCGTTGATTTTGTTGCATCCGACTCCTCAGGGGAAATGAAGGTCCGAGGGTGAGGAAGTCTTCTTCATCATCTTCGTTTGAATGCTCACGGACCACCAATTCCTCGAGGGTCAACATGTTACCTAATTCATCCTAAATAGGGAGAGTCAATGTTGGTGCCATGGAGTTTACCATGAACATCTCTTTAGCCGCATGTTGTTCTCCGTGCACTATTTTTATACCATCTTTTGTAGGGAACTTTATTATCTGATGAAGAGTAGATGGTACTACCCTCATGTTGTGAATCTACGGTCTTTCGAGTAAGGCATTGTACCTCATGTCACCTTCAATGAAATGAATCTTGGTCTTGCTCTGTACTTGACACGTTGACAAGGAGGATGATTTCTCATTTCCTTATCTCACTTTCCATGTTGAATCCATTGAGGACTCGGAGGTGGGTATGATCTGCTCAGTACGAGCTACTCCACCACCTTCGACCTAATTATGTTGGTCGATCTACCTGGATCTACGAGCACACATTTAATTTGAGCATTATTCAAAAGAAAATAAATTACTAGTGAATCATTATATGGTAGGTACTAGGACTTGATATCTTCTTCTCTAAATATAAGGGCATCCTTGAGTATGTAATTCCGAGTTTGCCTTTCCATTGTGATGGGCACTTTGGCCCGTTTGACCATGTGTCTCTATGGGACGTCGGTACTTCTAATGATCATGTGAATGATGTGCTGAGGTTCTTCTGGTCCATTCTTTTCGTTCTCCTCTCTTTATCGAAAGTTGTCTTTGGATCTATTGCTGAGGATTTCTCGAAGGTTCCCTTCGTTAATCAGCCAGGCCACCTCCCCTCGGAGCTGTCTACAATCCTCGGTCCTATGACTGTGAATGTCATGATATTCGCACATAAAGTTGAGGTTCCTTTGGGAAGGATCTGACTGTGCGGTCTTTGTCCATCTGGTATCCTGGATTCTACCCATGGCTAATACGATGTCTGAGACATCGATGTTGAAGTTGTATTCCGACAATCAGGGTGCCTCCATTAGCCTTGAATGCCCGTCAAACCTCATCTAGCTCATAAGTCCCCGGGAAATTTGGCCTCGATCTATTCCTTGATCATTTCGAGGTATATTCCGTTTGGATCCGTCTCTTCGATCTTTGGAGTATGGATAATACCTTTATTTTCTCTATCTCAAATCTCGTTCTGTGGAATTTTGTTCCTTTCCTAGGAGCCTGCTTAGATATACTGAGCCAGGGGGGCTCCTAATTTGTTGTCCTCGATCCTTATCTTAGATTGATATCTGTTGTGTACATCCACCCAAGCTACGATAGGATACTCAACCAAGTTTTGCTTTAGCTGCTTCGAAGCTATCAAGCTTCACTCGTTCAATCCCTGAGTGAAGGCCCGCACTGCCCTGTCATCGGAGACTTGTGGCAATTCCATTCTCTCAATCCAAAAGTGAGATACAAATTCCCTTTGCCTCTCGTTTTTTCCTTAGTTTGATCTTTAAGATATCGGACTTCCTGGTGGCAACCTTGATGGCACCAGCGTGTGCCCTCACAAAAGAGTATGTCATCATGGCAAATGAATCTATCGAGTTTGAGGGTGGGTTGTTGTACCATATCATGGTACCCTTTGATAGCCTTTCTCCAAATTTCTTCAACAAGACCGGCTCAATTTCGTCATCCTTTAAGTCATTCCCTTTTACAACACAAGTATAAGCGGTAATTTGCTCATTGGGGTCCGAGTCCCGCTATACTTCGAGACATCGCGCATTCTGAATTTCTTTGGTATGGGCTTCAGAGTCGCACTTGATGGGAATGATTTCTACACGTACTTCTTTGAATATACACCCTTCAAAATCGGGGATGCGGCTAGGATCTGATAGATCCCCGAGTTATAAGTCTCTACCTTTTAATCGTTAGTCTTTATCTTCTTTACTCTTGATTCAATCTTTCCGGTGAGGTCCTCGAACATCTTCATAATAACGGGGTCTGTTGCTGACCCGTTGTTACTCGATCTCTCCGGTGCTCACTCGATTTGAGGAGTCGTTGTCGATGCTATTTTTTGGTGACCTTGTAGTTGAGCAATATCCACTTGTTGTGCTTGCAACATTTTAAAAATGACTTGAAGTCTAACGTCTCTTTTCTCACCTGCACAATTCCGTCGGTGGGAGATCTTAACATCGACATGCATAGCATTTCGTGAGCTCACGCTGATGGGGATTTTTGCCAGTGCCTTCCCTGGGTTTTGCGGTGGTACACCAGCATTTACTGGTGCTACCCCTAGGTTTTGCGGTGGTACACCGACGTCTGCACTGTTTTCTCCCTAAGCCCAATACCATCGTTTTCACATGCATTTGCTGAGTTAGACATTTTGACCTGAAATCAAAGATTCTTGAATAAGAAAAAGTGTGAAGAATAACTTGCGTTTTCAGAAAACTAGCACCAAAACAATCACTATTATTTTTAGCCCCACAGTGGTACACCAGCATTTACTGGTGCTACCCCTAGGTTTTGCGATGGTACACCGACGTCTGCACTGTTTTCTCCCTGAAGCCCAATACTGTCGTTTTCACATTCATTTGCTGAGTTAGACATTTTGATCTGAAATCAGAGATTCTTGAATAAGAAAAAGTGTGAAGAATAACTTGCGTTTTCAGAAAACTAGCACCAAAACAATCACTATTTTTTTTAGCCCCACGGTGGTTGCCAAACTGTTTACCTTGAAAATAGTAATGACAATTATATTTGATTATGTGGTTCTAAACATATGTAATTTATTTTAATACTAGTTGTTAGGCAATAGATGCCAAGTATAAATAAAGAGAATAAGGAAAGCAACCCAAAACTATCGCAAAATTGAGCCTCGAGCTAGCTGGAACAGAGACTTCGAGGCCTATTTAGGGCAGTTGGTAGTAAGCTTATTGATGAAGAACAATGATAATAAAGCCTCAAAGATGATCTTTTGCGGTTGATAATGAGCAATAAATGAAGAACAATGAATGAACAATGAAAGAGTAAGTTAATTAATGAGAGAGTGTTGTATTGTAAATTAATGTATCGTGTAATAATCCGATCCCTCTTACAAGATGACAAGGGTCCCCTTTTTATAGAAGGGGGGAGGGGAGGGATCCTAACATAGTACATGTCTAATAATGATGGGAAAATACTATTGATACAACTGTGCGATGACTCAGTACGGATTTATATTGTTCTTGCAGCCTGAATAGATCTGATCACATGATCTTGGGAGCTTTCCCGTCTTTCCATAACGATCGTCGATTTTATGCTGCCTCGAGGTACGTTATGATGAGCCTTCGATAAACCCTATCGAGGCTAGTACTTCGAGGCCGAGCCTTAGGCTATGCTTCTAGCGCGTCGAGGTCGGGCTTGGAACGTCGTAGAAGCCTTATATCAGTCTTCCCTATTTTGGCCGTATACAAATATATATACTTTAAGCTAAATATTAGCTGCATATAACTATGCACACCTCACACCCCTATTCTATCCAACCTAATACAATTCAAATAATAGATATTTTAAACAAAATGGTACATTATTTAAGTAAATTAACAAAAATAATACATAGTACTAAATTAACATACAGAGGGATATATTTTCGGTTAAATCTCGAATTCGGCCATTGTCCATGACTAAACTACTACATGTTCATAATTAATTTCTATAGATACAAAAAGGAAGTAAAAGAATAAGAATACCTATCCCTCTTTGCAAGAACATAAAAAGGTTACCGCAAGCAAATGATGTGTTCTAATCCCCTCGTACTGCAGGCTCAAATATAGACCATATGAGTTTTCTCACGAATTAATTACCTTTTACACACTATATATTACATGTTAAATCATGAACCTCAAAAAGATTCATCATCCGTGATACGTTCTATAGGAAGACCTTAGAAACAGGTAGTTGAAATGTTGAATAATGGGATTAATGCCTCCATCCCTAGCCACTGGCTTGCTACAACCAATCACTGAATGCCTTATTGCCAAAGTACTTATCTTATCACATGTTATATCCTTTAGCTACACTGGTGGTTATTCCGTGAATAAGAGTTCACCTTTTTCTGTTTAGGCCCAACTATTTTATGTAAATGTCATAATTCAGTCTTAATTTCATGGGAAAAATTCAAAAATAGTCAGATTTACCACTGGTTGTTGAAAAATAGCCAAGTTTCAAAAGTCATTAAAATTTATGTAAATGTCATAATTCAGTCTTAATTTCATGGGAAAAATTCAAAAATAGTCAGATTTACTACTGGTTGTTGAAAAATAGCCAAGTTTCAAAAGTCATCAAAATTTAGCAACTTTAATCTGAGCGAAAACACTGTTCAAAATCTGAAAAAATATGCCCACAAATTTTACTGGAGTTCCAGCATAAATATGTTTGAACTCCTGTAAATTTTACGGGAGTTCCAGGATAACTATGCTGGAACTTCCGCAAATTTTACTGGAGTTCAAGGATAATAATGCTGGAACTCCCGCAAATTTTATTGGAGTTCCAGCAGTATAATTGTCCAGTATAATATACTGGAGTTTGGAGCACTAGTGCTCCAGTCTCCCGCAAATTTTACAGGAGATAGCAAAATATACCGGTCCAGCATAGTATACTGGAGTTCGTACACAAATGCACTAGAACTCCCGTATCTAGTGGCTATTTTTTATTGACTTCGTAAATAATAGTAATTATTTTTCATTGATCAGTGTGAAAACTGGTTATACCATGAAATGTTAACTAAATTCATTGGTTCAATTGTCACACACTTCTAGAGGACCTTTAATTTACTTTTTTTTTATCACATTACAAAGCCCTTTACATATTAGAAGCGGGCCATCCATATATATATCCTCGCCTATATAAACACCAATCTCCAACCATTCAACATGCTCAAATCTCAAACCTCATCTCAAATTTAATCCTTCAATAGGCAGATAGATATATCTTTAGCAATGGTCTAATAACATATCTTAGAAAATTCTTCCTTGTTTTAATTTACTAGGGCGTATTATAAGTGTATAACAATATGGGTAGTGGAGACCATAAACACCACCATCATCATTTGAATTTCCATGTTCAAGTGCATCTACCTCACATCCATTTTCACCATCATCACCATCATGATCAACATGACCATGAAATTAATGAACTGATGGGCATCCCAAAAGGGTGTCTTCCAGTATTGGTAGGTCATGATGGAGAGGAACAAAAGAAGTTTATAATCCCAGTGATATACATCAACCATCCACTCTTTACACAGTTGTTGAAAGGAACCGAATTAGAAGAGTGTGAACTTCATCATGATGGTCCTATCAATATCCATTGTCATGTTGAAGAGTTTCGCTACGTTGAGGGTATGATTGACAAGGAAACTCATGCCACTGGCCACAACAATCACCATACCTGGTGCTACAAGGCCTGAAGTATGTTAGTTTAATTTCAATATGGAATAGTAACTTGAAAAATAAGGTAGCATACTCTCTACACCATATTAAAAAGTCATATTGACTATTAGTTTATGTAACGATAAGTTCGATGTTTGTTTGTCATCTTGTTATATGGCTACTTGGAGTTCTTTCTTTGGCTGATTTAGTGTCCTTAATTCAGTCATGTAAATTTTTGTCTTTTACTTTTCTCTGGTGTACAAGAACGAAAACTTCAAAATAATGAAAATTGATGAGAATACTATGTGTCTAAACACTTTGGGTGTGTTTGGTGAAAATGTTTTCCAATTTTCCCATGTTTGGTTGGCTTAAATATTTTGGAAAACATTTTTCTTATTAATTCATTTTCCTCCAATTGGAGGAAAATGTTTTCCTTATCAAAAGAAGGGAAAACATTTTCCAAAGCTCCTTCTCAACCATTCTCACCCTCACCAACCCACCCCATCCCCTCTCCAAAAAATAGTTTTTGTTAGAAAATTTCAATTTTTCCGTTACCATCCACCCTACTACCTCTCCACCCCACCCCGCAAAAAAAAATTCTTTTACCTTAATTTTTTTTTCTATAATTGTAAATTTCTGTTTTCTTATTTTTCTGCACCACCTACCACTCCCCCTCCCCACCCCCCCCATCCCGCACAAAAAAAATTACTTTTTTTTGTAATTTTTAAATTTTTATTTTTTTTCGATTTATCCCCCCCCCCCCCCCCCCCCCCCCCCCCCCCCCCGAAAAAATTTTAAAATATATTTTTCAGTTTTTTATTTTATTATTTATCATTTAAAGGCTCAATATTTTACAAGTTCCAAAATTATGAGTTCGGAAGTTTACGGGTTTAGAAATTATAAATTTACCGATTCGAAAATACGCGATTTTTGCGTTAAAAAGTAAAGCATCACATTAGTTCCTTTAGATTGTGTCAATTTTTAGAGACTTCGGGAAGGGGAGGGGTGGGGGAGGTGGGAGGGGAGGGGTAGGAGAGTTGCAAAAAAATATTTTTCTAAAAAAACTATTTTTTACTCTCTAACCAAACATAGAAAATATTTTCCGGAAAATATTTTCCACTTACCAACCAAACAAGAGAAAATAAGTGATACACTCACTCATTTTCCATGAAAACATTTTCTAGGAAAACATTTTCCATGGAAAACATTTTCCTTCATACCAAACACACCCTTTATTGTTTAATGTTCTGAATAGTCGACAATAGTGGTTGCTTTGATGATAAGCAATCCCCACTTCCAACCGAGAGGTTATGAGTTCGAGTCTCCCCAAGAGCAAGGTGGGAAGTTCTTGGAGGTCAGTATGCCGGGGGTCTATTTGGAAACCTCCTCTCTACCCCAGGGTAGGGGTAAGGTCTGCGTACACACTACCCTCCCTAGCTCCCACTAAGTGGGATTATACTGGTGGTGGTGTTGTTGTTGTTGTTCTTCTTCTTCTGAATAGTTGAAAGAATGGAGTTGAACATTAAACTTTCCAATTTCTGCTCAAGGGTAACGCTAAGTGATCAAAGATTGTTTCCTGAAGTTAGTGGAATAGTTACTTCAAAAGAAAGATACCTAACTTTTCGTTTACACTATCATTTTCAGAGGTTTAATTTTCATCTTACTATATAGCTACTTGGACCGAATTCCTTTTCTGGGTAATTTAATGTTCCTTCCGTCAAATTTCGTTTCATACTTTTCTCTGGTTGAATTGTTACCCAAACTACTAAGCATAAGAACTTGCAGAGATGAAATGTAATGATAATCTTTACTAAAAAAATACAGAAGAAAATTAATGACAATACTATCTAAAAGCTATTCGATTTAATATTCTGAACCAAATATTTATCCGTAAAATGATACACTTAAATTTGTAATGTGGTTTATACTTTATAGACACATAAATTATTTTGATCCAACAATATAAAATAGCTAAGAACATAAATAAATTAATTAAATAAATTTGAAGAAGGTACAAGCCCGACCGTGGGCTCAGCTCCTCTAGTAGCAATAATAAGAGCAATATGAACAACAAAAAAAGAGAGAAAGAGGTTTTATAGAATAAGAGTCTCTACTAGAAATCGGCCAAAACCCAGGGGCGGATGTACGTGCATTCAAGCGGTGTCATCCGACACCGCTTGGTCGGAAAATTATGCTATATAAGCATATTTATACAAAAAATCAAAACGATAATATAAAATATAAATAATGTCTATGGCATAAAGTAGCATCTGGCGTAGTGGTCGGTCTTCATTTTTCTTGCCTGATGTCTGGGGATCGACATGGAATCATAATTTTTAAAAAGATGCAAGTTTTCAAATGTTAAACAAGCTTCTTTGCTATGGTCATTCTAAACTTCTCTGTCTCTTTCTCTATTTATCCCATAATTTACTCGTTTCCTTAAATATCGACACTACTCAATAAAAGTTCTGCGTACGCCCCTGCCAAAATCAACCGACCGATTGTCTGTCTGCTTTCCAAAATATTTTATTTTTTAATTTATTTTAAGAAACCAACCAAAATCGGTTGGTCATTTAAAAAATCGACATACTTCGGTTGGTAATTTTATATTTTTAATAAAACCAACCAAAATCGATCGGTTATTTTTGTGTGAAAATAAAATTAAGGAGTATAAATAAATTAAAAGAAAGTCTTAATCCAAAATATACCAATAGTCTAGTGGTAAATAGTATCCTGCCACAGTGCAGGTCCTTGTTCAAGTACCAGGCGGTACATTTTTTAATTGCATAATTAAAAATATTGATCGTATTCGGTCGGAAAATACCGACTAACTTTGTTCGGAAAATACCGACCAACTTCGGTTCTTTTTTGGGCAGATTTTTTCTTTTTGGATCATTTGTGAAAATTAATTTACCGATTGAAATCGGTAGGAAGTATCAACCGACTTCGATTGCTTCTTTTTACTGACCAACATATTTTTGATGGATTAAAGTTGGTCGAAATCTGTTGATTTTTCAAATTTCCGGCCATTTTCGATCGGTATTTCCTAACGGCAGTTTTCTAGTAGTGAGCAAATCTTGGCTTTTGTGTATCAGAATATTTCGTGTCCTACAATGAATATAAATTATCCTATTTATAGCTTAGTTAATGGAGGCAAGATCCCCAAATCAAGCACATCTTTAATATGAATAAAACCCATCTTGATGGCTAAATAACGGATGAGTATTGATGAAAAGATCTTGTATAACGGCTGTTCATTGAATGTTGTATTCCCCAACTGATTCTCTTCAAATCTTCGGCCTCGATTTTACTGTCTTCGAAACATACCAATACCGATCACATGTTCATAACCGGTGCCAGCTATCCGACTCATATCATACTTGTCTTTGCTTCCATGTGTCAATTCACCGAACATCCACCAGTCATTTTACTTTGTCCCCATACAGATAGTCCTTCCCTACTTTTTGATGTCAACATTTTGTGTTACCGGGAAGTAGATAAAACCTCTTTCTTTGGTAAAGTAGTTCATAAACGGTTTATTATTGCAAAACCACGTAAATAGCTCAGAAATAACAAATATAATACAAAATAGAGAAAAATATTCTGAACCCAATATGTGAATGAAAATATTAATTTTGGACAATTAAGTCATCACAAAATAATTAAAAGGATTAATTAATAAATAATCAAGTAAAATGCAAGAAAATTAACCGTAAAGCTCTAAAAATTATGGTAAATTTATAAAAATATTTGTATAAATCTTGTAAATTAAGTATTGATGCAAAAATATAATTTTAAAAAATATATATACTATTTAAAAAAATATGAGGGCAATATTGAATATCAACAATGAATATGATATGGATTCGCGTGTTTAATATAGTGTATTATCTTCCTTTGTGGTTTCGCTATGTTATTTTATGGATATTGTTTCATCGTCTTTGGTTGAGCTGTTGGGAAAGGTTTGGCTACTTTTAGGAGTCGTTTATTTTCTTTAGTTGATTATTTTACTATTTCTCGTGTTTATTCTTGTAATTTCTTTTGCTTTTTAATTGTACATGTTTATATGGTAAATGCCTTGTCATATTCTCGTCACTATCTTATCGAGGTTAAGTCCGATACTTACTGATTAGGTCGGTTGTACTTCTATTACACTTCTACACTTCTTGTGCAGATTCAAATATTGGTCCCAGCAGAGTCCCGAGAGGTGCTTAGCTTGGATACTTTGGCGACTCAAGGTAGTATTGCATATTCGTTCGCATGCCTTGAAGTCACTTTGCTATATCTCTATTATTCTTGTTCAAACAGTATTGTATTTATATCATATTTGTATTTAGCACTTTTTAGAGCTCATGCACTCAGTGATACTAGTCATGGAAAGTTGATTAGACAATTGTATTGGTTTTAGACTTGTTAAGTAATTTGGAGATTTTACTCTTTATTTATGATATTATGTTGTTCAATATTTTATTTTATTTTTCTTTTATCGTTAAGTATTGGCTTGCCTAGTAAATGTGTCTAGGCGTTATTACAACCCCTTAGTTGGGATCTTGGATGTGATAATATTTTTTTTATCAAAAAGTAGGAGGGGGGATGCTCTGTCGAAATTGCCACCGAACAAGGTGAATAATCATTACATTCATGCTGAAGTTTCTTTAGTGAAGTTTGAAAAACCTTCAAAACCCTATGTCAAAAGTAACAAATTCCTTTGAGAGATTATGAGTATAACTCTTTTATATATTTTTTTTCTTCACGCTCAAGAAGAAAAAAGGGAAAAGAAAATCCCTCTTTTGCAAATAACCACATGAACCAAACTCCTTCATGGTTCCCTCTACTATAGCTACTATAGCTATGGCGTCAATCACTTTTCTTTCCACCAAATCCACACACCCTCCTCTCGTAACCCTGCAAATACAACATTCGGAGTCACTATCAATTCTAGCTTCTTCACAGCACATGCATCAAACGGGTGTCATTCGCCGGAAAATTACATAATTATGTACCATATAATGATACTCTTTGACTTCTAGGCGAGTTTATTTCTTTATATTTTAATTCCTCTTGATGAAAATTCTGACTTCGCCACTACTTCACAAATTTAGAATTTTAATTTTATGGGTTCAAAATTCCGACACCAACCACTGAATCCATCGCCTTATTTGAATTATGGGTTCATACCTCAATTTTTCAGCAATTTTAATAAATTTTATACTGAAAATTTAGGTTTAAGATAAAACGTATGGATTCAATTAAACCCATAACGGTTGAATTTGCCCTTGTTAGACATGTCATTACAATTGCGTTGTTTTGAAATCCGAGCACCTTCACCACCAAGCCCATAGCGACGCTTTCTCTCCTTTCAATGTTTGCTGCTCGATGAACAACTCAATCAGAGCCTTCAGTTTTTTGAAGTTTTGAAATATGATAGGACGATCGAGTAAGTGGACATTTAATGAAAGATGAAATAAATAAGGTCATGAAAGATGAAAATCGAATGCATAGCGGTTGAAATTTGGTTTCTAAAACGGAAAATTCGTGTAATTTAGATGATTTATTTTATTTCGAAAATGGACTTTTAAAAAAGTGTCTCAACATTGTTTTCAAATACCAAAGTTCTTTCAGAAAGCCGCTAAACTAAAAACTACTGATGTTCAAAGGGGACCAAAATGAACCACGGCACTTTTGCACCTTGACCCCCAAAGATTCACCTTTTTCATTTTTCTTTCCCCAATACCATAAATTGATCATCTTGTTCAGGAGCACAGGCAGTGTGTAAAGCACATTGCAGATTCTTCTGTTCAATTTCAAGACCACCTGAAAACCTTACCCCCAGTATGAACAAATCTATCTTAGAAAGTCTCAGATCACATTGCTCACAGAAAACAAGAAAATACCAAGCTATCTATTTCACACCAGAAAAAGGACAACACCACTAACTCAGCAACAGCTCATGAATAGTTCTTGGAGTGCTAGTATGCGGAGAGCTGACACTGGTGAGTTGATCTTTATACAACTAACTTCAAGCAGCTTCGGAGAACATTCATTCGCCTTGCATTGAACATGATCCCCCCCCCCCCCCCGTGGGGGGGTCCATCAACTAGGGGAAATACACCGAAATTGCAAGTTCATAATCCCAATATAAAGTAGGGTATGATACACACTACCCTTTCCAGACACCACTAAGAGGAATTATATTAGGTGGTTGTTTGTATTTTATTTTATTTTTCTCTTGATGTTCAATTTTAAGAAAATTATCTGAATGAGCCTCCTAATCCTCATCCCAAGCCTTTCCCTGAGAAATCTCAATGCTAGCAAGTTTATCAAAATTGTCGATACATAATCTCACCCACCAACTATATGACAGCAAAAATTTCGTGTTCCCTGACTAGCTGACTGCATTCACAAACCTAGGTGAAGGAAACATGCAACTTAACAGTCCTGCAGAAGAAAAATACAAAAAGGTGCATTTTAGTTCTCCACTACAATTGAAATGACAAAAGATAAATTTAAATTTAAAGGTAGAAATTGCCTGCTGAGATACTTGCTATCATATGAAATATACTGCAAGTATCAGCATGTTAAACGATTACAGGTGTTAAACTATGCATTCCGGGTCTGAACCAGATTAGAGTAATTGTAGTGTAGGTCTTTCGGAAACAGCCTCTCTACCCCTTCGGAGCAGGGCTAAGGGCTAAGGTCTGCATACATACTACCCTCCAAGACCCCACTAGTGTTATTTTACTGGGATGTTGCTGTTGTAGTAATTTTACTGTAGGGAACATCAGATCTGGAGACAAATTATCAGGCATAGTAATAATTACACTAAGATAAACTTTACGTAGCGTCCTACAGAATCATGAAAAACTTACTAATTAACAATACTCGTGTTACCTGAAGACTAAATTTTAGCGCCTTGACAACTTATAATATCCAGAGAAAAGACTTAAAACATAATAGGCATTTTGATCTACAGAGAATGGATAAACAACATTATCAATTCTATCACCAAATGCAAATTAATTCTACCAAGGCAACAAAACTCCTGGGAATTAATCCAAGTGAAGTCATACTAAAATAGATTGTTGAACCTAGACAAATGCATGGGGAGCCATCCGAACAGAAAAGAACCTGAGGAGGGCAATCTATATTAGGTAGAGCCATCCTAACAAACAAAGAATAAGGAGGACAATCAACATTAGTTTGAGCTTCGTGCACAAGCAAGCATGAAAATTTGTCTACTGCTCCACAGCACTATTGCATACATGTCGTAGTGCATGGTGTGTAACAATGTTCAGAGTCTACTGGGTAATACTAGAGCCTGTAAGAAAGTGGTGCTTGGGTTGAAAGTTGAAACACAGTAAGAGCATGGGAAGTAACTCCTCTTGTGCTCATGTATACCATATGGAAAGAGAAGAACATGAGAGTGCTTCAAAGAGTAGAATTTTGCATTGTACACATAAGCACAGCATTTTTGACTTTGTATACTTTTTTGGAGAACTTTTGACTAGATCCTCTTTGTAGAGAATCGTATTCTTTTTTAGGTTACTCTTGGGCTTAACCCAACTCCAGAAGCTAGCTCGTGAGGGAACGATTGCTAAGGCCCTCATTATGTCCTCTTTTGAGACCACTGTTAATATTTTCTCACTATTTTCTCACTGTTTTAAGTTTTGGGGAGGATTACCCAAACAATGTAAGGAGATTAACCCACTACAACATGTTTGTTTCATGAGATCATGTCATGAATCAAAAATGTTTGTTTCTCCAAGCCATTTTAGGGTTTCTCTCTCTAGGTTTCTTCATCTTCTTAGCTTACTTTTCTGCTACACCTGCTCATCAATCTTCTTTGATTCACATCCTTGGGACGAACTACCTTTCTGTGATCAAGGTCAACATGAAATTCCTAATAAGGAGGCCCAGAAGACCGCTAAAATCTGAAGGCATTGGTTCTGTGTTACACTATGAGCCCCATAACAGCCAACAAACCCTTACCCCTTCGTGATGATTTTCAACCTCCGAGTAGTTCCCGTCACTTCAAGAAATCAATATTTCTCTCAACTAATTTAACCCTAAAATCCTTTTTCACGTGTTTGGAAAAGTCCTCCAACGGTCACTAATAATAAACCCGTGGCATGAAAAAAAAGAAGATGAAATTTGCATGGTCCATAAGAAGTCGTTTCATAAATTGTCAAAAACAAGAATTTTGGGAATTAAACAAGAATACTGTATTGGGTTCAGATGAGATAAAGAATTGCAGAGTACCTTGGATGAAGGTGCAACAAGTGCATGGACGTACACTCAGATGCCACTACACTTAGCTGTATAATCTCCAAATAAACAACTTCTGATAAATGTTCTGCACTCCAACGTTAAAATAATATTGCACTTAACAACTCCACCTGAGATATCTCCCTTGCCATCAAAGCAAATGAAAGAGACCAAACACTTAATCACCATTTTGGGCTGCCGGGTTTCTACCTTTAATCAGCTGCTTCAAACAGGAGAGAGACATTTAAAACGAGCAGGTTTTTAAAAGCAAGACCTACTTGTCGAGGTAAAAGTTTAGAAATAGGAACTAACAAATGGTGCATCTTGTATGGAAAATGCAATGATCCCACTGAGCAGGAAAAAGTATAAAAATCCAATGCCAGAAGGTTAGCAGAAACAACCTTGTAAAAGTACTTCCTACGCAGCTTGATGGCAGTCCGTACACACCTCTTGACCTGAATCTTTAACATATTGTCATTGAATATCTGACACATGTTCAACATTTAATTATCAGTACAATTACTAAGGCACATGAAACAATTAGTAACCATGTCACTCCAACAAATTCATAATTTTCATGCGATATGCACGTGTTATAGCTTATAAGCACTTAAGCCAGGTAAATACAACACACACACACACACAGAGGGAGGGGGAGGGGGAGGAAGGTGCCACAAAATAATTCAAGAACAACTTCCACATCAGATAGCAGTAGCACCAAGGTAAAAATGAGGAACAATCTGAAAAACCAGTCAAAATGAAATATAATCAACCACCATATTCTGAAGAAGATAATAAGTTGAACACTTATCTTCATGAAGTGAGATAAAGTCAGCATGTTAATATAGTAAATTCATAAATTGGTTGCTAGGACAAACATTCTTTAAAATATAAAGAGCATGAAAGACACAAAAACAATCTGGCATCCTTAAAATTCTTTTAGCCCTTCAGCAGCAAAAATGGACCTAGATACTAACTTCAGAGTATTATCTTTAAAGTTCCTTTCGACAACACTAGGACCTAAATAACACTAAGCAACGATTGTAGTCAGGTAATCGCCGATTACAAATTTATACATTATAGGTACATCACATCATGCCCTGCGTACAACAAAACGCAAAACTTAGAAGGAGGTTACTAGCATTAATGCCAAAACCTGATGCTTTAGCATAATACCTTGCTAGCATGTGTTGGAAACACGATGCAGGAAGCAATTAAGGGTATTAATAACTAAACTATAACAATCAAGTAATGAAAAACAAGGAAACAGATAAAAAGAAATAAACAAATGTTGTCATCTGTAGTAGTATATTAGTAGAAAAATAAACAACATTATGTAGAGTTGACAATTGCATGCCATTTTATGTATGGTAGCTACTGTTTGATATTATTGCATGTCATTTTATGTATAATTCTTATGTTTAGATAACTATTTATGCGATTTCTGCCGGAATTACTAATGCTTTTTTGTTTTTGTTTTTGTTTTTGTTTTTGTTGTTGCTTTCCCTTTCCTTCTCTAAGCCGAGGGTCGATTGGAAACAGCCTCTCTACCCTTTTGGGTAGAGGTAAGGCTTGTCTACATATTACCCTCCCCAGACCCCACCTTGTGGGACTATACTGGGTAGTTGTTGTTGTTGTTGTTGTATGTAGAGTTGACAGTCTGATCACTTCACATTACATTTGAATTAGAAACATACACAGAGCAATTAAAAATGAAAAAAGGGTAGAATCACACAATTGTGAGCATCAAAAACGATGATCAGTATACAGAACAGTAGATGTTAAGTTTGATACACCTGCCTTTATCAGATCATCAATTGAACGGGTTTCTTTGAGGATCTTCTGGTGGTTCATGAATAGAATAGCTGCTACACAAAAAACTGGTAATTCATCAATACTACTCCTTGCTGATGAGACCATATTAAAACTGGGTATGCCATTATTTTTGGACCAGATATTCCTAGTCAATCCACAAAATGGACGAGCTAAGGAGAGCTTCATCCCATTGTTTTCAGAGATGGTACGCTCTCCACTTCCATGTTTAGATGGCGAGTCATCCTTTGAGTCGTTATTGTTATTCTCAACAATTTCTTCTCCTGATTCGGCCTCAGATTCCTTTGGAATCTGAATGACCAATATTTCAGGGCAGTTCTCCCCTAGATGAAAAGCAATTGATTCATCAAAATCCGCAGCCCACATCATCTGCAAGGTGCAAATAAGATAAGCAGATAAATAACAACTTAAAACACCTAATGAATTTGAAGATAAAGCATACTTGTGACAATATGGAACAAAAATCCATGTTGCTCGGATTCTTCAAATGCTGGTGGATGCGTGTCGGATGTTCCAAATGTGGTGCAATTTTTTGGAGGATCCGACACGGGTACAACATCATTTTGAAGAGCCCGAGCAACATAGACAAAAAATATCCATATTAAATATCAACAATATTGCATGACAATTGACAATCGTATTGAATGGACTCTTAGTCAATTGATATCTCTGAACTTTACTGTCTCTCTTTGATATTTCTTTCTTTCCTTTTCCTCTCTACAAGTGCACACAATTATATGTTCTTGATGGGTGTAAATGGAGGATACTACATCCAGGATAAACAAGTGACGATAAATGGTAGAGAGCTTGAAGGGTGATACACTCATACCCCTGCAATGTTGAAGGAGGCCAAAACTTAGCTGATTAAGTGGCCACTTCCAAATGATGCTATGAAGCTAAATAGAGATGAAGTTGTGATATATATAAATAAATAGGCACACCACTATCTTTTTCATATTTCATCTCTTTCTGTATTCTTAGAAAAATAGAAAGAGAGAAGTAGACCAGAAACTAGAACTCGTTGCTAAAGGGTCCAAGTAAACAAATCCATCATATTATGAGAAAACTTCTGATGCGATAGTACTTTTCCTACTAAGGAAGGTGCATTCTTATTAGAGCATGACATCTTTTTTGTTGCAACCAACATTCCAGTTCTCGATAAAACAAGAAACACAAACCTCCCACATACAAAGAACCTCATTAAAAGATAATTCTCGGCGGAAGAGCACCAACAGCATCCGGAAGGCGAAATGAAGGCTTTCAGCACCTATGCTTGACAAATGAGAAAACATTTGTCGATCTGTAAATTCGACAATATGCCATAGAGCTTGCAACTGCTTCATGACACCAGTTGGCCCTTCCATCTGAAAGTTCTCACGCTGAAAAGAAAGAAGCAGTAAATAAAGTCACAAGCACAAAAAAGAAAGGATTACAATGATAAACTAAAGTCTTAAATAACACACGAAATCAATGTTCATGTACAGACCATTCTCCGTAGAAGCATCTCAAAGCACCAGAAAGCATCAGCATTATCCTCAAACAGAACAACAAAAGGAGACAAGAGATCACTCATTCCTAGAAGAAAAAAATATCATGTAAGACAGAAGAAAATAAAGGACTTTCTTCAGAGCTTTGAAATGATACAGCCAAAAAAGAACTTTGGCCAGAGGAAAAGGAACAACCTTGGCAATATCCCGTTGCAGGATCAACCCATGCATAAACAGCCAGGATATCTGACATTCTAGCCAAATTTTTTGTATCCTCATAGAATTCAAGATGGCTATCTGTTCTGACTACATCAACAACTAAAAGCAAAAAGGAAACTCTGTTCCAATATCACTAATTTGCAGGTAAAAGAAATAAAAAAGTTTGTAGGAAAGAGGTGATCATTAATGCTGAACTCACCTATCTGATGTAATGTCCAGAGCCATTCCGACACTCTTTCGTCACTGAAACCACCTCTTGGAGGTGTTCTATCATTCATATTTGGAGTGTCTGGTGCATCAGATATTATGAGTCTGTCAAAAATCTCTGTTTCGTGTTCCTGGAATTTTCCAGACCACGACACTGAATCCGGCCCACTAGGATGAACCCTCACAATTTCAGAGTTCAGGGAACGAGATGCGCCATATGATGAGGAAACATTTGCTTCTATGACAATATCTGCATTATTATTTATTCTGAAGCTGTGCATCTTGTCCTCTCCATATTTCAATTTACGCCTTGCCAAAATTGTCTTATCATATGACCTAGGACCTTTCTTATTTTTGCTACTCATTTCAAATAAATCTGTAACAGGTAAAGGAGGAAAATCAAAATAGTTCTCATTTACAAATTCTGATTGACATGCTTCACCCCCAAGTTCGGTGGATCTGCGGTCATATGGACCCAAAGTAGGCACAGAACAAAAAGAGTCCAATGCTGCCTTATCTGTGCTTCCCCTTGCACTTATAAGGTCACAAGAATCACTAGAGCTTTCCCTTTGATGTGCATGTGATGTGTTTATACAATTATTATCAAAATCACTGTAACTGTCTAAACTGTCAGTATTAACATTAGAAGCTTGACTGCCCTTGACATCCGCTTCTCTTCTACAGTCATCTTTGGTACTTGTTCTCATATCCAAGACCTTGGACCCAACAACATAGGCAAGGGAACCAGTTCCTACACTGGAATGCATTGCTTGGCACTGCTTTATGAGGTCTCTGTAACGTTCCCTGGGAGACACTATTATTGATTTAGTATGGATATACAAAAATCATATCTCAAAGTTTGTTAATTGCAAAAGTTAAGACATCTCTTATAGGGCTTTCCGCTTATGAGGTGGCACACTTTATATAACAAAGAAAACTACCCCTCCTTTAACACTCAAAAAAGAAAAAGAAAAAAACGGATCTTTTCCAGACCTAGAAAGTACCTTGCACGGTGGCAAATGAAGATATAAAGCTAAGACAATTTGGCGCGTCTGATATAACAAGCAAGAGTCTGAATCTTTCAACAAGGCAGTGAAAGACTTAATTCGCATCTCTTGTGAATAAATTACTGCAATGGATATGCAAATGCTAAAAGTGAGGACAGAAAAATTGAGGAGGGGTTTGAGGGGTTTCTACAAGCAAACAGATGAGGCACTACAATGTTGGGATGAAGCAGATTGGTTATCGGGAGAACTTTCAATACAACAGATTCCCCCTGGAAGATTGTCAGTCATTCTCCAAGACGATGAAGGAATTTTTTACTTATCAATTGCCAGCAATTTCTTGACCTCCTTCTGTCAATCGACATGTCAATCCAGATCATGACACAGTTGCCTTCTTAACTCAACAGGGTACAAGAGAAGATGTTTCAGATGCTCCCAAATGTTATTCAAGTTCCTCTTCTTCAGCTAGCATCAGATAAACCATTATTGTATTGTTCAAATTCGAAAACATGTGGTTCAAGCCCCAAACTTTCAAGAGCTAGAGTGGAATTCATATCAAATAAGCTGAAGGTATCACAAAATGATTTAAGACGGTGGAATAGAGAGTGTTAACGGGGGATGAGACGGACCAAAAATCATATGGAAGAAAGTTGTCACAGAAAATCAACAATTCTCAGATTATATGCAGACTTAGCGGAGATCATAAAAAATGGAAGGAAAACATCCACATAAGCTATGCCAATTTGTTGGGATTGAGGCTTCGCCATAGCAAATACGATTACATTAGTTCAGTGTTTGCTAGGGTAGTCCTTTTTAGTTGGTTTAGAGATGTGTATGTCACTAGAAATTGTAACGAACCTCAAGCTTAGAAAGAATGCAAGTTATGGAACACTAGGATGAAATGAGTGTAAGATGGAGTGATGAAGATAATGAGGATTCATATAGTTGACCCCAATTAGTTGGGGATTCAAACATAGTTGCTTTCTTCTTGTAAGAGAAGTGTTCAAAATGATGGAAATAAAAAAGAGAGAACTGAACAATCAAAAAGATAAAATTGCTGGCACTAGTGAATGAACTTGGGGAATTAGAGAGCAAAGAGGGGAAAGGGGGTCTAAGCGAGGAAGATAAAATGAGAAGGGAGGAGCTAATAGAGGATTTAGCTTATGCTAATCTCAAAGGAGATTAGTTGTTGAAAAGATCAATGGTGTCAAGGTAGGTGATTGCAACAAAAATTCTTCCACTAATGAACTAACACAAGAAAGAGGAAAAAATTTCTGAATGCCACATATGGAGGTAAAATATAAGAAGTGAGAGATAATTTAGGGATATTAGACAAAGTTATAATAAAGATAATTATATGACACAAAGACCAAAGCTAGACAGAGGAGGTAATAACATGGAGTGGGAGTTGGGAGAGATGAAGCGGTGATTGAAGAGGAAGATTAAAGTAACCCATATTGGTTGAGGGAATGGTTGTTATCTCCGTATACGAGTTTAATTCTCATCGCATGAGCTAACTTTTGGGATTGAACTAGTTCAAGAGTCATCTTCAAACTACGATATTAGAATCAAACTCATCCACATTCTTGTTTACCCAATATTTGGCCCCCATGTTATGTTGTCCGAACGCCAGATTTCTTGGATGTGCATGGGTGTTAAAGTGTCACATATTAGTTGAGGGAATGTGTTGATGTCTTCTTATATGATTTTAGCAATTCCCACCTCATAAGATAAAATTCTTATATGAAGATTAAGAGGCAATCAGCAATAGTGCGGGTATAAAGGCAGATACGGCACCATATCTGGATGACCTCATAATGGTGTTCATTCATCACTGCTGGTAGGGGGAGTATATGGTTTGATTTGACTTGATCATTTTCTTCCTAAAAAACTACCAAAGCAACTATGTCAGTTTGCTAAATCTATAAACTAAAACAGACCAGAATAAAATTGGATCTTTAGGTAACTTTTTCGGATTTTTCAATTTTTCAATCACATGAATATTAGGAGTATGTCAATGTTATTTCTTAATACACAGTGAAATTAAAATGCTTGTCCTACTTAGTATATAGTTGAACTAAAGAATTTAATATCCATTATAAATAACTAGATGCTATTTTCCTTTGGAGACCAAACTATCTAGAAGAAAGAAAAAAAGACATTTTCTTTATCCACCTTATATAGGTCACTAATAATTTCAATATTTCAATGTAGATGGTTCAACCCAAATCATTTCAACACAATTACTTTTTCTCCTGCATAAAAACGCATGTTATTCCCATCTTAAAAGAAAAATCATGATGGACTCGAACCAGATTTAACAAAAACAACAAGTTGCTACTTATGATAAATGGTTATTAGGTTACCCAAACTTTAATAATTGTTTTAATGGTTGCTTAGTTTGCATGTGTATACCTTTTTTTTTTGTGTAACACATTTTCAATGGAATATAGCAGTAACTGGAAGGCAAATACCTTCTAGCAGTCCGCAGCTTCTTTCGATAGTTAGCAGAGCTGCCCAAAGCATAACACCCCAAGAGAAATTCCCAAACTTCTGGCCTTATGGATGGATCCACACCCTACGATCCAAGAAATTTTTTTTCCGTTACAGCACAGATACACTCATAATTTCATGTATATAAAAATTGTCAGATATTAATACTTTTGACAAATTAATCTCTTTTAAACAACCACCTTAAAGAGCCCTGGAGCAGAACTTAACAAAAGTGTGTTTGCAGGTGAAACTCAACGTCAATGTATGTTATACATAATCTGTCACCATCTCACTCTACTTCTCTGGGTATTCCAGAAGCTGCCTAATAGGATATTTCAGCTATGTTTTTCAGGAGGATGGTCATATGGGTTATGCTCCTCCTGATTAGTATCAACACAGAGGTTAACTCTCCTTTTCTTCTTTTCTTAATAGTTTTCTCCCTTAATGCTCGTTATTCCCAAGAAAGGGAGATGTTCTGATGGAGCTTTCATGTCTCAAAATGTTATGACGGAACATTACAAATACATCTCAGTTGTGTCCGGATCAGTTTTATTAAAAGCGCTCACTTCTCGCTTTAAGCGCTGAAGCGAGGCGAGCGCAGGGCTATCGCTTTTGTTGCAGAAAAGCGACTCACATTTAAAATGCGCTCGCTTCTCCCGCTTAAGCAAGAAGCGCCTCGATGGAAAAGCGATAAAAAAGCATGCTTAAGTGAGCAGAAGGCATCTGCTAGGGTTTTCTAAACCTTTTTTGGCAAATAAGCCATCTGTTAACAAATAAACATACGCTCTTCAACGACTTCTTCTCCAGCGAACTCCAGCGACGACGAAATCTCCAGTTCTCGGTAAGTTTCTTCAACGACTTCTTCTTTTCTTCTTCTTCTTCTTATGTTGTTCTTCTTCTTCTTCCCTTCTTCTTTCACTTTTTAAGCGCTGATTTTGTGCCCTAAACGACTTCTTCTTTTCTTTTTTTTGTGCTATGTTTTATGCTTTATGCTCTGTTTTCTGCTTTATGCTCTGTTTTCTGGTTTGCGTGAATTAAGTGTTATGTTTTTTATTAATATGTTATTTTTAATTGAAATAGTTGCTTAATATATTATTTTTAATGAGTTCTTAGCCATTTATCTATACCTATTTTTTTTTTTTATTTCAGTGTTAAATTATGCTTCACATGAAAAAAGCACACGCTTCGCTTCTCACTTCGTGAAGCGAGGCCTCGTCGCTTTTTGCGCTTAACACTTTCCAAAACACTGGTCCGGATCAATTTGTGCGAACCTCGACTAACCCACGATGCGCGCACGCACACATACACACATATACACACACATATATATATATATTATAAAAGCATGAACACATGCCTGGAAGTGAAAGGGGTGCGGGTAGCATACATTGAATCGATAAAGGATATGTATGATGAAGCTAAGACTTGGGTCAGGACTGCGGGGGGTGACTCAAAGCTTTTTCCGGTGATTATGAGGTTACACCAAGGATCTGCGCTTAGCCCATTCTTATTTTCTCTGATGATGGATGCCTTGACACATCATATGCAAGGGGAGGCGCCATGGTGTATGCTATTCGATGATGATATAGTTCTGATCGATGAGTCGCGTAGTGGTGTTAATGAGAGACTAGAGGTGTGAAGACATGCTTTAGAGTCCAAATGTTTCAAGTTGAGTAGGACAAAGACGGAATATCTGGAGTGTAAGTTTAGCAGCGTGTCGGAGGAAGCGGAAGAGGTGGTGCGGCTTGACTCACAAGTCATTCCCGAGAGGCAAAGTTTCAAATACCTAGGGTCAATTATCCAGGGAGATGAGGAGATTGACGAGTATGTTACACACCGCACCGGGGTGGGATGGATGAAATAGAGGTTAGCATCTAGAGTCCTGTGCGACAAGAGGGTACCACCAAAACTCAAAGGGAAGTTCTACAGAGCGGTGGTTAAGCCGGCTATGTTATATGGGGCTGAGTGTTGGCCAGTTAAGAATTCACATATCCAGAAGATGCAAGTAGCCGAGATGAGGATGCTGAGATGGGTGTGCGGCATACTAGACTGGATAAGATGAGGAATGAAGACATTCGGGAAGAGGTGGGAGTTGCTCCCATGGATGACAAGATGCGGGAAACAAGGCTTAGGTAGTTTGATCACGTGCGGAGGAGAACTATAGACTCCCCGGTTAGGAGGTGGGAGCGGTTGGCGGTCGAAGGTACAAGAAGGGGTAGAGGGCGGCCTAGGAAGTATTAGGGCGAGGTGATCAGGCAAGACATGGCGAGGCTGCAGATCTCCGAGGACATGGCTCTTGATAGGAACGTGTGAAGGTCGAGCATTAGGGTTGCAAGCTAGGGGGTAGTTCTTTGTACCAGGTAGCCTGATAGAGTTTTGCCGATAGTGGGTAGCAGTCTATGTGGTGTTCACACTATTTTGTTGTTTTGCATAGGATTGTATTTACTGCACTCTCTTTCACTTATTCGGTATATTTTAAGATACTATTATTACTTCTCTTATGTCCTTTGTTGTTACAAATCACTTCTTGAGCTTCCTTTCTGATATTGTTTTCTCTTCTTTTGAGACGAGGGTCTCCCGAAAACAGCATCTCTACTCTTCCGGGGTAGGGGTAAGGCCTGCGGACATCATACCCTCCCCAGACCCCACTAGTGGGATTTTACTGGGTATGTTGTTGTTGTTGTTGTTGTAAAAGCATGAATACAATGTTAGTTTACAAAAATAACCTTATAATACTAAGCATAATAACTCATAATAAAAGGACGACAATGAGAATTCTGGATATTACCTTATAATCCTATTAGTTTTAGGACATTTCTTTAGGAATCCTATTAGTATAATTACTTTCGGGATGTCTAATTCATATAAATTGAATAAGTATCTATCTTTGGTCATGTAATCCTATTACTTTTAGGATATACTACTTCTTAAAAATTCCTATTTCTAATTTAATTTGAAAACGTGTTATAATCTCCTATTACTAATTTAATTTGAGAATGTATTATATTGTTCAAAATCATTAGAAAAAGGAGAGCCTGCATATATCTATCTATATTATTCTAAAAGCATGAATATAATGTTGGTTATAAAAATAACCTTTTAATGTTAAGCATAATAACTCATAATAAAATGACATAATCGGAATTCTAGATATTGCTTTTTAATCCTATCCGTTTTAGGACATAATACTACACGTTAGGAATCCTACATAATTACCGTTATGAATCCTATTAGTATAATTACTTTCGGGATAGAGATATGTTTTTAACCATTAAGTCTTATTACTATTAGGATATATTCATAAAAGAAAATTTATTACTAATTTAATTTGAAAATGTATTATTTTGTTCTATTACTTATTTAAATTGAGAATATATTATATTGTCCAAATTCATTTAGAAAACGGAGAGCCTATATTATTATAAAATTACGAATACAACATTGATAGACCAAAATAACCTTAAAATATTATACAAAAGAACTCAGAGAGAAAGGACAAATCTATAATAATTTATTTTTTGGTCTCCAGTAACTTCTATCTTAATTTTATTAATATTAAAGATTTTAAAATTAACAAAATTGTCCATGGAATTCTTATTAAATATGTAGGAAGGTTTAATAAAATCAATCATAAGAATCCTGCGCATTGGTTATACATTAACACTCCAATATTGAGAAAAAATAAAAGCAATGCTAAATGGACTACAATAAAGCGTTAAATTAAGAAAAAAAATCCTCACGATAATATATTTTATATTATATTTGAACTGCCTTCTTACTCAACTAATATTTTATTATTATTAATTTTTTGTGACATCAAAAATATACCCAATTATTAAAGAACAACTAAGAAAATTTAAAGAATATAAATGTGTCAGAAACAGAAAGAAATAGGTTAATAAGAGGTAATACCGCTAATGATCCTGTAAACATAAAGATCTAAAAGTAGAATGTCAGATTGGTCTTTTTACTCTTTAAAATAGAATTCATGGTGGATAAAATAATAATTACGATTAAATATTCAAAACAAGAGATGAACTAATATTAAGAATCTGAATCAACGGAAAATAAATTATTTTTTATGTTAAGACCAAATAATCAAATCTTTAAATTAATTATTTAGTCAGAGAATCCAGTTCAATTGTTTTTTTAAAATTCATCATATGAGTAAAATTACTTTTCAAGTAAAAAAAATCTAAGGGTACATAAATTTATTTTATAAAAAAAAAAGCGTTAGAGATTAAAAACAACTAGATCACAAAAGAAAAAAAATTAGTATAGTATTAACAAGGCTATAAAAGTATCTGAAGAAGCATAATCAAAGCTAAATCCCGAACAAGAACAAACTTTCAAGACAATATTATAAATAGTCGCCTCTGCTATAGTGGATTATCCTTTGTAGATGCCTATAGCGAAATCGAATAATATTTCTATATCATGCATTACTTGCAAATATGAGATCAAGAGGCATGCTACCAATAGCAATAATAACAAGTGGAGTACCAACAACATTTTATTATGAGATCGTACAACTCATTTTAGATTTAATATACATTTTCAAATAACTGAACTAACCATCATAAATATACGAATAGAGCAATAGTGCTAAATTTTATAAGGAAATCAATATTGATAACATGGGATAAAGCGCTTGTGGCTAAGCGTCAAACGATCGAAACAATTGTCCAAGGTTCCAGAGAATATATTGGATATCAATGAACCATTTGGTGGAAATGGTTTGGAAGATAATATCTGTCAAGTACTATCAGTAGTTCCAAAATCGACAAAAACAAAGACCGTAAGAGCTAGCTTGACCAAATTATACTTCCTATGGCCTCAATGAAAAAGATCAAATTACAAGAAATATAAAAGTAAGAACAGATTCAACATTTAGTGATTTCTTGTTTCGTGTCGGAAACGAAGAAGAGCATCCAATAAAAGATGATTTAGTTCCTCCCAAACACTTGATTATCAACCCCAATGGTAGAACAGTGCATTTAATAAGGAAAATATTTCCATCATTAAATTGAAATACAATTTGTGCAAATTATATGATAGAAATTAAAGAGATATCTTAGTTAGTAGAAATGAATATGTTGATCTACTAAATAAAAGATTGATTGCTAAGTTTTATGATAAAAATAAAATATTTTTCAGTTTTGACTAAGCAGAAGATGATACCAACAATTTATACCAAGAAGAATACTTGAATACTTTAATACCAAATGACCTTCTACCATTTCATACGTATATTAGTGTCGCCGTATATATAATAGACTAAGTTAAAATTAATCATTCATTGCATATAGACTAATTTTGAAGAAAGATGTGGCCGCCATGCAAACTTAGATCTCCCGAATAGCTTATGTAATAGTACACAAATGGTATATAGAAGTTTTCAAAATATTATCATACATGCAGAAATTATGATACCGGTCAATATGCTTCTAAGTATGTGTTTATCTCCGAATTCAACCTTCGTCTTCCAAAAATAAAGAATAACCTTTCAAATTTGTACGAAAATAATTTTCAGTCTGTTTATGCTTTGTAATTATAATAAATAAAGGATAAGGACAAACATCCTAAATATTAGACTATATTTACAATAACATATTTTCTTACACGAATAACTATATGTTACACTTTTATGATGAATATCAGTATCAACAACAAGAGTCCTGATTATGGCACAGCATCCAATGCATTAGAAGGAGACATACACAAAAAATATCGTCTACAAAGAAATGTGCAGTAAGATACCATCACATTGAATACCTTTAAACTATAATACATAATTATCTAATTAACATGACTAAATTGATCATTTATGTAAGTTCTGATAATGTTCTTTCATTTTTTTTTGGCTCTTTCATTTCGAATTCACATATTATGCTAATGTAATAATATTTTCAGTATTTAGATAATTGTTATATTATTATATGTAAAAAAGTCATTAGTATATAAATAAATATTTGAATCATCATGTGTCATTATTGACGTGCAACGCACGTTCATATATATATATAATTGCAGGGGCATTTCCCATGACATGGCGTATCTCTTTAACAGGCAATGTTATTTATCTTTTTTTGTCATTTTTTTACTTTTTATTATTTTTCAATAATTTAAATAAATAAAGACAACAAACAGTTGTGGGGGCAATCAAGAATTGCAACTGATGATTAAACAAACGGTTTCTTAGAGAATTTAAGTCAATTAATGTCCAATTATACTTAAACTCCGGAGAAAGTGAACGATTAACTCTTCGGTTAATTCTGATATTTTCCGTCTCTATAAAGAAGCTTCATATCCTTTATTTGGCTGTGCATATTCTGTTCATTATTTTTCTGTTTCTCTTTGTAATTTACTTTTCACTTCTTTATCAAGTTAAACTTATTTTCCAGGCACTATATCTTAGGCAAAAGATGAGCACCGCGAAAGCACGGTGAACTATATTACCGGTATCATCAGTTATTTGTTTCATTAATTTGTTTTTTAAAAATGATATTTTATTCTGTTTTAAGCAATTTGGAGTGATTACTGTATGTGTCACTAGTCAGGTCTATTTGTCATCTTTTTCTCTGTGCTTTGTTTATGAATTATGTTTATTCTCTTCCTTTTGTTTTTCATTTCCAATGTATCAGTTTGCCTTACTTAAATGACAAATTATGCTTTGTAAACTTGCAGACTTCTTTTGAGAATAACAACGAGATTGAAGACCTTAGTTTTTGGTAAAATATTGGTAAAATCACTTCTAGTAATCATGTTAATTCATGTATTCCTTTAATCTTTGTGCTGGAAGCCAAAGCAACCTGTAGGCCTTTATTTTTAATTTATCAGTATATTAAACAATGTAGATTATGGTATAAGACACCCGACACGGTAAACAGTGCATTGATCTAATTCACTTTCTTGACCCAAGTTATCTTTGAACTGAAATACTCTTTCCCAAAACTTTTGATACTTTTAACATGAAAAAGACACTCAAAACAATACTAATAATCTAAGATACAGATAGAGAAAGCAGAAAGAAAACATATTTGAAAATTTGAGTGTATCGCTGAATTGATATTGGTTACCGAACACGTAATGTGAAAATATTTAGTCTTGAGTTCTGTTGTATTTTCCATTGTGAATAATTGCTCTCTTTTATTTGTGTATTCAAGCAGAAAATACATATCTCTTTCCAAATTTATGTTATATAAATTATTCCTTGTACAAATTTGCAAGATGATTCCAGATTGCAATGCTTCCTCCATTTATATAACTTTTGGGTCTTCCTACCATACCAATTTTTGGTATTAATATTAGAAAAATATCAGTTGATCAGAACATTATTTTATTATTTAAACTAATTTGTTCGTTTGAACTTTTGGGTTGTTAAAGCTAGCTTGGTTGAGAAAAAAATTAATACCTCAAGAATGCATCGAATTATGAGCTCGGGAATTAGAGCCAATGAATATGAGTGAATATTCAAATGGAGAGCGGGATAAACTCATTTGATTACGGGTTGAATTCAAAATTTTGAGCGGTAGTTTGATTAGGTGTTCATTGTATAATATAATAAAAATATAAATCATTATAAAATATAAAACTATATAGTATCGGATAAGAGAATAGAAAGAACGAAAACGGAGGGAAAGAGGCGAGTATAATTTCTTTCATTTCAGTTACGCGGTCTTTCCCTACCACAGATGGTAAAAAATTTCAACAGAACAAATTACCTCTATTTATATAGAATGTATAGAATGATTCGCTTTTAACACTTCTCTTCTTCTTCAATTTTTTCCTTTCTATTTTTAAAGACAATCTAATACTGTGAAATGCAGTTCATCTAAGACATATTTGTGATTTATTAATAAAAATACAATAAGGTTGTGATCAAAAGGTTAGTTTCCCGTGGGATTCGACTCCGGACTCTAAAGCAAAATCATATTTGCAACGATTGTTTAGTCCATTTTATAGTCATAGTTGGGCATGATCAAGGTGTCTTCTTCAAATGATCAAAATCAACCACTATATGAGGTTGCATGGACTCAAGATGTGTTCATTTTATTTACTCCAAATCTTTGGATGTTGCACTATCGGCCCACTCGTCAAGTTTTTACAAAAACGACATGACTAAATTAAAATTAACTATGATATTCATATATCTTTCTCCTTCATTAGAAATAGAATATTTATTAGTTTAGAGATAACCTTATTTTTTTAAATTAGAGCAAGGATTTAAACTAGTGCTATATTTTTAGATGGACTTCTAGTACTTTTAAGAGTTCTAACTTGTTCAAAACTCACTATCATATAAATAGATTGTACGGTTTTTGGAAAAGTCTTCAATAATAATGAAAACTGATAAATTAATTTGATATTAATATCACTCCCCATTCTCGATATTTTTTTCAGTCTAACCCTCTTTCTTTCTATTTCTTTTCTCCCTCTTTCTCTCTTCTCTCTCCTCGTCTTTCTTTCTCCTGTTCATCATTATCTTCTCTCTTCTTCTTTTTTGGATAATGGTGTTATATGCCCCTAAACAAAAACCTCAACTAATGCACCACTCCCACAACCACATGCATTGATAATTCTGGCCACTAAGGTTTAGACAGATGAGAAAGCTTTTCATGGTGTGTCATTGCTGGAATCTGAATCTTTAGTTCCCTAGGTTGTTACTACATCTCTTTGACTGCTAGACCGTTCCCTTGGGGGCTTTTCCTTTCTTTTTTTTCTACCCCTTGCCTTTCTCCCTTCTCACTTTCTTGGGGGTACATCACAACGAAAAACATTATGCATCGGTGAAATAAAAACTGAAATGCTAGAAATATTTCCTTGTGAATTCTTATAATTTCTCTGAAAATTACCTCAGCACTTATTAACGCAGATCCGATTTGCGTGCTACCAAAATCAATGTACAAAAGGCTTGAACAAAAACAGAAACGTTACTACAAAATAGAAGCCTTACCCCCAATATGATCAATTTCAGCACTTTCCGGAAACCATGTACCTTCCCATCCTTATCAAAGGTAGCCTGCCACCTGTTAGGCGTAAGCATTTTGCTCATCTACACCATCAAAAGACACAAGGAAAGAGTTTCCACCATGAATTTTGAGTTTATCATTATCAAAAGCACAAGGAAAAGTCTCCACCATAAAAGTTGAGTTTACAAAGCAAAATTCCTATTTAGTTATTCATATAAAAAAAATTAAAAAAAAGAGTAGCTCACCTATGACACAAATATTGTATTCCTAGATACTTTCGCTTAAGAAATCACAATATTTTCTGAACAGACAACATTGTCATAATATCCTTATCACCATCATTAGCAAGAAGAAATAAACATGAATTCTCCAACTTAAGTAAGCAGACACACAAGCAAAAGTGTCTCTTGAATTCTTCCTAATGCAACTTCATTACATTAAATGGGTGAACCACTAGAGATAAGCTTTATTAATATTTGTTCAAAAGGCCCTTTACTTCTTCTAAGAAATCAAGCAAACAAATAGTGTTGCCCGTGGCAAAACGGCCAATTCAGGAAATTCTCCTGCTGACCAAAACTTTATGTGGATTTACAACTTCACTGAAGGTATCTTAGCACTAGAAAGATGGTGGTTTCTCCAGCTAAATCCTTTGAATAGCAGCTGAATAATAAATCTTGCACAGTCAATAACCAACCAAAGCAGAATATGGACTCCCAGCAGATGTTGTGAATCATTTGGGTAAGAGGTATGTCTCTTTCATGTCAAGCACCCTCCATAAATAAAGCTAAAACATCAGATTCAACATTTTGATGAGAATATAGCTCATGAGATTAAAACATTGTGCATATGATGATAGACCTTATTTGCTTAACTTCAAATATGAGCAAGTGGAAATTTCATCCTAGAAAACGCATCCTATCCTTTTACTTAAGTATCTATAAACATTGGACTGATATCATGATGTTCGATTGGGTTTCTGGTCTGGATATTTGATATGGTGGCAAGTATATCGTGGAAACTTTCTTTCTGCTTATCAGTTCACTATGAAAAGAAAATAAGGCGTTGCCAGAATTTGGGTTGAGACTGGTGAACTTCAAACTCGCCTGATTCTACATAACTTATGAGTAAGGAAAAGCATGTTCAACAGCAAAAATTCAAAAATCAGCTGGAGGCTTAGGAAATGTAAGCGTCATCCCTTGGACATATGTCATAAGAGTGTAGCCCAAAAAAATACAAATTCGTGTCGGCCTGGGCCCAAAGCGGACAATATGTGCTATGGGTTTGGGTCGTGACAAATATGGTATCATAGCTAAATCTCCCTCAGTACGATAGTGGGGAAAACCTTAACGGCCGACTGAGTTAAGGGTCACATCTTTGAGTAGGTGGTGGGGCAAACCTCAGCAAGGACGCTGAGTCCCAAGAGGGGGGTGAAAGTGATGCCCATGACGGAGGGCTGACCGATGAGGGCGAGTCAAGCAGGACTAGTAGGCTTCTAGGCTGGCAAGTTTTGAAGAAGGGGTACACACGTCATCTTAAACAAGTCCCACATCGGAATGGGATAGGAAAGTAATGAACTATGTAAGGCATGAGTTAAATTCACATGGTATGCGCGCGTTTAGGGCTCGAGGTGGCGTAGCCCAAGAAAACAAATTCGTGCGGGCCAAGGCCAAAAGCTGACAATTCGTGCCATGGGCTTGGGTCGTGACATCTTGTCACCAGTATTTCTTTTGTTCATAATTTATAGAAGCTCCATAGACACAGTAGGTTACGTTATGCTTTTGTCACTCCGATTGAGATCTCATACGGCATGTATGAGTAACTATATTTGGTTATTTATAATTTTACAAGTTATGATAAGTTGTAACATTCGATGCTTTCTGAAGTCATGCATTAGATATATTCATTGAGTAAAGGGAAGTTGGGTTAACCTAGTGTTATGTCCGTCTCCTAAAGCCGGCATGTGAATGGTTAACCGGGAACCAGTAAAGAAGCCGGGTGCCTTGTCTGTCATCGGGCATGACAACATGAATCCCGTTTTTTCTGTTTTATGTGTAAGAAATGCTATATGTGATTATTAGAGGATATACGAAAGTCTATTTTTCATGCTATGGTAACTGTTACGAAGGGCAGATAGATGACCATGGAAAATTAAACTTTATGACAATTTGCTGTGACATGATGTTGAAGTTAAAGAATAGGTGACTTTTTTTGCGACTATGAGTTTGAAACTAAACTTGGGTTGTCAACTCGATCAGAAGTTCAACTATGAATGGCATGTCAAACAATGTCAAACAAAAGAAAGAACGGATAGTTATAAAAATGGCAGCCCGGTGCACTAAACTCCCACTATGCGCGGGAACCAGAGAAGGGTCGAACCATAAAGGTCGATTATACATAGGCTTACCCTGCATTTCTGCAAGATGTTGTTTCCACGGCTTGAACCATGACTGTAACTTTACCAGTTACACAAAGGTTCCCCTTCACTCAACTTATTTATATTTTGCAGATTAATCAGTGTATAAATTTTTTTTCCATAAGGAACTCTATTTATTTGCTTGCTGTTTACTTTTTTTTTGGAATCAATAGTATAGATATTTCTGGTAACAACAGCTATCCAGTATAGTCCCACAGGGTGGATCTGGGGAGGGTAATATATATGCAGGCCTTATCCCTACCTGATAGGGCATAGAGGTTGTTTCCAATCTACCCTCGGCGAAAGATTGAGAAAATAAAAAAAAAATAAAAACAAAACAAAAAAGAAAAAGCATTAGTGACTCCAGAATAAACCACACAAAAAAACTGACATATTAAAGGGCAAAGTAAACAAAGCAACAACATGAACAAAAGGCATTAGTAATTCTAGGAGTAGTTACAGAGATATTAACCTATCGGGAACTCTCCCCCCGACCCATCCCAATCCCACGTAATAATAGAAGCCCCTAACCTACAACCTTGATACTAGACCTCCAGACTTTCCTATCAAGGGTCATGTCCTCAGAAATCCGCAGAATAGCCATGTCCCGCCTAATCACCTTCTCCCAATACCTCTTGGGCCTCCCTCTGCCACGACTCGCGCCAACTACCGACAGCTGCTCGCAACTCCTCACAGGTGCATCGGGCTTCTCCTCCGCACATGCCCGAACCACCTGAGTCTCGCTTCTCGCAGCTTCTCATCCATTGGGGCTACCCCTACCATTTCCCGAATAACTTCATTCCTGACCCTATCCAACCTGGTGCGCCCACACATCTACCTGAGCATCCTCATCTCCGCTACCTTCATTCTCTGGATAGATATTTCTGGTAGTCAGATCAAAATGGTAAACTCTTAATACAACTTTTAAACCGATTTTTGCTTTTTGCTTTTCATTACTGTCTTAGGAGACATATTTTTGATAAAGCATTTGAGGACTTTTGTGAGGTATTATTTCCTCCTTTGCTAATTAGTTAAAAACATCAACATTCATTGTTTTCAGGAACTTAAATATTTTTCTTCAAATTTTTATTTTGTAACTTCATATATTTTTTAATATTATTTATGTGATTTATTAAAATTTTATACTCGCTGATATGGGGACAGGCATGCCCAAAGACTACTAAGTACGGAAAAGAAGGAAACACAGATCAGGGAATGGGTAAAAGGGTCCCAAGACCTGCTGACTAATCCTTTCTTCTTCTGGAAAATGCTGCACATTAAGCAGCAAGAGTACTTTGACTGATTAACAACAGAAATAGAAGTGTAGTAGCAGAGGTACAAACTAGCGATCCAACTGGGACTTCAGGTAGTCAATCGTTGCATTTTTAAAGTCCATAGTTGGTCAAGAAGCGCAAACCAAAATTCTCAGCAATAGCAAAGGTTACCTCCTCTCTTGTTAGATAGGTAATAAGCAGGATTGCATATACATCAAACGAGGTTTATTTCCTACACTAAGTATATTCTTTATTCCGTTATTTTTGGCTTAAAATTAAATAATTTTTTGGCTTAAGATTAAATAATGTTTTCTAGAAAGAAGCATTCAAGAGATGCAACAAGCCAACAATACACATCAAACTTTTTTGTATTCCAAAAATTTATCATAAATTTACAAAGAAAAGAAGCAAATAGAGTACGAAAACTCTATAGGCATACAGAAAAGGAATCATATAATATCCTTGTAAAACTAAGTGACAACTGATAATTAATGGATGGTAAGAGTCATTACGGCATTACCTTTATTGATGATTGATGAAGGCAAGGTTCCCCAAAATCCCGGACAATGGAACTCATTTTCTGTAAATTCACAGTACCCCCTTTTCCACATTTCCATGGCCTTTCAGCTCCGTCAAAAGACATCACATGTGTGTTCGCCCTCTCTCTCCCTCCTTCTAACCAAGCGAGCAGCAGCTTTACAACTTCTAACTTCTCTGATAAGCAAAACAAACCAATTAAGAAACACACGTGGTAGAAATGCCAAGCAAGATCATTTAAGCTAGCGATGAGTATTAGCTCCCTCATCCCTGTTCAACAACAAGTTCCTAATATTTGGAGAAAAGTACCAAAACGTGTAACCATTCAAGTCTGCTTTCAGACTTATCATCCAAAGAGTTAATAGGATCCTGAAATAACATTAGAAACAGCCAATTAGCAGTTGCTAGAATTATTGTTACAAATGAAACATTCTAGAGTAACTTATGTGACTAAAGGCCTGCAGTTATTGTGGAAATCTTTAAGCAGCGAAAATTATATAAAACTTCTGAAAGCAGATGCTCTTTCAACCAATGTAAGCATAATCCAAACGTTTATGAAGCTGAAACTAAATGGGCCAAATTAGACCTCTCTATCCAGTCAAAGTCACTGTGGAAGTATGAAATATTCTCCTTTTTGGTTTTGTTTGTGTGTGTGTGTGTTGGTTGGTGGTGGTGATGGGTGTGGGGGGGAGGGGGCGCTGGGCTTTGGTGTTTGGAAGAAGATGGCAATATTGTAGACTGTACCATGCAAGGCAACAGGAGCTAGTAAACTATGCAGCATCAATCCGCAACAAAAATTGAATATTTGGTGTCTGGAGTACTGTGGCCGCATAAGACCTGCATTTATAAAGAAAGTCTTAGCTCAAATATTCCAACAAGTAATATATATTTCTTTCACTTCAGCTGCAACATAGCTGAGCGTGGTATCCACACACTCTTTCCCTGGATTGTCACCATGGAAAGTGAACTTCAGAACTCAACACAAATCATTTTGCTTAGGCATGTTAGAAATAGAAGATACCACCAAAATCCACCCCTCTTTTGCTTCTCCTCTATCTCATAACCAGTGTTGTCAAAGGCACGCTTAAGCCCTGAAGCGAGGCTCAAAACATGTTGAGTGCTTCGCCTCGCTTTATGGGCACTTTAGTATCGCATCAAGGCTCTAAGGCATTCTATTCCTTGCCAATATGAAAAGACAGCATTAAACAATTGATATTTCACTTTGTCGTAATTTTTTTTCAATTTCTTTGTCCGTATATTTGTTATTCATGCTTATAATTATTAATCTTAGACTACACATACATATTTTTACTTTTTCTCCAGTTGCGCCTTTTTTCATTAAAGCCCACGCTTTATTTGCGCTTTGCACTTAAAGCCCCAAAGAACCTTAGAGTTTTTTTGCACTTTTCGCCTTTGATAACACTGCTCATAACCCAACCCAAAAAGAAAAGCCCTTCTTATTCACCATACCTTTTCATTCTCCGATTTCCAGTGATCCCAACTGTCTTAGAGTCTTCCTAAAAGCAAAGGCATCTTTTCCCAAAACATAAGCATTTTTCCATGCATCCTACTCTAGGGAGACAAGAGGAGCGGCAACCAAGTTCACGGTTTAAAGCACTGATTTCAATTATCATTCAGTTCTCCACGAAGGCCTCAAATATCTACGTTCCTCTCGCCTCCACGGAACCCACCTTGGTCTGGCATGGACGGAGACATGGTCCCTACTTCACCTTTGGACCATAGATGAAAAATGAACAACTTGCCCCATGAATTTCAAAGATAATACCAACTACTTAGGAATAAGAGTCATGTTGCTATAACTATATCTGCTCTCATGCTTAAAAGGAGTCATTTTAATCTTGTAAATATTTGTATGTCAGTAGAAAAATAGAGAACTTCTAGAATTAGAGAATCCCAAGTTATTGAATATTGGAAAGATACAGGTACAAGTGGAGTGAAATGGATAATACAATTCATAACCCCAACTAGCTTAAGACGAAGTATAGTTGTTAACACCAATACCCGGATGCACCCCTATGCCATCTACCAAAAATAAGAAAGCTAGGGAGTGGATGGAGACCCAATTTCACCTTTTGGCCATAGATACAAAAAAAAAACAACTCGCCCTATGCATTTAATTAAATTATCAAGACCCCATTCCGTATATCTAAACATAAGAAAAATCTCATCCGCAGCCACTCGGTCTGTAAAAGGCCTAGAGGAGGGGAGAGAGGTAAACTGAACAACTTTCCCGGTGAAATTTAAAATTAAAGAAATGAACTCTAAAGAATGAATACCAGGACGTTCCTGGGTGCCATCTACTATCATAAAATTAAGAAATATCTCCTCCCCAAGCAATTGCATATTTTGGCGAATCATTTTCCCAAATATAATTTACTATCAGTAACATGCCAAAACCTTCATTTTCATATCATGCCACTATCAGTCACCTGAAACAAGTTTGATATACACGAATGATTTGTCATGCGCGGCTAACCACTCAATAGAGAGACACAAAAAAGACAAGGGCGAATCCACTGTGAAAAATGTGGTTAATGTGAACCCGTGGTCTGTTGACTAAAGTCAATATATGATGTACATAATTTGTAAAAGTACTGATAATTAACTGATGGCACCCATGGTCAAAAAAGGAGAGGTGGTACACTGGTTTTGGCTGCTTATTCCTAGGAACCAAAGCTCGTGGGATCGAATCACACTTATGTTTTTTGTTTTAATTTTCTCTTTTAGATCATGCTTTTCTTTCATTTTCTACTAAGACGCAGCAGCAACATTAGTTACCAATTTTCCCACACTTGGAACCTTTCCTTTTTCTCCATTCCCAAATATCATCTATTGACTATTCTTCAATCACTATTATAGTAATATTTCCTATCCCAATTTATCCCAAAGGCCAGAAAATGCAAAACCCTAATCCTATATTGAATATTGTTCTTGTCTCTTGCTCTAAAATATACGGCATTCAAAGAATCAAAGTACATATTTGTCTCCATTGACTGCTTGTGGCCTTTTGCAATAGCTACTTTCCTTCAAGGTATGGTCCAATTTTATTTCAAAACTAATCAATATGTTTTTTATTTATTTATTCCAACTGTGAGATTTTTTCCTCTGTAACATTGAATAAAGGGGATTTTCTTTTGGTTTCAAATTTTGGCCTTGTAATTTTGATCATTTAGCTTTGTTTATCATGATATATTTTTCTCTCTTTTCTTTTAATTAAAAATAGGAAGTTGCAGTGCTCTGGTCGCGTTGAAGCACATAAAACTGATCTACGTATTAGTGAAGAATTTTTGAATGGTTGTTTAGTTTGCTATATAGAGCATAAGGTATTTGCAACTGTAAGTAATGATGCTATTATAGATCGTTTTCAAAAGTATGAAAACTCGTCGAGTATAATTGTAATTGATAAGATTTTTGCGATAATGAATTTACTTGTGCTCGCTAAGGTGATGTGAATGTAAAATTTATATCATCAAACAAAATATTTATCTTAAAATCAATGGTGCACCCATCCTCTCGAAATCTTAGATCCGCCTCAGGATAAAGAAGCTCCTAAATACCACTTATAACCAACAAATTCAACCAGAAGCATTCAGCATATATCTAGCATGTTATTCAAGACACGTTATTCAACATCAATTCCCAGATTAAGAGAATTTAGAAAGAACAATTGCTAAAGATCCAATTGCATAGAACTAGAGTATTCAACAAATCTTGCAGAAAATGCGAACATACCTAGCCAAACAAAAAGACAATATATTGAACTAAGCTTACTTGAATTTTTTGCTGGATTATTTATGATGAACTGGAACCTGCCCGAAACCCTCAGAGAATTAACACGTTCAGAGACGACAACTTATATTTCATCAGAAGATTCGTTGCGTGGATTTTTTCTTCTTTTTCTTCTTCTTCTTCTAATCTCTGTTCCCTTGTATCCGACGTTTGTGTCATGTACTTGGGTCAGTTCACGGTATGTCGTGTTACTGGGCTTTCTGCCAGTCAGGCCTAATTAGATTTGAAGTGAAAATAGCGTGGGCTAAACTATTTTCGGAAAATAATTGTTACAAAATAATAAAAGAAGAAAAAAGAGTATTACAAATAAAATTAGGGAGATAAATTGTTTATTAATTTAGGATTAATTACAATGGAATAGAAGAGAGTGACTTAGCCATAAAGTAATAAACTTTAGAATCTCTCTAAATATAGACATTTATCTTAAGTAAAATCCCCCTTGAATGTATATTCAACAGATAATGTATCTTGTTAAAATCTTAACTAAAACAAAACCCAATAGAAAAAAAAAGTAAAAAAGAAAAAGGAGTACACATATCTAATAATACGCCTTTTGGTTGTCTCGTTAAAACTCTTATAAGGAAAACTCAGTGGGACAAAAATTTGTAAGGAAAAAAGAGTATAACGCGTATTAACTCACCCTGATGAGAGCATTAATTCACATCTTTAAATATTTACATTCCAATCTTGTGCACCATCTTCAAAAGATCTTTAATAGAGATTTGATGAACAAACTAGCCATATTAACTTGAATGAATATATTGCACCTTGAAATCATCATTCTTGATAAATATATAATGTCTTCGTATAATATCGTGGAATGGCTCTTCAATATCTCCATAGAGATTCTCGCTATCATATTTTCATGCTTATAATAATAGCAAGATACATATATGCACAAATTGCACTGAAGATGTGGTACTTCAAGATCAAGAATTGTATATGCATCAAGCAACTTAAATCCTTCATGGATTGTCATATAAGTTAAGTCATATAAGCCATATAATAGATTTTAGATGCATATCAAGTTTTCATGTCATGCTAGACATATAATATACTGAAAACTGATTGCACATACCATTGACTTTATAATTTCAAGTGTTTGAACTACATGTCTTTCATATGAAACCAATTCTATTTGAATTGTGTCTCTTTCTTTTGGCCAATATTTTTGTGTATGTAAGCAACAGACTTAAGATCCTCATCTATACTTAGCGTTATCATAGATGTCGTCGGCAAATATTTTATATCAGTTTCAATATATTTTCATAATGACATAACATAGAGATCTCTTCATTCATATATTCAGGTACCAGAATCTCTCATGAGATATTATGAAGTGTTATGTCATTTGATATTCTAGATCACTTGCCTCCTTTATTATGATCATTTTGATCATTAGCTCATTTTCTTTATCAAGAAGTTTATTTGAAACCGATTTGTTTATACGCTTTAGGTGTACCATTGTCACGACCCCAAAACCCGGTCGTGATGGTGCCCAGCACATTGCTAGGCCAGCCCCATCAAATACACTCTCATCCTCAGCTTAGAGCTCAAAATTTCTTATTTTAAGTCATTATCAGAGAAAGAAGCCGAATTAGAGTGATAGATATAATAATATCGCAAAACCTTCTAAGAACAACGTAACTTCCAAAGATCTGGGGTCACGAGCCAATAGCCTCTATCAGAATATCAGTCAATACTGTAAATAACTCTACAAGTCTAAGAGTACGCGGAATAAATAATAACAGAATAGTAAGGGGAAAAATGTCGGGTCCTGCGGACGCCAGGCAGCTACCTCGACGATCCCAACTGGATCTAGACCAGCACCAAGCTCAGCTAAGCCTCCAGGTACCTGAATCTGCATACATGGTGCAGAGAGTCGAGTGAGTACTTCCAACTCAGCGGTAATAAAAGTAAATAATACTGAAAAAAAGAAAACCACACAAAGCATTATCTCATGCTATATAATACAGAACCATCTTTTAAACTACAATACACTTTCATTTTATTCCTTTTCAGCATATGTGAGTAGATTATTTAGAAATCTTTTTTAACGTCATTTCCTTTCATTATGACAGCTCAATACCTGGTACAACCTCAGACAGTGCAAGTCTGCACTCAAATCAGCCCCTTGGGCTCAGCACTCCTTATCAATTTCCACCAGAGTATCTGGTCAATAAGGCAGATAACACATGTATGCCAGTAATATATGAGTGCTAAATATCATGCCACGTAGTACAAGTAAGCCAATGTATATATGCAATACAATACATATGACGTTGTGGCATACAGCCCGATCCATGCAAAGGCGCCCGTGCTCACTGGGAGTGTGTACAGACTCCGGCGGGCTCCTACAGCCCAAGCGCAATAATACTGCGGCGTGCAGTCCGATCCATATACTACTGCGGCGTGCAGTCCAATCCATGCAATATGCTACTGCAGCGTGTAGTCCGATCCATGCATGTATATACATATGCTCACATATCACTCGAGGCCTGAAAGCCTCCTCACATAAATCGTCATGCCCTCACATATGGCCCTCGGCCCCAATCAGTCCATCGAATAATCAAAAAGCTCATCGGGTAACAGTATCATATCAGCTCATAGCTAAAAATATCATCAAACCTTGTTCAAGTTTTTCAAATCTTATAAAAATGATGAGTAGAAAATACCATTTTAAAACCTTAGATTGAGATAAAAATATGCACAGTATTACCAAGACAGTGATACCAATCCCTGAAGGATTCAGATAATCGGCACGAAGCCCAAAACATGATAATTAGTCCAAATTTGGCCTTTAGTGATATATTCTTTAGTTGAAGCTAAGTACATATATTTAAACACCACATTTGGTGATATATATTTAACTAATTAACTAACTCTTTTAACAATCATTAACAAGTTAATAACACCCTTTAGCTACAAAGACTAAACTACCCTCATATTATTTAACACCTCATCTCAAACTAGGTGGTGGAAAAATGTTGATCTCATCTAGTTTAGATTTAAAATATTCATGTTGCACTTTAGTTAGTCCTTTTGTAAGAATATCAGCAGGTTGATCTATCGTTGCAACATATTTGGTGATGATAAGTCCTTCTTGAATTCTTTCTCTCACAAAGTGACAATCAATTTCAATGTGCTTGGTTCTTTCATGGTAGACTGAGTTTGCAGCTATTTGTATAGATGGTTTGTTGTCACTGTATATATTGATAGATAACTGGATGTGTGTATCAACTTCTGTTAGTAAACCATACAGCCATATGAGTTCAGCTATTGTTGCTAAGCTTCCGTATTCAGCTTTTGCAGAGCTTCATTGTTTGTTTCTTAGGCTTCCATGAGACTAAGGAGCCACCAACTTAACTAGGAACCCTATAACTAATTTTCTAGTCAAAGGGCATGTTGCCCAATCTGCATGACAAAAAGCAAGTGATTGTATTGTTGTGAGTGTTTGATAGCAAAATCCCTTGCCATGGCTGACTTTTATCATAATTTACTATTCTTAAAGCAGCTTTCATGTCTGATCTTTTGGGATGTTGAAGGAATTGGCTAAGGGTTTGAACTCCAAATGTTATGCTTGGTCTGGTTACAATTTTCTTATTAGTCTTTGATAGAATGTTTGATCAGCCAATCTGTCCTCTTCTTCTGAACATTCTGCCTTATCAATGTAGTCATCATACTGCTTAAAGGTTAGTTTGATGTTAATATCAATCGTAGTTATTGCTGGTTTGGCTGCAGCTAGGCCAACTTTTGAAATTAGTTCCGAAGCATATTCTCTCTCATGAATAGTTATTCCTTAATTGGATCTAGCAAACACAATTACTAAGAAGTATTTTAGCTCCCCTAGATCTTTCATTTAGAATGAATTGTGCAGTAGGATTCTTGTTTCCTCAATCAATTGCAGACTGTTACATGTGATTAACATAACATCTACATATAATAGAATTATAATAGTACCTTCAGTTGTTTTTCTGATGAATAGGGAATGATCATACTGACTTTGTTTGAAGTTGAACCTCAGCAATGCTTCACACGGTTTTGCATTCCATCGCCTAGGGGCTTGTTTGAGCCCATACAGGGATTTAACAAGTCTATACACAATGTTCTCCCCCTGACTTTTAAATCCCTGTGGCAATTCCATATAAATTTCATCAAATAAACCATATTGAAGGAAGGCATTATATACATCCATTTGATGTATATGCCACTTCCTTGTAGCTGCCAAAATATGAATAGTTCTTACTGTGACCATTTTCACCACTGGTAAAAAAAATTCTTGCTAATCAATTCCCTCATTTTGGTTATAGCCTTTGGCTACTAATATAGCTTTGAACCTTTCAATTTCACCTAAGTCTTCGTATTGATTTTGTAAATCCACTTGTATCCTATATGCATCTTGCCTTCTGGTATATGCCACCATCCTCTTTACTAACCCCCTTCACCTTCCTAGTGAAGAGCTCCTGAAACACACAAAAATAAAGAAAGAATGTTGTTGAGAATTGCAACTATTTGGTTAGCTTAGAAACTAACAATAGATTGTACTTGAATTGAGGAACATAAAACACAATTGCTATTGTGTTATTCTCTAATATAGAAGTTGATCCTGTGTGAGTAACAATTATAATGTCACCATTTGGAAATAATACTTTCTTTAGATTGCTTGTTTTAGTTACTATACACTCATCTAGTAAGTTTTTGTCAGATACCATATGATTTGTTGCTCATGTATCTACGATTCACTGACTAAGACAATTAGAAACTAATAGAGTTGTATCAATAACTGCCACATTAGCTGTTGAAGTAAAATTTGGCACACTGGTTTTGTTCAACATTTGAAAAAAACGTTCACACTGTGTTTTTGTAAGAGCATAGTTCTCAAGACCCGAGTTCTCTATATTCAGACTAGAGCTTTAAGAACTACCTCTAATTTTGACATGATCCTGCATATTTGTATTTTGTCCATAATTGAACATAGATAGTTGTTTCTTGAGCAATAAAGTGATCAGTTTCTGCATTAGATTGACATTGTATGCTGCATTTATACCAGCATTTCCTCTTCTTTTGTTCTTGAAATCTGCAGGATATCTGGTAATCTTATAACAATTTTCTTTGCTATATCCCTTCATTTTGAAAAATTTACAGTAGAAATGATATTTCTTCCGAACCTTTGGTTCTGACTCTAATCTCCTCCAGCTTTTGAGCACGTAGCAACCTCATAGTTTTCCATCTGACTTGTTGGATTATACCCCAAAATTCTTGAGGCGGCAACAACAGACTTTTGTCCCTCGTCATTTAAAATTAATGCATATGCCTGATTTACTGTATGGATGGAAATTCTCATCAAGATCTGGCTCCTAGCTTGAGAGTATGAATCGTTTAATCTCATCAAAAATTGGTATAACTTCAAATTCTGCAAATACACCACAAATTTTCTAGATTTTGGACAGTCACACCCAGGTGCAGGCACTAAAGCCTCAAATTCTTCCCATAAGTCCTTCAAACTTGAGAAGTAGACTGATACAGAAGTGGTGCCTTGCGACAATGTTGCTATTTTCTTGTGCAGATTATAGGTTCTTGACCATCAACCTTGTTGAATCTTTCTAAAAGATCTTAACTACCTGAGCACTTGATGCATACATAATTCCTCCAATAAGTCCTTTTGCCATTGAATTCATAATCCAAGATAACACAATTTCATTGACTCTTTCCCACTGATTCCACATCGATTCTGGGAATTTTCTTTCTTGCATGTACCATCAACTATACCCAATTTTCAATTTATGTTTTACTAGCAAGGCTACTCGCATAGACCTAAACCAGATGGAATAGTTCTGAATTTCTGTCAATTAAAATAATATGATTTGAATACCACTTACATCGGCATGGGATAGGAAGAAAGGATGATTATAGTCAATCACAGTTGCTTGATTTCCAGCATTTTGATTCACTTGATCACCACCGATTTGAATTTCTGGTGTTTGGCCCAATTGTTCATCCGAATCGCCATTTTTTTGTTGGCTCAAGGATTCACGAATTTGGTAATTACAATTTTTTTACAAAAAATATAAACAAACAAGAAGGGAGTAGAATCTGTATTTAGGATCGATATGTAAGCTAATTTTCTGAGCGTAAAAGTTCTGATACCATGTTGTTGTTTACAGAGAAATACAATGAAGATGTTAGGAAGAAGAAGAAGAAGAAGAAGAAGAAGAAGAAGAAGAAGAAGAAGAAGAAGAAGAAGAAGAAGAAGAAGAAGAAGAAGAAGAAGAAGACGACGACACAGTCATTTAGAGAGAGGGAAAAAGACAAAGATAGTCAAGAAACGTTATTTGTTGTATTCTTTAGTGGAGTTAAGTACATATATATACGCCACATTTGGTTGTATATATTTAACTAATTAACTAACTTTTTAACAAATATTAACAGTTAATAATAACCTTTATCTACAAATACTAAACTACCCCGATATCATTTAGCACAAATATAATTTACTGAAATATCCTTTAAAAACTATGTGACCATTTTATCCTTAAGCCAAATTTTTTTACTTCTATTACTTTTATTCAATGGGCTATCAATTTTGTAAGTTTAATTATCTTAATTATTTAGCTTTGGATGATTAGTTCTATTTCGTTAGTTTTATAAGATTAACTAGTGAATTTGATCGCGCTTTGCGCAATAATAAAAGACCTTAATAGATTTAATAATAATTATTAAGTATTTCTAGAGTAATACAAATATTCTATAATTTAAAACATTTGAAATAGTACTATTTTCAATTCAAATGAATTAGATTACCACTTAATTGTGTTTTTTCCTCATTTCGATTTTTGTATAATTGTACAGGTCAAACATTTTCTTTAAAATTCATATACATGAATAAATGAATCTCAATAAAAATTGATAGCTATGTGGGTAATATGTAAGTTTTACATGTATATATGTATTTTACTTTTTCCTTTTTATTATAGAGTTAAATTATTTTCATACTTTTCTCCATGTTTAAAAATCAAGAAGAAAGATGAATTAAAGGGAGGGAAATATAGCACAAGTCTACGAAAATCAAGAAAAAAGTGAAAACTAACATGTACACATTGAAATGTAACAATGACAAGTAGGGTCTTCAAATATTCCAATTCTCATTCTATACAAATGTAACGTATGTAGAAGAAGAGAAGGAGTGGGAGGTATAATTAGAAAAAATTAATTAGAGAACAAAAACGGCTTTAAGTCTCCTCTAATACCACATTCAAGATATACAAAGAGTATGGAATTAGGAAAGAATGAGAAAAAAGAAGAAGAAGGATAAAATAGATAAATAGGATCCTTGATCAATGAGAAGGAGAACATGGTTCATTATCTTCTAATATATATATATATATATATATATATATATATATATATATATATATATATATACTCATCCTCACTTTCTAATCAATGAAAGTTATGTACCAAAATTATGTATTAACAAATAATTATGACACAAATGCCCACCATATGTTATTCTTTTCCTCACTTTCTAACCGATGAAAGTTATGTATCAATATTGTGTATTAACTAATTGTGGCACAAGCACCAACAATCAGAAGAAAACGCCCAAAAATAAACTTATGTGCAAAGAATTTTGAATGATAAGGAGAAAAATGGTCTATGAAGAAGAAGAAATGAAAGTGGTGCAAAGGAGAAGATGTGCTTTAATATTTATAGTAACCAAAATACAATAGTAACTTAAGTAATAGGAAAAGAAAATGTAACATATATATTAAGTAATTGTAATTAAAAGGGTATTAAGTGTATTAATAATCGTAATGAATGTATTTATTAGAATGGGTAGGTACGTTAAGAATTAAGATAAGTGAATCTTGTTGCAATTATTAAATGTAATGATCAATTTTCAATTATTAAACAATTTAAATGAAAAAAATGAAAAGGAAAAGCAAAAAAAGGAGAAAAAAGATAAATAGTATCATTGGCCAAAGAGAGGTGCCAAGTCACCTTTTTCATTCCCTCTTTTATATAATATATAGATTATCTTAGTTATTCAACCTTAATTGCTTGTTTGTTTATCTTCCATGGTTATAATGTATAAAATATAAAGCCATTTTATTATAGTAATAAAGTACACTTTTATCATGTTAGTCAAAATCTATTTTTACCTTTATATATATATTTTAAATCTCCTTGACATAGCCCAAAAATATAGCTTAGTAGTTGAGGGAATTTAAAACTTTTTCTGACATCATTGGTTCAATTCCCATATAAGATACATTGTACAAAAAAAGTTAAGGAGAAGAAGAACGACCAAAAAAAGAAAAGAACAACAGAAAAACTTGAAGAGAGAGCCAACTTATTCTCATTCCTTTAGGTGTGTGGTATACAACTAGCCTCCTATTTATACAAAGAAGCTAGCACTAATAAGAAAGAAAAACAATTAGCTAACCAATTGCAACTAATTTAATTTAAGCTAACAAACTAACAACTCTTTAACATGTGATGCCCAGGGCGGAGAGTTGGTTGTGAGGGCGGGTTCAAGCTATACAGGCAAGTTTTTAGGTGATAAGCTTCTGAAGAAGGGGTGCACATATCATCTTAAGAGCTTTATAAGGCATGGCAAAAGTTCACATGGTATGCGCGTATTTGGGGATCGAGGTGGCGTAGCCCAAAAAAGACCAATTTGTACGAACATTAGACCAATTCCTACGTGAACGTGGCTTAGACCTCGCGATCGTGATGCACAAATGCATGCCATCCCCTACCAGCCCATCCTTGTACCCGAACGTGGCTCCCTGGTGACGAACGCGATGCACAGCGTTCCTAACTCTTCGCAAACACGCCCCTCTCTTTGTGAATGCCAAGAAAACAACCCACCTGCCAGCAATCAACACTGTGCGATCGAGACTCCATCTTTGCGGTCGCGAAGAAGGAAACTAGAAGCACTGAACAAGCAGTCCCATAAAGAGAATGATCCGTAATACACCCGATGCCTTTGGAACCCTGTCCAATCACACCAACCAGTCCCAAAACACAATATGAACTTACTCGAAGCCTCAATCCAAAATAAAAATAATCTAACTATTACAAATGCGAAAAACTGGACATATTCCAGATTTTGGTGATGTTAGTTTCCTCTATTCAGTTGCAAAACTTCCACGTAACACCTCAAGAGCTCTCACTAGGCGCCATATCTTAAAATTGAACTGTGAGTGTCCAATTATCACCATTAAACTCTTGGACTGTCAAAATAAGCAGAATTGATTGCATCTTCTTGAAGATGGTCGTCACAACTGATTGCATTTGGAGCAGACAAAGGTGTTCTTATTTGAAGTCTCCTGATTAGGATCAGTACCTTTGTGCATCCTGTTTCATCGTTTTGTAGCCAATTATAGCATAAGCTTTTCGTTGTTTGCATGATTATACGTTGATTTTCCACCTGCTGCTTTGAAATGATTCTCCTTGCACCATAAGATCACTCAGACTGAGCGTGATAACATGCTAATACCACTGGCAAGCACTCTAACAGTGTTAAGATAATCGGTATCATATGTGTTGCTAGTTTAGTAACACGCAGCAGAGGAACAGTCTGAAGCCTTCTGAATAACATCAGCAGTGTACATGCGAGTAGTCGTGGTGACAAATATTGCATTTGTGCGCCCCTATCACTTGCCAAATCACTGGTAGTATTGTATACCTTTTTCTCTTGTACAGTCGAACTTCAGCACGCATTGTGTTATTGTCTGTGCAATATTCCACCTCTTACTAGTATGTGATTCTTCTTGCACCATAAGACAACCCCCAGACTGAGCATAAAATCATGCTAATACCACTGGGAAGCAGCCTATAAGTGTTCAGAAAATCAGCAATAAGACCATAAGACCATAAATGTTCAGAAGTAGTCAATGTCTCTAATCAGTGGTAGTGACTTTAACTCTGCAGTATTTCCTTCTCTTGTTACTATGTGATTGTCCTTACACCATAAGACCACCCCTAGATTGAGCATGATAACATGCGAATACCACTAGGAGACAGTCTTTGTATGTTCAGATAATTAGCAACAACAGTAGATGTACTGCAAACTTTAGCTAAAAGCTACAATTATTGAAATTGGCTGCTCCAGCTGGATTGGAGCTGTTGAATGACAGAGATACCAATCACTGGACAATTTGGCATTAATGTGGATATTTTTCCTTTCAAATATCGACTGGCATTATCAGTACTACAACTGCGATTAGCATGTGCATTGTTTCCCCAAACTATGAGGTTTAAGAGTCGATTTTAAATTACGTAAGAGTCAATAAAAAAAGGTAAAAACATATGAGACTATAGTTCAAGTTTTAAGAGTAAAAAATGTGACTTTTTTCATCACCTATTACTTAGTGGGTAGAGTTATTCAGTGAATATATTGATAAATATAAAACAAAAATACAATATTCGATGAAATAGTAAGGATACGAAAATCACATGATTATTAAAAGTACCTTAAGGTACGAGATTGACCATCAAAGCAAAGTGCTTTGGTACAAATCAAACAAACGACTGTATCTTACCTTAATAATTGATACTTGATCGGATCATTGACACTGCATAAAATCCCACCTTAAGCATTGTGATGGCACATAGTTTCTAAGACTAGGTAAGCCTAACAAATTGTAAGCTCTGCCTTTGAGGATTCTAACCCTGACTGGAGTAGGGTATCCGATCATGGTGCTGACCTTGGAATAGTGACGTAACACTAGTCACCGGATAAGATGGATACCAGGAAAACGGGGGTCTAAGCTCGTGACTCTCCCATATCACATGTAGACCGGGCTTTCTTATGTCCATAATCAGATTAAAGAAGTTGTGGTACATTCGTGTATCAGATGCAGCCCCAAACCGACCACGAATCTATATACCCAATCACTCATCTCGACTGCCACTAATGAAGCATACTAAGCCAAGAAGTTAAATTGCATGATGTACTCCTGGACACTAATATTTCCTTGCTCCAATCACAAGAATCTATCTTTTCTAGGTCGGCGGAGTTCAACGAGCATATACTGCTGCAAGAATGCCTCAAAAAATTCCCTTCATCCTGCGGTTTGGGCAAGAGGTCCCCTGGACTGTTACCAAGTCTCATACCATACCACAACTACATCCCTCAACCTATAAGAGGAAAGCTCTACAGACTTAGTATCAGTGGCATGCATCACTCGTAAAGTCCACTACATTTGATCTGAAAAGTTCTGAGCATCTTCGTTTGATCTGTTCCTGTAAGTATGGGGGGGGGGGGGGGGTCCAAATTTAGGAAATCTCGAACACTCTTACTGACTAGTTTATTTTAGGTGGCAGGGTTCTGAGAGGCCACTAACCAAGTTAACAACTTTACTGCACTTCTCATATCTAGATCTTTCTCATGTTGAACCGGGGGCGGGATAGGAGGTACATTTACTTCTCTATGTTATGTCGGGGGTGGTGGTGAAGACCCTTAAGCCTGAGTTTTGACCTTATCGATCGAGAAGCCCATGTTCACCCATAGGGGCAGATAGAACCTGACTGGTACTTTCTCATGCTTCGCTATTTAAACCTTGATCAAGTGCTTGACATCTCGTGGTAGGCGTTGCTATAAACAAAAACAAGATAGGGGATCAGAAGCAAATACTTACGACTCATGCTACCTCACGATCTAGATCATAAAGAAGGGTATTCATCGTAAATATCATGTAGCTTTTTACTTATAAGTATGGTGTACAACATACCCATATGCATGACTCTACTAGATACAACTTGAAGACTCCCTGGGACACAACCACTCTGATACCAAGTTTGTCACAACCCAACTTTGGGAGATGCAGCTGGCACACTATGCCTGAAGGCCCGTGTGAAATGACGTATGCTCTTGTATCTCTTAATTCATAAAGTCTGGACCATTGAGGCCTCCAAATAATAACACCAGAACTTAAAAATGTGAATAACTGATTAGCACAGGAAACATTGGCATTTCATGCATATTCATATTTGTACCCTGCAAGGTTACAATCCCACTCTTTGAGATATAATCATACTCTAGTCTACAAACCTCTAAGAACACCAAAAGGAGTACAAGTTTACATGATTTGCTTCAGCATGTCAAATAACTTCTTGTATTTCTCTTCCTTTTTGTACTTAGCTAGCCTCTAGGGGAAGGGTGCAGGGGGTCTCTTCTTCCCAATCACTCAGCTGCTACATTAACTACTGGCTCATGGATTGTTTGAGCTTCTTTCTCGGTCTCATTCTGAATGATATTTGCTTCTTGAGCAGGCTGAACTGTCACCTCTGTCAATTTCATTGGCTCATCCAGCTCAATGGACACTAGTATGAGTGTCTCAGCCTGTCTAGCTTCTCGAGCCCTTTCTTGCTCTACATCGAGATATCTGCCATTACGTAGATTCACTTCCATCAGCTACTTCGGTCCTTGATCTTTTGGATTTATCTGGGTGTCTACAAGTAATGTCCCATGAGGACGAATGTTCAGAGACATCTAAATATGTCCCACATGTACCTCAATATTTTTTATTGCTGCATCATGTGCATCGACTCTCTCATTAATTTTTGCATTAGAGCTAATAACCTGCTGCGTCATCGCTTCAAAGTCTAGCAAACCCATCTTCATGCCTTCCACCATGTTGCTGCTGAGGTGGGTGATACCCATTGTCACACCTCTTTTTTACCGCACCCGCGAGGGCGCAAAATATAAAAGAGAGTTTTTCCAATTAAAGGACAACCAAAACGGGATTCATTTATTGAGAGATTCGGAGTCGCCACTTGGGAGATTTATGGTGTCCCAAGTCACCGGTTTGAAACCCGAATTGAGGAAAGGTTTGACTCTATTTAACGGTCCGCGAACCAGAAATCCGGATAAGGAATTCTGTTAACCCGGGAGAAGGTGTTAGGCATTCCCGAATTCCGTGGTTCTAGCACGGTCGCTTAACTGTCATATTCGGCTTATTTATCTGATTTTTACAGTTATATACTTAATGCAAATTAATATCCCTTTACCGCTTTTATTATTATTATTATTTACGAAAGAGAATGTTGTCTAAAAATATGTTTCGAATCACGTCACATGAAATGCACCCGGATCCTCGACATACTCTTATTCAACATTTTGGGATTTGGATTTGGGCCGCATGAAATGCACACCCGTATTTAAGAAGGTAAAATTATTAAAATACGCGCCTAGAGCGATTACTTATTTACATTTTTTGAGAAGGCTAGGAAATTCGCTAAGAAACGGCACATCTCGAAATCTAAATATTTTACATATATATTTATGAGGGCCCCGCGATTTGTATAATTTTGTTAGGCGAGGCACACCTCTAATTCTAATTCAAAAGCAAACTACATTCCGCTATATTTATTTAGGAGTTAATTCAAGATTATTTAAAACATGTTGCAAGCCACACTACATGAAATGCACTTGTGGTTCACAACACTCTTTATTTAACCTTGTTCAAATATGGAGTCGGGTCACATGAAATGCACCCCCGATTCCTTTAATCTAATTACGTCGTTTAAAGAATAACGAACCAATTTCCATAATGTGACAACATCGTGCTCAACTATAACCAATTCGAGTAAACATACGAGTAGCTAACTAAGTGAGCAAATTCAAGACTATGGTGAACAATTACATAAACAACGGAAGCATAACTAGTTGGCGAGCATATGAAGGATTAGTCATTTTCATTAGCTAACTTCGACATTGCATGTTCAACAAAATCATATATTTACCAAATCGTCCGAATCGTATGAAACTAAATCAAATGCGAAACGATTCAAAATATTAGCGAGAAGAAAAATATCAAAAAAACATGCGCCTTTATTTCTGCATATTTTCAACGTACACAATAAGAAAACGAACCTTTTATGACGACCTCAAACTTCGACCTCTCCGGACAGAACTCGAACCAAACTATGGAGTTTTGGGTGGTCGACGGGCTGTGCTGTTGGAGTCGACGGAGATGAAGGAAAGGAGGCTCTGGTCCTGTTCGTTATCTCTTCTTCATGAAGAAGAAAATGTCTCCTCTTTCACTGTTTTTTGAATCCGTATGTATTGTATCCTCTTTTCGTTTTGTTCCCCTCCCCAGCTCCTTATGCATGCGTCCGTTTTCTCTTTTTTCTGTTTCTGCCTCTCTTCTTTTTTTCTTTTCCGCTTTTTCTCCTCTTTCTTTTGCGTTTTTTTTCCTTTGTTTCTCGTTTCTTTCTTTGTTTGTTTTCCTTTGTTTGTTCTCAATTCTTCTCTTTGTTTTCAATCCCCCCTTCAATCCGTTCTCTCTTCTTCTTTTTAAAGAAGAAGAGTATGGTATTTTATTATTATTATTTTTTTTTAAAAATAAGCTCCATGCCTTTTTTTTGTTTTTTTCTTCTTGTTTTTATCCCTTTGTCTTTTTCTTCTTGTCTTTGTTCTTATTCCCCATCCATTATGTATTGTCCCCCTTAGTATAGTGGACTCGGATTATTACGGGCTAGGTCCGAAAATTATAAAACCGGGTAGTTTGAACCCGAATATTATTCTTCGCCCGGAACCGAAAATGGTGTTATTTAATTAATCCTAGGTAATCAAAATAACTATAATACTTATAATAAAAATAAAACTATTTTTTTTTATATTTTTCAAGTTTAAAACAACTACAAAATATTTATGAAACTATTTTTTATTATTTTCGTTTTTATAAAAAGATAAAAATATAAAGTATTATTTTTATATTTTTCAACTTTAAAATAACTACAAAATATTAATGAAACTATTTTATTATTTTCGTTTTTTATAAAAAGATAAAAAATATAAAGTACTATTTTGTATTTTTCAAGTTTAAAATGACTACGAAACATTAATAAAACCATATTTTGTTATTTTTCATTTTGAGGTAAAAATAAAGTAAAAGATTCAAATTTAGCTAAAATAGCTATATTAACACTAAACTAAATATTTTACGCTAAAAATATAGAAAATCTCGGGGAGGGTCAAAAATCACGCGTTTACAGCTGCCCCTCTTTGACTGAAAACACAAAGAGTTTTCAGACAAAGAACGATTAGACAAGTGTTTTTGGCCCGACCCTTATTCGGAGGGACTAAACTAAAAGAAGAGGAATGTGACTGAGCCCTTGTATCTGAGCTGCCTACATATCCTTGGCTATAAAGGAATCAGGCCACGTGTAGTTCGAAAGTGAGTGAGGAAGGGGTATACCGAGGTGGAGAGCCAGTCGAGGTGTCGTTCCGTCGAGGTTCCGTTCCATCGAAGTTCCGGTCCGTGGTCCTGCTATTACATCAAAAATCAAAACATGAGAAAGACTAACTAAGCCTATCGGCTACTAGTTACAAGATTCCTATCTATAAGTCTTCTGAAGCTTGATCTTGAGTATTGGTTGGTGCTTCATGCGGACTCTAAATTTGAACCTTGATACTTGCTAGTTGCAGGTGCTGCTTTTCGAATCAAGACCAGGTATACAATGCTTGTGACCTCGGCCATGTCTTGAGCATGCCACATCTTTCATCAACTTCTGCATTTTGGATTGGCTTCATGCCTCTTTTTTTTTTTTTTTTTTTTTTTTTTTTTTTTTTTTTTTTTTTCCATCTTTTCTGATCCTTGTTGCCTTCCTTCTGATTCATGCTGGGGATTTCCGTTACACTCTGCCGCTTTCCTTAAACAACTTCAAAATAAATCGCCACTCCATTCTTCAGGCGGGCTCCCTGACTTCAACTACAATTTCAAAATTAAATTGCCACTCCATTCTTCAGGCGGGCTCCCTGACTTCCACTACAACTTCAAAATAAATCGCCACTCCATTCTTAAGGCGGTCTCCCTGACTTCCACTACAACTTCAAAATAAATCGCCACTCCATTCTCCAGGCGGGCTCCCTGACTTCAACTACAATTTCAAAATTAAATCGCCACTCCATTCTTCAGGCGGGCTCCCTGACTTCAACTACTACTTCAAAATAAAATCGCCACTCCATTCTTCAGGCGGGCTCCCTGACTTCAACTACAACTTCAAAAAATAAAATCGCCACTCCATTCTTCAGGCGGGCTCCCCGACTTCAACTACAACTTCAAAATAAAATCGCCACTCCATTCTTCAGGCGGGCTCCCTGACTTCAACTACATCTTCAAAAATAAATCGCCACTCCATTCTTCAGGCGGGCTCCCTGACTTCAACTACAACTTCAAAATAAAATCGCCACTCCATTCTTCAGGCGGGCTCCCTGACTTCAACTACAACTTCAAAAATATAAATCGCCACTCCATTCTTCAGGCGGGCTCCCTGACTTCAACTACTACTTCAAAACTAAATCGCCACTCCATTCTCCAGGCGGGCTCCCTGACTTCAACTGCAACTTCAAAATAAATCGCCACTCCATTCTCCAGGCGGGCTCCCTGATTTCAACTACAACTTCAAAACTAAATCGCCACTCCATTCTCCAGGCGGGCTCCCTGATTTCAACTACAACTTCAAAACTAAATCGCCATTCCATTCTCCAGGCGGGCTCCCTGACTTCAACTACTACTTCAAAATAAATCGTCACTCCATTCTTCAGGCGGGCTCCCTGACTTCAACTATAACTTCAAAATTAAATTCCCACTCCATTCTTCAGGCGGGCTCCCTGACTTCAACTACAACTTCAGAACTAGATCGCCTTCCTTTGCTTCTTGTACCGTTTTATTCTTGCTGCCTCGACTCTTGAACCATCATTTCTCCTAAATTTCCTTGTTTCGGAATTGCTTTCTTCCTGGGTCGTGTTGCTTTCCCTCCTGACTGCTGGGGATATCTTTAGAATTGTTTACTTGCCCGCTGAGGACAATGACGCTGGGAAAATTTTCCTTCATTCCCTCATTTCCTTTGATTCATGCGCCTGAATTTGCGCTGGGATCTCTTGTTGTAACCTTCTGCTTTACGGTGGGTTATTGGTTTCAAGGCCTGCAATGCAAAGACTGAAGACTTGCCTTTTGTTATACAGGTAGGCGCCTACTTTTAGTAGCAACTTTTGAATTAAAAAAAATGCATTCTGGTAGTAATTTATGAAATATGCAAAGGACAATGTAACATAAAACAAACGTAAAATATCCTATTCGAGGGCGGATAGTCCCATCGTATTCTATTCGAGGGCGAATACTCCCATTGTATCCTATTTGAGGGCGAATACTCCCATTGTATCCTATTCGAGGGCGAATACTCCCATTGTATCCTATTCGAGGGCGAATACTCCCCTTGTATCCTATTCGAGGGCGAATACTCCCATTGTATCCTATTCGAGGGCGAATACTCCCATTGTATCCTATTCGAGGGCGAATACTCCCATTGTATCCTATTCGAGGGCGAATACTCCCATTGTATCCTATTCGAGGGCGAATACTCCCATTGTATCCTATTCGAGGGCGAATACTCCCATTGTATCCTATTAGAGGGCGAATACTCCCATTGTATCCTATTCGAGGGCGAATACTCCCATTGTATCCTATTCGAGGGCGAATACTCCCATTGTATCCTATTCGAGGGCGAATACTCCCATTGTATCCTATTCGAGGGCGAATACTCCCATAGTATCCTATTCGAGGGCGAATACTCCCATTGTATCCTATTCGAGGGCGAATACTCCCATTGTATCCTATTCGAGGGCGAATACTCCCATTGTATCCTATTCGAGGGCGGATACTCCCATTGTATCCTATTCGAGGGCGAATACTCCCATTGTATCCTATTCGAGGGCGAATACTCCCATTGTATCCTATTCGAGGGCGAATACTCCCATGATATCAATGTATGAAAGTGAACAAACCTAAGATATCTTGTTCGAAGGTGGACAAACCTGAAACATCCTATTTGAAGGTGGACAAACCTGAGACGTCCTGTTCGAAGGTGAACAAACCTGAAACATCCTATTTGAAGGTGGACAAACCTGACACGTCATCTTGAATTGCCTTCCTCGTTTCTCCGAGAAAATTTTCAACAACGGCAGAAAATTTTCTGCCCCAGTATTGGTGTTCTCCCTTGTGGCATGACTTTCTGCTATCAATAGTACTTTCTTTCCCTGTTTCAATCAAAGAAAATTTGTTAGTTCAAAACATTGTGAGCGGTTGTGCCGCTCATGTGGTGGTTTTTTCCTTTTCTCCTTTCCCTCGCTCGGGGTTCCCAAAACTTGTTGGGGAATGATTTCATTTGCCGGAGATGATATTCTTGTTGGGGATGGGTTTTTCCATTTATCCCTTCCCCGCTCTGTGTTTCTCAACTTGCTGGGGGTTACTTTGTTGAGGATGGGATTTCCTTTCTTCCTTTACCACTCTGTGTTGTCCGACCACCTCGGAACTTGCTGAAGATAACACTGCTGGTGTATTTTCATTTCCTCAAAATTGGTGTTTCACTCTTCTGAAGACTGTTGAGGATGACACTGGTTCGAAGACCATTTCCCTTAAGACTCCCTTCTTCCCCAAGTGGGTATTGACTTCCAGAAAATTTTCAAACTGAGAAGAAAATTTTCTGCCCCGGTTTGATAATCTTCTTTGCACCATACTTCTCTGCCGTCAATGGCATTTCCTTGCCTTGCATAATAATTGGAAAGTTGGTGGTAAGTTTTAAAGTCATTTCTCACTATGTTTTGACTAGACAGACTTTGACGGGGGAAGTTTTTGACAAAGAGAGAAAAATAACAACAAATAGAAGACAGAGGAGAACTGACTCTCTAACAAGAAACACTATAAAACTTATCAAACGCGGATACCAACTCTACTGGTCATGACATGCACATATGGCCTATCCTCCGTCGTTAATCGCCTTTCACGATTTCTGTCTCGTGATTTCCATCTGATTATCACATTTATTCGACTTGTAGTGCCCGACGGGTTTTCACTTTCAAGCTTCTCTCATTTTGATTTTCTCTCAGCTTTCGTCGCCTTATGGTGCCTGTGAAGGTTTTCACCGGTAAGACTCTCTCATTTGTAGCACTTTTAGCTAGGGATTGGGGTGTCACTGCTAAGACTCTCTAGTGTTTCCTTTCTGCTGGGAATCAGAGTCTTTTCTGCTGAGAATCAGAGTGTTATACTCTGATAGGACTCTCTCACTCGCCTGACGTGGCATCTTTTGAAGACTGATCAGAAGGTCTTTCTGGACCGTAATGTGGGATTTGGACGGGGTTAGAAAGAAATGGTATTGAAGGCTCAAAACAAAATCAATTTTGGGTTCAAAATTTACAACCTTCGGACCTAAATTTATTTATAATCAACACAATTTTTCTTTGCCCCAATTTTTACTTGGGGAATTTTTTATTACTTTATTTACACTATGACCGAGCTGTGAAGCGCCTACGTATCCTCTTTAAGGAATCATGTCAAACGTAGTTCCCAATTCCCTTTTTTTCAAGTTGCTCTTTTTCATTCATTTTTCTTTTTCTTTTCTTTTATTTTCTTTATCTCCTTTTGTTGTTTTTTTTTTCTTTTTCTTTATCCTTTTTTCTCTTGTCTTTCAAACCTGTGTTTCTAGTCTTTGCAACTAATTCCGAAGGAGGGGTATGAAAGATTTTAAAATAAAGCTCAAAGGGTTGACGATGGATAAAGTGTTTGGATAGCAGAACAAAATGCCTTCGTCATTCCAATTTTCAAAACATGCCAAGTTCAAACAACATATTTACGACATCTTCTGTTTGTGCCCTGATTGGTAACCATATCGTCCATTCGCCATTTTCATCCGTCATTTTAAAGTATTGCTGGACGACACTTCCATTTCAGTATCGCGAGCGAACCCCATGTCAGCATGGCCATTTTTCCCTTAAGGCTTTCTTTGTATTTTACCCGCCCCAAATTTCACGTGACTCGGGTTCCAAATAACCTCAAATCATTATTTCTTTTAAAATGCCATGATTATCTTCCAATTCCTTCATGATTAACTTTTAAGATTAGGCCACAATTATGCGTGCATGTCATGTCACTAGTGTTGACATAAAAATGACTATAAAGAAGAAAGACTTAAATCAAAGAAAAATGACTCGAAATAATGGAAAACAAGATAGTTGCATTAGACGAACTAGAAATGAATTAATACGACAAAACAAACATAATAAACTGGGGCACACCCTTGGAACAGACCTACACAATACTAAATGAGGTATTACGACCAATAGAAAACTGGACAAAATAGAACGACAAAAGGGTTTGAGTTACATGACAATATCCTGATTACAACCCTAAAATAATCTGGACGACAGAAACGACAACAAAATAAGCCACCAAAAACTCCATTCTGGTTGACCAAGGAATGGAGAGTCTTCCCGATTACCAAGCACGATATTTTGGCCACTAAGCTTCGCATCAATATTACCAAGGCCACTTATTTGCTTCGACATTTTCAGCTTTAGTCAATACATCCCCACAAAGCGTCCATCCCGGCGTGCAGGTAAAGGACTCTATGCGATATTCTTGGTGTCACTATCTTTGATCATAATCAGGTTTTCCTGGATCTTCTGTTTCCGGTTCACCACAAACCAACCACCTCAATTCTCAACAATTCAAAATAAAATATGGTAGAAATGGAATCACTAAGTCCTCATCAATATTTTTTGCTTACTTCTTTTTTCTTTTTTTTTCTTTTTTTTTCATTTTTTTTTCATATTTTTTTTCATATTTTTTTTTTCATATATATACATATACAGTTGTGGTCGAATCTTATGGAGATTGCCTACGTATCATGACCCCGCATGAATCAGACCGAGCGTAGTTCTTGCAAATTAATGCAAGAAATAAAGAGATGTTTATTTGATTATTTTTTTTGAATAAAAATTGTACAAGCCGACTCCAACTACAAACTTGTGTAGGAAATTTCTACAAGAATAAGAATATTTTTGGTGTCACTTATGACTATTTCTACAAAATTGGCCACATAATGGCTTATTTGACAAAATGGCTATTTTTGCAAAATTTATTTAAGAAAGATAAAACTTGAATTTTTTTTTATCCTGTGGCTCATGGGGCATCGTTCGGCATCACCATAAACCAACACAAAACTATTTTTTTCAAAAATTGGCCATGTAATGGCTTATTTAGACAAAGTGGCTCTTTTTGCAAAATTTTATGTAAGAAGATGCAAATTCAAAATTTTATCCTGGGGCCTATGGGGCATCGTTCAGCACCGACACAGGCCACCACAAGACTGAGAAAGTTCAAATGCAAAAATGGAGCTATTTCAGTAAAATTTCGGCCGTGTAATGGCTTGTTTGATAAAGTGGTTATTTTTGTAAAGTTGAGTGATGACTCAAAACTTGATTTTTTTTTTTTTTGCGGATACATCCTTTCGCATTTCCGCGAGGGAATATTTCCAGGTTGTGTCCAAAATTATTTACAAATGACTCAAAGTGGCTATTCTTGCAAAAACGGCCATCCGGCGTCCTTTTGAGGGACATTCGGCTTATTTTAAGCAAGAATAGCATTACCCGACTTGTTTATAACAAAAAATAAAAATTTTGACATTTTTTGGTTATTTTTGCAAAAAGGGTGTGAACCCGGACTTGATTTTGCGGCTATGGCCTTGCAATATTTCCACAAGAAATATTTCAAGGTTGTGCCCTCAAATTATTAAAAATGATTCAAAGTGGCTATTTTTGCAAAAAACAGCCTTCCGGTGTCCTTTCGGAACATTCGGCTATTTTCAAAAACAGCGTCACTTCGATTTATTGACAAAATTAAACACACATTTTTTGATTTTTAAAGGGGTGCCTTTCAACATTTCCACAAGGGTATTTCAAGGCTATTATTCAAAAGGAAAAGATTTCAAAGTGGCCATTTTTGCAAAAACGGCCTTCCGGCGTCCTTTCGGAACATTCGGCTATTTTCAAAAAACAGCATCACTTTTGATTTATTTAAAACTAAATACACATTTTTTTTTAATTTTTGATAGGGGTGGTTGGACCCGATGAGGGTTGCCTACGTATCCCACCTAACGGTGAGAATCAAACCTGCGTAGTTCGGTCAAAATAAAAATAAACTACATTTGTAAATGAAACAAACTATATTTTTTTTCACACATTTTTTTTTATTTTAAAACAAACATTTCTTTTTAAGTAAAAAAAAACTATTTTAAAACTATTTTTTTTTATTTTGATCACATATCATTTTTTATTTTACAACAAACTTTTTTTCTTTTTAAGTAAAAAAAAACTATTTTGAAACTATCTTTTTTTTCATTTTCCTCAATATAAAAAAAACCGGTTAGCCTGCAAGTCTGAAGCAAATAAATGCGTAAAACAAACAGGATGCAGCAGGATGGTCTTTTCATTTCAGGTCACCTGTCCTAGACGGACCCAACCCCTGTGTTGAGTCCCCTAAGTCAAATGCAACATGATGCAAATAAACGTTTCTACTAGGGATCCGGCATGAAGCTTTGTTATTCTAGGTTCAAAAACCTGGGTTTATTGTTCTAGACCTGGCTTACCCGAGCGGACAACTCGAGCCGAGGAGGAGGCAACAACCCGGGAATACAAAAGCTTCACCGGTTTTGCAACTTATCCAAACCTCGTTCTAAGGTGGGAATTAGACACTATACAGAAAAGAAGTCACACGAAGTGCACCCTTCTTCATGATTTAGAAGACTGAGAGAGGAGATTGGTTTCGGCACAGTTTATATGTACAATCCACAAAATATCAAAGCGGTAAAAGCAACATTTATCACATTAAATACAAACATATAATTGTGAGCACGTGATTTTTGCCCTACATGAGAATTACTCCCAGAAAATTCAAAATAAAATAGTTTTGTATTGTGCGTGATTTTGGTGATTTTTGTGTTATTTTTTCTTTTATTATTTGCATTTTTGTGTGTGCGTGCCTATTTATTAAATTAATATAAAATACAAAAATGTTTGCATTCTGCATATAAAATTCATGTTTGTAATTTAGAGTAATTAAGTTTATTTGACGAAAAATGGAAAAATAACAAAAACATGTGTTTAAATGTCTAAAGTCTAATTGTGTGGTTTTAGCCCTAATTGTTATTTAATTTTGTATTAATTGTTATAACGATTTAACTCGTACCTTTTATAAGTTGATTTATTTCTATAAGTTAATTTAGAATTTTTAGAATTTTAGTTTTATTTTAAAAGAAAAGAAAACAAAATAGAAGAACAAACCACATTTGGGCCATCTTTCATTAAATAACACTAAGCTCAAACAAAATACCCCAAAACCAACCCATACCCACGCCCAACCCGTTTTACCCGACCCGGTCCGAAAATAACCAAACCCCCCTCTTTTCTTTCTCATTTCATTTTCCTAATCTCCCAAAACCCTAAAGACCCCTCCCTCCCTTCTCTCATTCCCTCAGCCGCCTACCCCCACCCTTCCTTCTTCAACAACACAAGAAAGAAGCGGCCAGCCCTTCCTTTCTTCTCCAATCAGTCCGCCGGTGAACACCAGCCGCCAGAGGAGAAGGAACCAGCCGCCCTACCCTTCTCAAAAGAAACCCTAGCAGTTCTCTCCTTCAACGACAGAAGCCGCCGCCGCCAGACCACTCGGCAACCACCACCACCAACGACCAAATGACCTCCAGTCCTTCACCCTCGCGAATGACTCCTTAACACCACCATCTCCTCACCACCTCTTAATCTCTTCTCTTTTCCGGATTTCATATTCAGATTCGAGTAGATTATTTTCCAATCTATCATTTGATTGTGGATTCGAATTGTTCCTGTGGTATGCTCGTTCATCAAGATCGACCAGTGGAACAATGTTTCTGTCGTTCGATCTTCGTCCCCATTGCCGGTAGCAAAGCAAAGATTACATATTTAAGTCGGCTGGATTGCGCTTGGTAGAGGATCGAGGAAGTTCTGTCTCTTGATGAAGATCAATATACATTTCTTCGGATTTACGGTGACTCCATTGTTTGCGGTGATGCTATTTGGATGGTTGCACACTTTGACTGTCGAGATATGTACATCAGCGGCGTTGAGGATAATTGCCATAACTTAATTTATTGTCTATATGGACTATAGTATGTGAATGACTGGTGTGTCATCGAAGGTCAACACGGTTCAACATCGAATTGCTAGAATAAAGGTCGTCGTCGCAATTCTCTATCCGGTCAGTTGATTCCAGCTTCGTTTCTATCCGGATTTTAGCTTGTTCGATTGTTTGGTCTGAAAAGACTGCATATGTGATTCATTTGCTTTGGATAGTTTACTGTAATTGCTAGTATTTCATCTTTTAAATTGCTTACTTCATTTAAAGATAGCTTAACTAAGTTTTTGGTTGTATGTTTGGTTTCTACTATCAGATTTGTGCATTTAAGTTCATTTCCAGTTTAGGGTGTTATTAACGTTTCAAAGCTTTTCATGGTTTTAGTATGAGTTGAATCCAATGATTGAAATCATCTTTTGTGAAGAGTTGAACGAATTACTGGACTTGATCTTTAAGTTATAAAAGTCGAAAATAGCTTCTAGTTCTGATGAAATTCTGTGGGATACTAAGGTGATGTTTGGTTTTCCTTGTTGTGATTTGTTTGTCTAGTTATCAGGAGATCTATTTGTTTTGTTACTGAAGTTTGGTGATCTGTTCAGTTGAATTAGGAATCAGGTTATTCAGTTGTTAAGAATTAGCTAAGTTCTCTTCATTAGATGAATTGGTTATAGCTGGGAAGAATAGTAATTTCAGTAGTTTTAGGGGTAATATGGAAATTGAAAACTTAAAGAATTATTTATGTTAAAGTATTTTATCCACTAAGCACCAATAATATTAAAATAGGGTATTGTTTAATACTTAGTGAGGAACAAGACATAGTGGCTTTGGAAGATGTTAAAAGAAGTAATTAAATATGTTACCCATGCTAGGAATTAATTAATAGAGTGGGACAAATGGTAATGGGAAACAAAACATATGGTAGTGGAGTTGATGGGAAAATAGCTTAATTAAATGGGTCTTAGTGTTGTTATGAGTTGGAAGAAAGAGATCTTAATTGATATAAATAGAGGGATTGACACAAGAAGAAGGGACACGGGTAGACACTGAAAAAACACCTGGGAGAGAGTTTTAAAAACAGAAAGGGAGAGAGTTTGAGAGATAAAAGAGAATAGAAAAGTTAAAAGACAGATTCTCTTACTATTTCATTGGGTTTTTCTGAAGCTTTTGATATCTGTGATTCATTGGAGTTTGGAAGTGTTGAGTTTCTTTTCAAAACTTGGTTTCAAAGTTTTTTTTATTCCAATTCTGTTCAAGTCTTGCAAGTGTCTTCTCCTGGGTGTGCTACTAGACTTTGCTACTGTCTTATTGGTTTTTTGGAGTTCACACGAATTTCCTGCACCTATTTCTGGGTCGATTGTTCTGCTGGTTGTGGTTTTCACTGGCTGTTGCTGAGTGTTGCTGTTGTTGTATTGCTACTGTATTACTACTGCTGATTGCTCCTTTCCTTCTTCTTTTGTCATCATCCAGGTACTTCTCCCGTCCATTCTGAACTAGAGAGACAGTATAAACACTGCTCTAAAATCAAATGATGAACTGCAGTTTGGAGAGTTATACGAGTTTCTGTTGTGGCCGTGTAATTTGAATTGATTGATAATTGTATTCATTTGAAATTGTTGTAGTATGTTTAATCGAAAAGCTAAAGTCAAATTAATCGAACATTCTAGTTTCGACCTTCTGATAGCCTAGGATTTTAATCTCTGTTATTGGTTTAGTTCTGCCATGTTTAGCTAGATTAACACTAGTTTGTAGTAAAAGCATATATTATGTTAACAGTTTTTAAGCCCGTGTTCCAGGTACAATTTAAAGAACCCTACAATTGAACTAAACAAGGCATAGCTATAAAACATAAAATACATCATTATGAGCAAAGAACCGAACTGGCGACTTAGATCAAATAATTAGAGTAATCACTCGAGGCATAGATTGTTAAAAGAGCAAAGTTAATAGATAGCTTTAGTTAGTTCATTTGCATCCTTGACCATGGGTAAGCAATACATTAGTGTAACTGTAAACAAAGCCTTAGTAACTTGTATAAAGAGTTAGATTGTGTATTTAAGTTTCATACAATTCCTTTTATATTGGATTCGAATTTAGGCCCAAAAAGAAAAGGCCATGCTGATAAAGAATCAAGTATAATGACAATTTAAAATAAAAGCTCCGATATATAAACTTAATTGGTAAATGTGATGCTGGACTTTGAAGTAAATAGCAAGGTCCAAGTTAAATAGTTTTCGCTCTTCTCACTCAAACTAGAAATTGAATTCGGAATTTAAACTTGTACTCGTGTGTTAATCAATCATTAGAGACAAAATAAATAGAAAATTTAGCTACTTAGGTATGACCTTTAATAAAAGTGAGATGAGCCTCGCCGCATGGAATACACAATTGCGGGGCCCTCAAATTAATTGTTATAAAAATCTTAGACTCGGGAAGACCGTTTAGCAAATTTCACGGTCTTTTCCCAAAATTAATAAAGACGATAGACTCGTTAGGCACGATTTGTAACTAAATTACTTTCCTAAACACGGGTGTGCATTTATGTGACCCAAACCTTATTCTCGGCGAAACTGAAATACATTGAAGTCACAGGCGTACTGGTTGCGGTGTGACTCGAAATGTGTTTTCGTGACGTCGCAATTCTTCTAAAATTAAAAGCGGAATGTTAAAAAAACACCTAATTGAAATATATAAAGAAATCGGATAAAAGCAAAAAGTGCAGTTGAGCGACCGTGCTAAAACCACGGAATCCGGGAGTGCCTAACACCTTCTCCCGGGTTAACAGAGTTCCTTATCCAGTTTTCTAGTTTCGCAGACTATATTATAAAGTCATAAATTTCCTCGGGTCGGGATTAAACCGGGTAGCATGTGCATTGTTTCCCCAAACTATGAGGTTTAAGAGTCGATTTTAAATTACGTAAGAGTCAATAAAAAAAGGTAAAAACATATGAGACTATAGTTCAAGTTTTAAGAGTAAAAAATGTGACTTTTTTCATCACCTATTACTTAGTGGGTAGAGTTATTCAGTGAATATATTAATAAATATAAAACAAAAATACAATATTCGATGAAATAGTAAGGATACGAAAATCACATGATTATTAAAAGTACCTTAAGGTACGAGATTGACCATCAAAGCAAAGTGCTTTGGTACAAATCAAACAAACGACTGTATCTTACCTTAATAATTGATACTTGATCGGATCATTGACACTGCATAAAATCCCACCTTAAGCATTGTGATGGCACATAGTTTCTAAGACTAGGTAAGCCTAACAAATTGTAAGCTCTGCCTTTGAGGATTCTAACCCTGACTGGAGTAGGGTATCCGATCATGGTGCTGACCTTGGAATAGTGACGTAACACTAGTCACCGGATAAGATGGATACCAGGAAAACGGGGGTCTAAGCTCGTGACTCTCCCATATCACATGTAGACCGGGCTTTCTTATGTCCATAATCAGATTAAAGAAGTTGTGGTACATTCGTGTATCAGATGCAGCCCCAAACCGACCACGAATCTATATACCCAATCACTCATCTCGACTGCCACTAATGAAGCATACTAAGCCAAGAAGTTAAATTGCATGATGTACTCCTGGACACTAATATTTCCTTGCTCCAATCACAAGAATCTATCTTTTCTAGGTCGGCGGAGTTCAACGAGCATATACTGCTGCAAGAATGCCTCAAAAAATTCCCTTCATCCTGCGGTTTGGGCAAGAGGTCCCCTGGACTGTTACCAAGTCTCATACCATACCACAACTACATCCCTCAACCTATAAGAGGAAAGCTCTACAGACTTAGTATCAGTGGCATGCATCACTCGTAAAGTCCACTACATTTGATCTGAAAAGTTCTGAGCATCTTCGTTTGATCTGTTCCTGTAAGTATGGGGGGGGGGGGGGGGTCCAAATTTAGGAAATCTCGAACACTCTTACTGACTAGTTTATTTTAGGTGGCAGGGTTCTGAGAGGCCACTAACCAAGTTAACAACTTTACTGCACTTCTCATATCTAGATCTTTCTCATGTTGAACCGGGGGCGGGATAGGAAGTACATTTACTTCTCTATGTTATGTCGGGGGTGGTGGTGAAGACCCTTAAGCCTGAGTTTTGACCTTATCGATCGAGAAGCCCATGTTCACCCATAGGGGCAGATAGAACCTGACTGGTACTTTCTCATGCTTCGCTATTTAAACCTTGATCAAGTGCTTGACATCTCGTGGTAGGCGTTGCTATAAACAAAAACAAGATAGGGGATCAGAAGCAAATACTTACGACTCATGCTACCTCACGATCTAAATCATAAAGAAGGGTATTCATCGTAAATATCATGTAGCTTTTTACTTATAAGTATGGTGTACAACATACCCATATGCATGACTCTACTAGATACAACTTGAAGACTCCCTGGGACACAACCACTCTGATACCAAGTTTGTCACAACCCAACTTTGGGAGATGCAGCTGGCACACTATGCCTGAAGGCCCGTGTGAAATGACGTATGCTCTTGTATCTCTTAATTCATAAAGTCTGGACCATTGAGGCCTCCAAATAATAACACCAGAACTTAAAAATGTGAATAACTGATTAGCACAGGAAACATTGGCATTTCATGCATATTCATATTTGTACCCTGCAAGGTTACAATCCCACTCTTTGAGATATAATCATACTCTAGTCTACAAACCTCTAAGAACACCAAAAGGAGTACAAGTTTACATGATTTGCTTCAGCATGTCAAATAACTTCTTGTATTTCTCTTCCTTTTTGTACTTAGCTAGCCTCTAGGGGAAGGGTGCAGGGGGTCTCTTCTTCCCAATCACTGGGACTGATCTTTATCAGCTGCTACATTAACTACTGGCTCATGGATTGTTTGAGCTTCTTTCTCGGTCTCATTCTGAATGATATTTGCTTCTTGAGCAGGCTGAACTGTCACCTCTGTCAATTTCATTGGCTCATCCAGCTCAATGGACACTAGTATGAGTGTCTCAGCCTGTCTAGCTTCTCGAGCCCTTTCTTGCTCTACATCGAGATATCTGCCATTACGTAGATTCACTTCCATCAGCTACTTCGGTCCTTGATCTTTTGGATTTATCTGGGTGTCTACAAGTAATGTCCCATGAGGACGAATGTTCAGAGACATCTAAATATGTCCCACATGTACCTCAATATTTTTTATTGCTGCATCATGTGCATCGACTCTCTCATTAATTTTTGCATTAGAGCTAATAACCTGCTGCGTCATCGCTTCAAAGTCTAGCAAACCCATCTTCATGCCTTCCACCATGTTGCTGCTGAGGTGGGTGATACCCATTGTCACACCTCTTTTTACCGCACCCGCGAGGGCGCAAAATATAAAAGAGAGTTTTTCCAATTAAAGGACAACCAAAACGGGATTCATTTATTGAGAGATTCGGAGTCGCCACTTGGGAGATTTATGGTGTCCCAAGTCACCGGTTTGAAACCCGAATTGAGGAAAGGTTTGACTCTATTTAACGGTCCGCGAACCAGAAATCCGGATAAGGAATTCTGTTAACCCGGGAGAAGGTGTTAGGCATTCCCGAATTCCGTGGTTCTAGCACGGTCGCTTAACTGTCATATTCGGCTTATTTATCTGATTTTTACAGTTATATACTTAATGCAAATTAATATCCCTTTACCGCTTTTATTATTATTATTATTTACGAAAGAGAATGTTGTCTAAAAATATATTTCGAATCACGTCACATGAAATGCACCCGGATCCTCGACATACTCTTATTCAACATTTTGGGATTTGGATTTGGGCCGCATGAAATGCACACCCGTATTTAAGAAGGTAAAATTATTAAAATACGCGCCTAGAGCGATTACTTATTTACATTTTTTGAGAAGGCTAGGAAATTCGCTAAGAAACGGCACATCTCGAAATCTAAATATTTTACATATATATTTATGAGGGCCCCGCGATTTGTATAATTTTGTTAGGCGAGGCACACCTCTAATTCTAATTCAAAAGCAAACTACATTCCGCTATATTTATTTAGGAGTTAATTCAAGATTATTTAAAACATGTTGCAAGCCACACTACATGAAATGCACTTGTGGTTCACAACACTCTTTATTTAACCTTGTTCAAATATGGAGTCGGGTCACATGAAATGCACCCCCGATTCCTTTAATCTAATTACGTCGTTTAAAGAATAACGAACCAATTTCCATAATGTGACAACATCGTGCTCAACTATAACCAATTCGAGTAAACATACGAGTAGCTAACTAAGTGAGCAAATTCAAGACTATGGTGAACAATTACATAAACAACGGAAGCATAACTAGTTGGCAAGCATATGAAGGATTAGTCATTTTCATTAGCTAACTTCGACATTGCATGTTCAACAAAATCATATATTTACCAAATCGTCCGAATCGTATGAAACTAAATCAAATGCGAAACGATTCAAAATATTAGCGAGAAGAAAAATATCAAAAAAACATGCGCCTTTATTTCTGCATATTTTCAACGTACACAATAAGAAAACGAACCTTTTATGACGACCTCAAACTTCGACCTCTCCGGACAGAACTCGAACCAAACTATGGAGTTTTGGGTGGTCGACGGGCTGTGCTGTTGGAGTCGACGGAGATGAAGGAAAGGAGGCTCTGGTCCTGTTCGTTATCTCTTCTTCATGAAGAAGAAAATGTCTCCTCTTTCACTGTTTTTTGAATCCGTATGTATTGTATCCTCTTTTCGTTTTGTTCCCCTCCCCAGCTCCTTATGCATGCGTCCGTTTTCTCTTTTTTCTGTTTCTGCCTCTCTTCTTTTTTTCTTTTCCGCTTTTTCTCCTCTTTCTTTTGCGTTTTTTTTCCTTTGTTTCTCGTTTCTTTCTTTGTTTGTTTTCCTTTGTTTGTTCTCAATTCTTCTCTTTGTTTTCAATCCCCCCTTCAATCCGTTCTCTCTTCTTCTTTTTAAAGAAGAAGAGTATGGTATTTTATTATTATTATTTTTTTTTAAAAATAAGCTCCATGCCTTTTTTTTGTTTTTTTCTTCTTGTTTTTATCCCTTTGTCTTTTTCTTCTTGTCTTTGTTCTTATTCCCCATCCATTATGTATTGTCCCCCTTAGTGTAGTGGACTCGGTTTATTACGGGCTAGGTCCGAAAATTATAAAACCGGGTAGTTTGAACCCGAATATTATTCTTCGCCCGGAACCGAAAATGGTGTTATTTAATTAATCCTAGGTAATCAAAATAACTATAATACTTATAATAAAAATAAAACTATTTTTTTTTATATTTTTCAAGTTTAAAACAACTACAAAATATTTATGAAACTATTTTTTATTATTTTCGTTTTTATAAAAAGATAAAAATATAAAGTATTATTTTTATATTTTTCAACTTTAAAATAACTACAAAATATTAATGAAACTATTTTATTATTTTCGTTTTTTATAAAAAGATGAAAAATATAAAGTACTATTTTTGTATTTTTCAAGTTTAAAATGACTACGAAACATTAATAAAACCATATTTTGTTATTTTTCATTTTGAGGTAAAAATAAAGTAAAAGAGTCAAATTTAGCTAAAATAGCTATATTAAAACTAAACTAAATATTTTACGCTAAAAATATAGAAAATCTCGGGAGGGTCAAAAATCACGCGTTTACACCCATGCTTCTGATCATTGTATCCATGTGGTCGTGGGTAAGGTGCCATATTGTTGGGGGGTATCATAACGCCCATGTTCCCGGTATTAAACTGTGGCTGTGGTGGCATGTACTGCTGATTTTGTTGACCCCAATTCTTACCACTCTGTTTTTGGCCTCCATAATTAGACACATAGTTCATGTCTTCAAGTTAGTGATGATGATCGTGTTCTGCATTCCACTGATTACCAACTGGCTGACTAATGCAAGATGCACATACGCCCCCATTAGTAGTATCAACAATATGTACATGTTGTTTCTGCCCTGACTCTTCCACCTTTTTGGTGAGTATGCTTATCTGTGTCAATAAGGTGGCCATATTTTCCACCATAAAATTTGATGGATCTAAAGGCACTGAGTGCACTAGTGGAGTGATAAGGTGCACTTCTAGTTATCCATCCCGAACTCTGTGTCATCTTGTCAAGCAGAATCTGTCCATTTATCCATGTTTTGCTCAAGAATTCCCACCAGCTGAAGCATCAATAATATTCTTTACACTATTTGACAATCTCATGTAAAACCGCTGCCCCAACATTAGGTCTCGAATACCAAGGTGTTGACATATGACCAGCATCCCTTTAAAACGCCCCCATGTTTCATGCAGTGTTTCCATCGGTCTCTGTTTAAAGCTCAAAATCTCATCAATTGTTGAGACGTCTTGTTGGGTGAGTGGAACTTATTGTGGAATTGCTTGACTAGTTCATCCCACGTTGTTATAGAATTTATGAGGAATAAATTTAGCCATGTCTGGGCAGCTCCTGTTGCTGAGAATGGAAACAATAATAGCTTGATTCCTTCCGGATGTACATTGGGTTGCCTTTAAGTTTTGTATATAGGCAAGAAACTTTTCAAGTGCTGCTGAGGATCTTCAACTTGTGACCCCAAAAATAGTCCATTGTTCTGCAACAAGTGTAGCATGTTATTTGTGATATGAAATAACTCAGCCTGTATCTGCGGGACTACTACTACTGTGGATAGATTCTCATATGTGGGTTGTGCCCAGTCATAGAGAGCAGCCTCTGGCACTGGCGCTATTGGTGCTGCTGGGTTTTCCTGGCTATCTCCCATGATTGTTTCGAATTGTACAGTTGTTGGTTGTTGTTTTTTTGTCGGTTGGCCCGATTCAGAGCCCTGAAAACTTTCTTGGAATCTGATAACGCTTCTAATACTTCAATAGATCTCGATGAGTTGCTAGGCATGCACTTGTGCAACCACGTCAACAAACGTTAAAATATTAATGTAAAAGTTGGGTATAGAGAAAACTGACTACACTAAGAATTTTTGTACTTCTTTCAATTGTAATTGATAACACCATTAATTTCCGGTAACAACGTCAAAATTTGATCATGCTCTACTATGCCTTATAAAAAGGATAATGCGGTCGTTGCAAATATAATCTGGTTTACAAGTCCGGAGTCGAATCTCACAAAGAATTAACCTATCAATTACCTTTGTTGGAATCACTAAATTCTTTATAATCAACTTCGCTAAATATTGTAAATAGTAGTTGATGGTGTTTCTACTAACTAAGATTGACAATAAATAACTAAACAACTGTAAACTAAATATGCTTGGGTTGTAAATAATAATGAGAAGGTTCTAAGGTAGTGATTTTCCCTATTGATGGAATCCTTCCAGTTATGTTTCATATAGATTCACCAAAATACATCTATTAATCATGAGCATTATTTTTACCGTAAATCTCTCTCGAGTAATCGCGATAATTTACTAGACGCACTATCCCGAGATATGCTAGCTTACTTTGTTAATTATAGCTCACTTTAGATTACACCCAAGGCTTCGTTATCTCTAATCCCGCCTTTAAACCCGCAGTTATAGATCCCTCTTATACTTTGGGAGTGGTGTTGTTTAACAATTACCTAAATATTCACTCTCTTCCGAGTTATGCACACTAAATAGGCACACCTAATTGAGGATCCTATCAATTAACTACAATAAATACGTAGTTGAATAAATAGAGATTAACTGACAAACTATATTAACATAATCAAGAAGTTCATTCTTCAATAGGTTCCATCAAATCCTTAGACTAAAGTATTTAGCTACTCATAACAACGTAAAGATAAACTACGAAAATATTCATCATGAAAAATTGTAAGAAAAAAAAGAAATAAAGAACTATGATATTTTGGGTGATCTCTCACACTTGTGTTTCTTGCCAAAGTACTCTCCAAAACAAATCTGCCCTAATATGGCAAAATTTTTACATCTTATAAGGGTTTTACACCAAGTTTCCTGACTTGACACTTTGGCCCCTAAAGTTTTTGCGTTTCGCCGTGGTCCTCCGCGGTTACACCAGGACCGCGGCCAAAAGGGTCCTCTGAATCTACAGCTCTGCTCTACCGCGGTTACGGTCTGACCACGGCAAGCCAATTTCAGCTCTGGTTTTGTCTCTTTGTATGGTGCACTTTGTGGGCATTGTTTGATTGGCCTCATTTTCTCCGTAATTGATCCTCAAACGTACTCCATTAACTTCTTTCATTAGATATAGCCTGCAAAGCATGAAAAATACTAATAAGAGCATTTGGTTATCACTTTTTACCATAAAGCTATACAAAAATATAGTTCTTTAGGGTTCAATTATAGTCTAATTCACCTATTATCAAGGATCTTTATCAAATCTTATATTTGTTTCTTCCTCAAGTTTCAAATGGTAGAAATCAACCAAAAAATGGAGCAAGTCTGTAATTTGGTAGAAAAAAAACAAATAAATTAATTTTATACATAGATTTTCCGAGAAAAAGTAAGAATAAATACAAATATTTCAATTTTAGTTTTAACTGTACATGTACATTATATATAATAATGTATAACTTTATATATGAAATATATAATCATGTATATAAAAAAAAATAAGAAAAACAAGAAGAGGAGAAGAGGAGAAGAAAGTATCAAACTTTCATAGAGCCCAATTATACACTATATATATACACAATATTGTACAATGAAAAAATATATTTATATAATAGTATACACCAATATACATATTTATATATATTTTCACACGATTATACATAATTATACAATATTGTATATGTGTGTATAAATACCAATTATACAAAAATTAAAATTGAAAACACCTTATGTCCTTCGCCACACCTCTATTTTAACACCAAAAATTTGCCTCACCAATTAATAATACCATTATTAATCAACACCCATCCAAATTAAAGAATATAGTCACAATGTTATTCGAATTAAAAATATTCAAAACATTCAAGTATATTTTTTAAAGAACCCAGCATTAGAATCGAAGTTTTCCGTCCAAAATTCTTCACACAATTGAATTTAATGCACGGGGACATCCATGGCCCATATCATGGAGCTTTGAGCTTCAACGAAGATAGCTTTTTCAAATATAAAACTATAATTCAAATTGAAAGGGTACCACATGTGTGGTGTGACAAAAAAAAAAGGGTGAGAAATTATTTTCTGTGAAAAGATAGGAACATAAAATAATGGAAGACGATGAAAGGGGAAGGGGTTCTGGTGAAGAAGATGATGGAAAGAGTGAGGAGGCAGCGACAAAGACAAGGGAAAGTCTTTTTATCATATTTTTTTTCTTGTTAGCAACTACGAGGGATAAATAATTTTTACATATCACATACAATGTGAGCTAGTTTTGGTAGCGTTTACAAATATGGGCAATTTTGATAGCATCATGATATCAATTGTATTTGGGCGTAACTTTTCTAAATTTATTATGATTAGATGTCAACAGATTATAGGCATCTCATATAAGCTACATCCTTCCCACAAAATTTAAGGTCAGTTAATTACATGTTCAAATAATTTAATGAACCATAACTTTTTACATATACATGTCTATGTTTCAAATATTTTAAAATAAGGAAAAATGTCACATTTAAATTAGGTTTTCAAGTATTTTAGAATAACGTGTTCTCTGTTATGTACAATTTCAATTTTTCAAACCAAAACTGGGCAGCTTGATTTTCTATATGTCGATGCTCTTTCCTATCATATTTTCTTGTTTTTCATGGTCCAAGTGTTGCTAGGGACAGTTTGGATTTACACCGTTTACACAAAAAAGACCACCTTTTTATGAATTTCATTTCTTTATGCTTGCCATGTTGATATGAAGGCATTGAATTTTTAATGGGAAGCTGAGGACAAATCGTATATCAAGGATAGGAACTGCCCATGTGTTGAATGTTTCATATTTTGAAGCCTTGCTTGCAATATAAAGAAAAGAAGTCAAAATCGCATGGCATAGCCACTTTTACGTTGGCTATTGAAAAATAGCTGTTGTTTACGAAATCAATGAAAAATAGTGACTATTTGCTGCAACAGGGACCGATCTCGTATAATTTACGGGAGTTCTGGTGCATTTGTGTACGAACTCCAGCATATTATGCTAGACCGGTATACTTTGCTAACTACTGTAAAATTTGCGGGAGACTAGAGCACCGGTGCTCCAAAGTATATTATACTGGATATTTATACTTGCTGGAACTCCCGTAAAATTTGCGGGAGTTCCAACATAATTATGCTTGAACTCCCGTAAAATTTGCGGGAGTTCCAGCATAGTTATCCTGGAACTCCTGTAGAATTTGCAGGAGTTCAAGCATACTTATGTTGGAACTCCCGTAAAATTTGCGGGCATATTTTCCGGATTTTGAACAGTGTTTTCGCTCAGATTTCTCTTTACATAAAAAGTGGCTAAATTTCGATGACTTTTGAAATTTGGCTATTTTTTAACGACCAATAGTAAATCTGGCTATTTTTAAATTTCTCAGGTTAATGTTGCAAGTTGTGGCTAATGTACGTAGGACAAGTAATGATTGATGAAACTAGCCCGTTTGACGAAAGTCTGTATACATGGAAGCAGATTTTCTTGCTTGTGAAAATTGTCAAATTCAAGATATTAGTGTTAGCTTTCAAGTTAATATGCTGTGACACAAGCTTTTCGTAGCAGAAAATATAAATGATTGTACTTTCTTAATTGTGTACTTTGTAACTAAAAAATTGTCTGCTATTGTAGTTAGCTAATTAGAAGGACATGCAAGATATGCTGCTTTGCTTTATGAAACTCTTTGCATCTCTTGCAGCTGGGTTTTTGCATCTCTTGAAGCAGGATATATATTAAAGGTGTTAAAAAAATTGGATTACCACTCACGAGAAACGAACCTGTGATCTTCTATACATTCTAAACACCATTCACCACTAAACCAAACATTTGCCTTGTGTCAAGATTGTTCAAAACGTAATATATAGAGACAAAAAATAGATTTTACCTTATATACATAGTATAACTTTTTGACGAAGAATGTTCGGGTGAAAACACTTGCGCCCCCTGCCTCCGCTCCCGGTTGTTACCACAAGCATGCTGCGTTGAGTAACGTTTGAACGATGGTTGCTGGGAGGGCAAGCTTAGTGATTGATGTTATTTGAAACCTAAGCAACAAGTTGAGATGGCCGAGTTGGTCTAAGGCGCCAGATTAAGGTTCTGGTCCGAAAGGGCGTGGGTTCAAATCCCACTCTCAACATTTGCTTTTTTTGATGGTCTCACAGTCTCACCTGATGTGATGACGCAGCTAAGGACGGAGAACTTTATTATTTTCGAGGGCATAACTCACAAGGGTAGCTAATCCTTTCTGCTCATGATCTGCCATTCTCTTTTAAAAGAATGCGCAAAAGATGTACACTTTCTTGCGAGGCCCTTCCATTTTGAAAAGGCCAAAAAGTTTGATTCACCCTCCAGTTCAATATTTGAAAATCTAAACAAGACGACTTGTGACAATTAAATTAGAGAGTAAGGGGTCCTTTGGTACATGGGATAACAATAATTTTTGGGGTAAAGTTTGAAATTAACTTTTCTCCATGTTTGGTTTGAAGTGCAAATTAATCTAGGATAACGTTTACACTAAAATGGTGGGATTAGTTATCCTATATATAAATACTCCGATGGGATATCCTGAGATATCCCACTATTGTATCAAACGACCCCTAACTATACATTTTGTTCACTAAGTGGATCAATCAAAATCAACATTGACCAATCAATTATTCTCCAAAGTCAAAGCTGGAAGTCAAGATAAAAGGCTTCTCTGAAGCCAAAGCAGTAAGTCAAAGAAAAAATGCTTTCTATGTGAAGATTTAAAAACTACTCTAATAATATGTATCTACTCAAATCCCACTCTCAACATTTGCTTTTTTTGATGGTCTCACAGTCTCACCTGATGTGATGACGCAGCTAAGGACGGAGAACTTTATTATTTTCGAGGGCATAACTCACAAGGGTAGCTAATCCTTTCTGCTCATGATCTGCCATTCTCTTTTAAAAGAATGCGCAAAAGATGTACACTTTCTTGCGAGGCCCTTCCATTTTGAAAAGGCCAAAAAGTTTGATTCACCCTCCAGTTCAATATTTGAAAATCTAAACAAGACGACTTGTGACAATTAAATTAGAGAGTAAGGGGTCCTTTGGTACATGGGATAACAATAATTTTTGGGGTAAAGTTTGAAATTAACTTTTCTCCATGTTTGGTTTGAAGTGCAAATTAATCTAGGATAACGTTTACACTAAAATGGTGGGATTAGTTATCCTATATATAAATACTCCGATGGGATATCCTGAGATATCCCACTATTGTATCAAACGACCCCTAACTATACATTTTGTTCACTAAGTGGATCAATCAAAATCAACATTGACCAATCAATTATTCTCCAAAGTCAAAGCTGGAAGTCAAGATAAAAGGCTTCTCTGAAGCCAAAGCAGTAAGTCAAAGAAAAAATGCTTTCTATGTGAAGATTTAAGAAAGCAGTAATAAGTCCTAAACCTCATCAAATGTCACTATGTCCAGTACCTAAACCTTTCATTTTACGGGGAGGTTACAACTACACAGTTAATACATCAACTAAATAAGGAAAATGAATGGGGGGTCACAACTGAACTAAATAGCCATGCAAAGAACAAAAGACAACTGGACAATCTATTATGGGACTTGAGCTTTATAAATTCCCCAGGAAAACATATTTTCAAGATTTCAAAGCTGAAACTGAATTCTGTTCTAAAGGATGTGACACCTATTCCTTTGACTGCCCCATCTATTATCTCAACAGAGCCCCAAATTTGGCAGTGTCAACTTCTTTAACTGTTTAATACTATCATCTATCCAGGGAAAGAGTGTCACATAGCAAATGTGCAAAAGCAAGTCAACGTTATACGCAACCCCAATGACATAGCAGAAAGCTAACATAAAAGAGCAAAACAAAGGAATTTTGAGAAAGTTACTGATGAATGTAACTGTCAAAAACATCCATCTAGTATTAGTACTTCGAGGCATTGTCTATAGAAATATAATATACCAACTTAAATTAAGTCTACTTAAACCCTCATAAGCCAACCAACTCTATAAGCTTAATAAACCTGATAAGCAACCCGTGGGTGAGAGATTCCCAACTGATATTAAGTACGAAAAAACTACTCTAATAATATGTATCTATGTAAATATTTTGAGATGCTTATAAGCAAAAGATCAACTGAAAACGCAATGCCAAAGTGATTGATCATAGCACTGGTGAGCGAGAAGCACGAGGTCGCACAGGAGTCTTCGATGGGCTTACCCTGCATAGACCATAATATAAAGATTATAGATTAAACAGGAATGTCAAGAGAGGAAGCTTTAGGAAAAGTTTTTAAGGAATCAGAAAACAACCTTATGGGAAGTGATCCCAAGATTGAACCACTGCAGTTCAGTGCTGCAATTGCACTCTCTGCCTGAAACATAAAAAATTTAACATGAAACCATGCATAAAATACAGCAATGGAAAGTCGTACCAAATTCCATGAAGGAGATGATAGGATCATTAAAATGGAAGAGATAAAAATTTGTTATTCTCATATCCCATGAATACACTAACAAAGACAACAGAAAATCTTCAAAAAGTGAGGACCAGCTGTTGAGATCACAGAAATGCCACATCATGCACACTAATAAAAAATGAAATTCTGACAATAGGCACGATCATGTAGGTGTTGTCTGCCATGAAAATAAGCTGCAAAGTCTGAAAAAAATTAGAAGACAAATAATAGACAAGAAGAATAGGAACAAGTATGTGATTTCCAAACTTAAAGTGTTATCCCCTTATACAAGTTTCACCTCCAACTAATACAAGCAAAACGTTAGCCGAAAGTGTGTCTCTCAAGAAAATCAGCACATACTCTACAGTTCATGACCTCACTTATGAAATAAGCATTTCCCACAGGTAACAGAAAAAAGCTGCTTGAATGCATCAGATTCCAGTGAACGATGAATATTATAGAGGAACTTTTCATATATCCCTACCAATTCTTAACCCCTTGGAAGGATAGGAGGCGGTGGAAAAAGAAGAAACATACTAGTTGAAAGCAACTCATGAACTGAGAAAATATAAATCAATAAAAATGCAGGTTAAATGAGAGTACTTGCAATTGCTAAGATATATCAAGGGGAATTGAAGATGGTTTGGTGGAAGCAAATAATATCTATTTTCTTGAATCACGAGACTAAGTATATAGCCCTTATCTCCAGCTTTCATTTAAGTGAAGAATAATCACATTGTAACAGATACATTCAAAGCAACAGCCATACATTTTAGACCGAGAGTCCCTAACTCAAGGCAAAGTAAACACCAATTCTGCCAGACATTCAGAACATGTATTGAAGACCAATAGTTCTAGGGACTGCCCATGGAGCATTCCGTTTCCACATTCTATAAATTCAAACTAATTCCTCACCAACAAGTCCAATCAAGTTGCTCAGGCATCAAAAACACCACGATTGCAATTTTCTTTGTCCGTACTTCTCTAAATTCTAAGGCTTCTGATATCTCTAGTTGCTGCAGATGAGCTACATCAAGACTTAACATGCATAGATAGCTACTGAATATTGTCAGATGCCTCTTCAACTGATCAAATAGACAAAAAGAGAAGCAAATTTTTCCTGCTGTCATTAACCCTTTCAGCAAGGTCTTTTAGTTTCTAATTTGTTTGGACTTCTTCCATAATGTGATCCATCTTGAACTATGTAAAACAAGCTCCTACTTTTTCAAATTCCTTATGGTACACCTTCCATTTCTTTATTTGCAAAGGATGCAGCTCTGTTCTTTTTTCCCCTCATAAGACCAACAATTTCATTTAGATGAAACCAAGCAGCATCAAAAAGTATGTACGAGATGTGGGTGAACATGACTCGACCCGAATCAACCAGTCCTTATGAATGAAACATAAAAGGAAAACCACCAGTTTAATCTCTTCTTCTGAATGAAGCATATTAATCTCTTTCATCTCCCTTTTGTACAGAGAAAATAATCAACATAGTCATAATAAAACGATAAAACTTTTTGAAAAGTAAATAGCCGTAAAATTAATCTTCAGATAAATTCCCTTGGGAGTTGGACAAAATTCTATCAGACTGCACTCACCTCTTTTATTTCATCTGCTAGATGCAGAACTAAAGGAATTCTCCTTCCAAAAGTAACTCTACAAGCACTAGTAAATAGCTAAAGTAGGAAAACTAAACTGCAACTGGCTATCAATAGACCTACTGTACCAGTTAACCTGCAGGTGACAGATCTTAAGCCAAAGAAGGTTTAATTATAGAGAAACTTACCCAGTGAACACAGTAAAGCTTAGATAGCTAACAAATTAGGATCAGTTAGCGATGGCAAATAAAGACAGCAGTATATGCTTATGCTGGAATTCGAGGAGAAAAGGAAAAAGATTTAAGCCAAAGTTCAGTTTATCAGAATTTATTTCATAATTCACGGGGTGACCATGCCATAAGCAACATCTTGAGTTAGTGCAGTATCCACATAGGAATCAGAGCTGGTGCTTCTACACTTTTTTGACTGCAAAAGAATCACATAACATCAAAATAACGTTCAAAGACAAGCACAGAGTTCCGATTGATGTGACAAAAAGTTGAAATAGGAGGAACTTCTTGTAGGACAGCCATCGAAACTTGAAAGTTTCACCAGGTTTCTTCACGTTCGGATATGAGGGATTGGGTGAAAGACCTTAAAATTTTCAACAAGGCACTACTAGGGAAGTGGCTATGTCCAAAAGTGTTTTGATGGCATCACAACTCCCACCCCTACTCTCAAGGCTAGATGTTTGGTTAATCCTCTTAGTTGGTTTGACCACACTCCCCTATTCAGTATCGATACTTTCCTTCTTTCCTGGAATTCATCAGCTCGCTCACTAGTTCTGTGATAGTTTTTTTTTGTCTTTTTTGAGCTGAGAATTTCTCTCTTTTGTAATCTTTGCATCTTCTTGATGCTTGTTAATGATATACTATCACTTATTTCATAAAAAAAAAAGGAAGTTGCTATGAAGATTTGAGATTGAAGAGCAGACATTATGGAAGGAAGTGATAGCAGGCATTATGGAGGGATGTGATAGCAAGAAAATATGGAGTTGTGGAACGGAAGGCTAGAAATGTAACATTACCTTAAGGATACGTCTTCTGATAAATATCATGAAGAGTTAAGAAGATTTTGACAGCTTTGTTACCTATAAGGTAAGAAATGGAAGAAGAGTCAGCTTTTGGGATCAAAAGTGGTCGCGGAGAGCAGAGGCGGATCCGGAAGTTAAACCCTATGGGTTCAACTTTTGAGGTTTTAGGGGCAACTATGACAGTGGATAACATGAAAAGAAGGATTACAATGCTAGGTGGTAATTTTTATTATTATATTTTTATAACTGTTGTGTTCGGACCAGCTTGCGCAAACTCAACTAATTCCATGGGGTACTCGCTATCTCCACCAGCTTAAGTACCACGTAACTCTATCCACAAAGGCTTGGACAGATGGGAGAAAATCACCTAGTGTTTTTGCCTCCGCTGGAATTTGAACATGAGACTTCATGGTTCTTAACCCACTTCATAAAATATGCTAAATAGTATTTAATATGTAGATGTTCAGGAAAAGACATGGATCACATCTCTTTACATCACCAATGAAACATAGATCACCTCTTGTTACATTACCAGGTGATTTCACGCTTGTGGTGAAAGATACATTGATAACTATGCCGTTAGAAGAAGAAAGAGAATATGTATGGCATCGAACATTGCCCGCTAGCCACTATGAGTGTCTGTGAAGAGAGAAATAGGAAAGCTTTTGAAGGGTCAGAAAATGAGTTTGTAAATTTGAGAAATAACCTCTTATTAGTTTGTTTTTGGTGCGCCTATATAGCTCCATAGAAGATTGGGTTGTAAAGAACCATATAACTATGTAGGTTCTCTACTTTTTAGTATACATCTTGTATATGGGAGTGATCCAACATGAAAAGAATTATTTAGCCTCTCAAAACCACAAGCACAGAGCAAAAGAGATAATACACTTTAAGCATATAAAATGCCAAATGCAAGCATTTGCAACACACGATCCGATTTGATAGCAACTATTGGAAGTTATAGTATCTCGGAAGATTAGTAAGACGAAGAGATCCACAACTCAAGGAAGTTTCAAGCAGCAATACAAGTCAAAAGCTCATGGAAGTTACCATGACAAACTCAACAAAAGCTAGACGAGTCGAATGATGATAATCACCAAGCAACCTCAAGCGATGAACCTATGTTAGAGAAGAAAATCCAAACATAGAGTTAGGATTTAAAGAAGGACCAGCACTTCCAGACTTGTTACGTGAGCAGCTACAAACCTCTCCACAAAAGGATTCAAAGAACAGCTTGACATCTGCTTGAGTAACCTGCTTTCATACAAACATACAAGTCGTAAATATTTGTCTTCATTAATGTCCATCAACTAAGTGAATTATAAACCCAAAATTACCTTCTTATCAATATTTGTACAGTATACTGTTCTGGCACACATCTCTCTTTCATCTTCAGACTAACATCAGCGTAAAAGGTAAAATTTTTAGTATGAGCAGCACTAGGTATGCATTTGCCTCCCCTAGGACATTGTTACAAAAGGTAAATCACATGTAGCCACAATTCCTCACCCTTGGAAGAAAGGTTGGATTAACCGGAGCAATCGCAGTTTTAGAGGGAAGCACTCTCACGGGATAAAATCCAAGCATAGTTCCTGCAAGACTCAGAGCACTCCTTGCACCTTCTGCATAACACATTGGTGAAATTGTGATGTTCGAGAATAGGCACCCTAACCAGAATATATAAGCAAATAATCATGTTTCAACCTACCTTCATCTGTAAACTCAATAAAGGCAAAACGAAGCACAGAATTGGTGTCACCACATATACGACAGTCCACAACCTTCAGCACATCAAGGTTAGCCAGATATGGAAGCAGAACATTTCCTCAACATAATTAAAAAGAGAGACAATAACCACGAATGAGCATGGAAGCTTGACATAATGGAAAGATATCCACCTGTCCACAACTAAGAAAGAGTGCTGCGAGCTGCTCTTCAGTTACCTACACAAAAGAAGAAACATGATTATGTAAAAAAAAATAAAAAATAAAGGTGCAATAACCCAATTAACATTACGGGACCTCTTATACCTGATGATCAATGTCGGACACATAAACCGTCCTCCTTATAACATCTTCCCTTTGGGCCATGCCTGTTCGAGTATTCATCCTTCTCCTACCATAACCAAAGACATTCTTCTTCTGTACGCGCCATTTAAAACTCAACTACTCAGATCAGACTCAGACGTTGAATTATTATGAAAAGAATCGATACAGAGAAAATTTTCTTTTTCCTAATTATAGGGTAGAGAAAGAAATAAAGAAACATAATAGCCTCTACCGTAACCCTACAATGACTAACTAAACCCTCTTATTACTTTTATGCAAAATAACAACTGGACAAATAAGAAATGTCCTTGAAGTGATCATCTTACATCTAACATAAACTAAAAGGTAATTCTGAAAAGAAACAATAACAAAACTAGAGAACCTAGCATATCAATATTTGAACTCAAACACCAACGGCAATAACAACTATGACTCAGTATCAACCAAGTTGAGGTCGGCTATATGAATCTTCACTGACCATGTTACTCCAATATAAGCTCATCCCAGGCCAATATTATACAGAATAGAAGAAGTTCTTAATAAATCTCTGAAAGACTAAACAACTCCTAGAAAAGCATAGGACGTAAAGTGAAAGTGTTAACATTCGACCCAAAACATATAGAAATGTTTAAATTAATAAAAACGGGATAAATGAGGAAGAAAAGGGTGATCAACTGGATACCCTTCGGTTGGAATTTCCATTGGCAACTCCCTGGTTAGACTGCATTACAAAATTATTAGTAGCATCAAAGCCAAATTGCACTCCACCAACACTAGGTGGAAATGGCATACTCCTGTGGTTAGTCAGTGAAAGAGGCACAAACTCTTTAGCCATGGGATTCAATTTGGAAAACATCTCCTCCAAATCCCTCATCTCCTTCTTAAACCCTTCCTCACCATCATCTCCGTTCCTTAAATCGATACCGTTCATTTTCTGATGCTCATGCTGAACCATATTATGATTAACCAATACTCCATTGCCGTTGATGCTGTGCTGTACAGAAGTTTCTTGCTGCACCATACGGAAATTCTGATCAGTGGGACCCACCATTGATCTCTGCACGCCGTTCTGTTTCGTAGTTACTGACTGATGATGATCGAAGGCAGCATCTTTCTGTAGAATTCTGCCGGGATTCGATGAGCCAACAACGTTAATATTAATGGCAGCATTCTCAACCACAGCCATGATTGTTTGTTTCAACAACCCTGTGACACAGACACTGTCAAGGAATGCTCCTTTTTTGTTTTTTGTCCTTTTCTTGTACCCTTTTTTCCCTATACGAGTTCTGTCAAAACCCAATAAATAAATAAATAAAGATGACACCTTTTTTCAAGAAGATCAAGTTGGGATTTTGAAGTTATTACTAAATCGGGAATAAATAATAGGGAAATGATGAAATTCATACCTGATTGTCTAAATGGTGTCCATTGATCAGAAATTAGAGTCCCAATTCTAAAATCGTCAGCTGAGAAAAGCAGAAAAGGGTAGCAAAAACAGGACAGGAATAAAAAAGAATTTCTTGGAGTGTGTAGTAGTAGGAGTATTATTATACTGAGTCTGCAGAGAGAAGATATAAGGAAAGAGAAATGAAATAGTAGTAATAGTCCACTAGTTTATAGGAGGAGAGAGAGAGAGTTGGGTTCTTCGGATCGTTCGTTTTGACACACTTCACCTTTTGGACTTTCTTTCACTACCTCCCAAAATATTGATAAACAACACTGAAGAACCTACTTCTACTGTCCCACACCACATAATATATGTTCGATGGGTTTTAGACACGAGGGGTTGCTCTGATGGTAAGCAACCCCCACTTCCAACCGAGAGGTTGTGAGTTCGAGTCTCCCCAAGAGCAAGGTGGGTAGTTCTTGGAGGGAAGGATGCCGGGGGTCTATTTGGAAACAGACTCTCTACCTTAGGGTAGGGGTAAGGTCTGCGTACACACTACCCTCCCCAGACCCCACTAAGTGGGATTATACTGGGTTGTTGTTGTTGTTGTTGTTGTTGGGTTTTAGACACCAAGGGGATCATCAAATTTCCCCTTTGTACATGTTCTTACGTTTGGTACCGTACGACCGCTAATTAATCCCGAAATTAAATTTAAAAAGAATTTATTTTATATTTAGTTAATAAAAAAGTATAATATAATTTATTTTGGGATTAATTATTTTAAAATTATAATATTTTTTATTCCTTAAAAAGGTGAAATAACTAATCTCAGAATAATTAGTCCTCGTATAACTTCTTTTCAACCAAACGAGGGGGCGTTTAGTGGATTAGTTATACTAGGATTAGGTATCCTCTTATCGTTACTCATTAACAATTTCATATATTATAGAATTACAAGAAAGTACACATGACTTCACACGATAACAAAAAATGACCTATGTTTTTTAGTTTTTCTCGACTTAGTCCATATTGTACATATTTTGAAAGCAATAGCAAATTAAAAATATGCGTTCTTACAATTATTGCTTCTAAAAGATATGGAGTTAAATATGTGTTCTCACATTCATTGTTTTCACTTTCTCTTCTTCTCTCATCTTCTACATATGCTTCAAGTGGCCGTCTGTCATTACTCTTCTCTAATTGTGTTACCTGATTGCAATGTAAAAAAAATTAAAAAGAAAATATAATTTTTTGAGTTTGTTAGTTGGTTGGATTGATTGTTCTTCCAATTAATTGAAAATATCAAAATGAAGTCAAATTTTAAATTTGAAGTGATTTGGAGTATATTTAAGTAAGATTTGAGTTAAATTTCAGAAAACACACAGGGAAGAAGATGAAGTCACTTTTTTATATAATTATATATGATCTTGTATAATAGTGTATACGAGTGTATAAATACATCTTATACACTATTATAGACCTTTATACAATCGTCTGTAGACGAACTTCTTCCACGATTTTCAGTTGCAATTCTTTTCAAAACCAGTCCAACTCTCCATTAAATAAATTCGAATTTATATAAAACCTCCTTTTACTATTTCTAACAAGCCTAAATAACACCCACTCCCAATTTTCACAAAAATCAAATTCGAAAATTCACATATTTAAGCTTGTTAAAAATCTAATTTTCACCACCCAAATGGATTTGAGTTGTTGAACTAATAATTAAGTCACAGTTACTGATTCAAAAATTTACTTAAAAGCTTGAGCAATCTTTTTAAAGAATTAAATAGTAATTTCGAGAACCAATTGGAGTTGAATGTAAAGTATTAGTCTATTATTTTGGGCTAGTTGGTTGGACAATAAAATTAAAAAGTGGGGAAGCTCAGTTGTTCTAATGTGAAATTTTCTCGTATAATCCTTAGATTAGCTATGGTAGGATTAATTAATGTTTTATTCTGTGATAATTTATCCTGTGATTATTTTTTTGTCATCTCACAGGTACAAGTTATTATGATACTATTTTTAATCCTAAAATAATATATCCCAGAAAATAAGAGATAAGGCAGTACCAAATTTTTATTCCATAATTATTTTTATTTTTCCATCGTAACAAACGATCACTAAGAGTATTTTGAATCTTAAATCATCTAAAAGGTGCATATTTGCAAATGCCAATATTCTTAAAGTAAATTTAAGTGATGCAAAACAAAATAAATAATGTATAAGTCCAAATTTGGACGATCACGACCACTTCAGAGTACGACAAGGAATGAGATCCTTATGATGTAGCATCCTTTGGTCGTTATAGAGGGTGACGATCGATAGGGGTTAGCGAACCCACGACGTCTGCAGTAGTGTAAACGTAGTAGGAGACAGTAGAAATATGTTTTTCGAATATTCTTTATGTTATACCTTTTTAGGGTTAAAAGGGAATTGTCCCTTATAAATAGGGGTAGAACACCTTGTAAAGGAGGATCAGGAAGTGAATACGAAAAAGACAACTTTGCTTACTGAATACAAATCTGAAATTCTTGCATCATGTTATCTTGGTCAATCGCCTCCATTGCAAGATTTTTCTACATTTGAGGTTATCACATTTATGAGTAATCATTTGGTTATGACATACTAAGAAGCATTGCTCATCTTACATTATTTAATATATATTTTATTATACTTGGCTGAGATTTACTTTTTCATCTTCATTGATTGATTTAATCAAAAATGTTTTAATATCTTTTGGTCGAAGAATTTGGTGTCGTCTGTGAAAATTTCTTTAGCCAAGATCTTAGTTTCGTCTAGATCATAAAAAGGGATAGTCACCTCTTCTTAGCTTTGCACAAACTAACAATGGCAGGAATGGAGATGCAAGGCAAAAAGCAATAGTTGATCGAGTACATTTCTCGAGATTTTGAACTATATGCTTTAAGCATTTTAAATCCTTGAGGGGTCTTCATATATATTAATCAAATGAGTCATATATGTTATGGCTTGCATTTAAATGGCATCACATCATCAGGTGTCTGGACTAGGTCTGACCCTCACAATCTTTTACGATATTGTAAACTATACTGTATCAAATATATCGTCGACGATCATTTTGAGATCTCATCACTTTTTTATTTTCAGGTACCTGAACTTTTTCTTGAGTTTCATGAAATGTTATGCCTTGGGCTCTTCTAGAGCTCATGATTTCTCATTATTATAATCACCTTAATCATTTGCTCCTATCATTGTTCAAGGATTGTTAACTTTGGAACCGATCGATTTACTACGCTTCATGAACGCAGTAAACTATATCCTTCACGGATTTCAATTTTAATAGGAGCATTTACAGCTAAAATATGATATTCAATTTAGGATCAGTAAATGCTTATAGCATTTGACTTGAATTATCTTCTGACTAAGGATCTAATTAATGATAATTTGATTCATATAGCATATCTTTCAGCTACTTATTTCATCCCCCAGATGTTAGAAAAACTAACATATATCCCAAATCTTCTTTGGATATATTTGTGCATTGTGGTAGAGAAATTAATCATATACCACATAAAAAATTATTAGATATTAAAAATATTTTGTTTCTGACCTAAACCAATTGTGAGGGGAGGACTTATCATATCTTGTTGGTATGATGCGTACAAATATTATTGTATGCAATTTTAGAAAATCTTAGACCAACACGTGAAGCTTTATTCTCATAGCAATAGTTTAGACATTAATAGGAGGTATTCAATATTAAAAGAGCTTGGATATAAACTAGCATTACTAAGATGAACTGACTTGATTTCATAATCTGAAAATTATGCTATTAATCGAGAAAAGCATTTTCAAATGTCAAATTGTAGGTTGGCAATAAACACACATGTAACCATCTCATATATGCATTTATAAGTGGTTCACATGATAAGTGAATGAGCCCATATTCACCTTTTATATATTCCAAAATTTAGGGGTCTTTAGGTGGTATAATTAATTTATTGTGAGAACAAGCAACACAGGAGAATTCCTGAAGAATCTTCTAGTTTTTCAGTATATGTTTATCTGAATTCTCAAATATCTCATTTAAAATGACAAATTAAAACTTCAAGTTTATCATGTCATATGCTATCTCCTAGTAAACTTCTAGTTTACTATGGCATACACCTTTGCATTAGTAAACGTCTAGTTTACCATACATGATATAGTACGAATTGAAGAATAAGGTGAGTAACTTCTCACATGCATATTATTTTGTCCCCTGTGATTGTGGAAACCTGAAAAATGTTCAATCTTCCAATCATTTGTAATCTCAATTTGATAGCCATTTATATTAGTAAATTTCGGGTTTACTACAACTTATGTTTTGACCATAATCATATAATACGAATAAATTATTTATATGTAAGCTCTTGAGCATCTTTGTTTATTATCCACAATCTAATATTATTCAAACACTACTGATGTCATGTGTCTTCTAGACAAACATTTAGCTTTTCAGGAGTTTTTGATACATTTTATACTATCAAATATTGCTCAGACACTTCTAGTATCATGAGAGAAAATCATAACTAAATGAACAATATAAAGATAATTCTAAATTTATAAATATCCAAAATTAAGAATTTCAGTATTTTTACTACCAACTTTGTGATAATTGTCTCCTTAATGGAGAAATATCATTAATATCTTAATATTTTATATCAAAGCGGCAACCACATAATCATTACATCCTTTAGGAAAATATACATGAGTTGTTATTTTCTTCGGGATAGTTAATAACAACTAACCATAATATATCAATGTGATTGTAATGGAAAGTATTCTACAAGAATCCTTTTGTCTTAGAATAAAAAAAAATTCAACTATGCTTGGCGTACAACAGTTACGTGCGACATTGATCTCTATGCCACAAAAAATGATATTTATATCTTTTCTTATTCTACCTCTTTAGGAGGCTAGTTGTGATATTTCTGCATTTATTCAGGAAATGTAAATTTGCTTAAAAATAACTTTGAATAGTTCATTATTAGTTTAAACACAGAAAGGCATTGTTTCATAATATTTTCTCCTTCAAGATAAAATTTCAATTCTTTTACTACTTCAGGAGCAAAGTTAAAATACAAAAAATTGAGAACATATTCTCTCAATCATATTACCTCTTGTAGAAGTGAATTATAATATATTTACATTAAGAGCGCGCTCATATTTACAAGCTTTATTAATATTGTCACATTCACTCCAGGGAATAGAGTAATATTACCAAAAGTTCTCTTCCTTGAGGAGATAGAACATAATTATCACGTGCAATTAATCACACCAAATTGTGTGATGTCTTAGAACCTCTTTTACGATAATGCTACTTTAGGAGCAAATCGAGGCATACATATAATATAGAGAATATTTCTATAGCTAATCTTCATTTGTAACCATATAAAGCTTAAATTATCAATTATGGTGGTCATTGGCATATACTACTTCTGGTGGTTAATAAAATCTAGTTACAATAAGATATACGAAACTTAACCACTTCTAGTGGCCGTATATTTCTTGCAAACTTTGCTGAAATTTAAGTTGATCTAATAATGTTATCCATTTTGTAATCCTTTATTAATATGATTAAGATGAAAATAAATACCAATATAGGTATTGTACACGTAGCACATAACAAAGCAAGTGATGATAAAGATATTAAACCAAATATAAGCAAAAGGTTCAAATTACTTTACATAAATTTGGCCACTCTGGACGTAAGTTATATCCCCATCACCACTGCCAAAAAAAAAAGCTCACCATCTCAAGGATATAATCTGCCTTATGATGCTCGGAATAAACAAGATCTAACCACGGATGTAAGATTGTCGCCTTACATTGGAGATGAACACTGAAATAGAAATCAAATTCGAAGTAAGTGCTCAAAATGGTAGAGTCTCGTGCTGATAACGTGTTATAAAATAAAAACCATACAGTAAATAAATCGAAGACAAGTATAAAGAGAGTGATTGATATATTATTCAACTTCAAATTGATGTACATAATAAACTAAAATCTCTTCTATTTATAGAAGAAATGAAGTTGTTGTGTAAGATGCTACTGCAAGCTGCTTGTAAGTTACTACTACAAGTTATTGTATAAACTGCTTGTAAGCTCCTACTATAAGCTGTTGTGTAAACTTCTTGTAAGTTGTTAGTGTACCAGCTATAGATAATATTCTACAAGAGTAATATTTATCCACAACGGAGTACCAAAATGATAAGATTCTTCAGAAGGATTATTTCGAATAGAGTACTAAATAAATAAATATATTTACAGTGAAGTCCAATATAGGTAAGCTTCTTCAAGAAGCTTATTTATAATACCGTACTAAATGGCATCCACAATATAATAAATTCATATTATATCAGAGCAAGGTTTGGAGTGTCTTTGTTCGCCCACCTGGTATCAGAGCAAGGTTCAGGTTTCTATATATAATCTAGGGTAAGTGTCTTCGGCATCTTCAACGAAGTAGAGAAATTTGACGGGTGTTCTAGTTTCAGTTTATGGAAGACTGAGATGAAATCGTCCCTAGTGTTACAAGAGTCATGGAAGGCAATTGATGAGGATTTTCCTAAAGAGATTAAAGAGACAAAGAAGGCAGGCTTGAAGGAGAGGGCTTTGAGTGTGATCTTCATGAGCGTTACATATAGTGTTATTCGAGAAATTGCTGAAGAAACTTCTGCAGCAATGGCATGGAAGAAGTTAGAAGGCCTGTATTCTAAGAAGTTGCTAAAAAATCGCCTCTACCTGAAAAAGAGGTAATACAATCTCCGTATGTATGAATGTACACTTGTTAAAACTCACCTTGATGAGTTTAATTCAATTATAATGGATCTGAAGAACGTGGATATCAAAATTGAGAGTGAGGATCGGGCCTTAATTGTGTTATGTTCTTTACCACCATCTTATGATACTTTTACCGATATGTTGCTATATGAGAAAGACAGTATTTCACTGGAAGATGTTAGTAATGCACTAAAATCTAAAGAGTTGAAAAAAAAAACTTTCTGGACAGCAGAATTGAGGGTGAGGGGTCTTGTGAGTAGAGGAAGAACACAACACGAACTTTGACAGGAAAAAGTCAACCGCCATATCGAAATCTAGAGCAAAGAAGCAAGAGTGCGGGGAGCAAGATCACTACAAGAGAGATAGTCCTAAGCTGAAGGAGAAAAGAGGGAAGCATAAAATAGATAATTTGGCAAATATTGTTGACACTGGCAATAAT